>RJWH01000464.1:600000-772182 GCA_004363575.1 Solenodon paradoxus
TATCATAAATGGTTTTCTCCAATGTAAGAAGATTCAAATTTTGGTAAAATGTAGATTTTGATTAGGAACAGATGATCCCTAATGGATAACACAAGAACTGAAACAAATGATATTTTATATTCCAAATGTTATTTTTGCCAAAGCTCCTTTCTAGAAAGCTCAATATTTTAGTGAGAAACTAGATTTTCAAAGTGAATTTCCACAAATTTTGATATTTCTGATCTAAGCGATAGTGTAATATCTGTTTAATTGTGCTCTATCTTCTAATATAAAAGAGTCAATGTAACTACAGATGTTATTTTTAATGTTATTTTATATCTAATATTTAATCCACTGCATGGACTCTAAGGCAGTGGAATTGTTGCATGAGACCATTCTGATCTTGACCATGTAGCTTAAGCTCTCTGTAATTCAGCATGCTTATAGAAAAAAACAGCAACAAAAAAAACAAACAAAAACAAAAACAAAAACAAAACTCAAATAAAGTCCATGTAAGACAGAGGTTAAGCATATGGGCACAGGAATTAAAATTTGGAATTTTTGTCCCCTCTCCTGCCACTCACAAATTTCGTAATCTTGGATAATTGTTATCTTCCCAAGGGTTGATTTTCTTGACTAGCTAATTACGAATATTAAAGGATTAAAGATCTTAAAGCACTTAGGATGCTGCATAGCACATAATAAGCACTCAGTAAATATGGAGAAAAACCAATAATCATTTGAATAAACAAAAACTCATTATGTAATCGCCACTGCACTATAAATAAGTCTTTGATATTCCTTTTCTTATTAACTCTGCGGCATTTAAGAACAGTACTATTTTCCTCATTATTTTGACAATGAAAACTAGGAACAAAATTATGGATTCAAATTGTTTAACTTAATTTTTTATCTTACTTTCTTCAGTTAAAAAATTGAAAAATTGGTTTTAACTAATTTTGTATGAAATAAAAATGTTTCTTTATTTAAGTTTTCCAGCAAAGTACCTGACATTTTTTAGGGCTCAATAAATGCTGGCTATTATTATTACTGATATTGTTACTATTTTTTTTTTATTATCACTCATGTACTTTAGGCACTGAAATTTCTGGAAAACCATCAAAACATGCTAAATTCTTTGTGAGAAAGCAAAAATAGATAGCATAGAAAATGGAAAAAATACATGTGCCAACACATGTGCGCACACACACACACACACACACACACACATACTTTTCACATCGCATTACCTATCAGTTCATACACAATGTTCGTTGAACCTACTAACCAATTATTAATGCTTAACAACTGAGAATCCCTTCTAAGTTTCTTTCAGATGCCTCATTGTGAAATATTACTAGAAAAGTAATAATTTTCCTGATATAATTTTGATGCATAGCTTGATGTAGTTGTGATAATGAGTGAGAAGATGAAGAAAGTAACACAGAACTCCATCCTGTTACATTGTCAGTGTTATTTCTACTATCATCACCACCACAGCCAACACTGTCATCATTTCATAGAATAGTCATAATTATTTCATCTTTTTCTCTCGGTCAGCTAAATGGTATACTTACACCTGGGACATTTTTCTCTAGCTAATTTTTCCCAGTATAGTACTGTTTCCTGGACATAAATATTAATATTTATATCAATAACTCCAAACTTGTGGCTTTTACTTAGACAATCGAAGGCTAAATGACAGAAAATAATATTATATATATTAAGTATCTTCATGATTACCAACTGAACTTTGTCATTTGAAAAGCAGATCATACTTACTTTAGATGATTTTTCTCTTAGTAATTTAATCATCTCCTAATCTCAAATACAATATGCCCAAAACAGCATTCTGAATTCACATCCTATCATTAACAATTTTCTACTCTTTTATATACTCCCAAGGGTTAAAAATAATAAATCTGATGATATATGTGTGTCTATTGCTTGTGATTTAGTTCTAATCCACTGGACTGTGTTTCTGTTTTGATTCCAGTACCATACAAATGGATATTGATCATTATAGCTTTGTAGTATGTTCAAGAGCGGTTCATTTTGCTTCCTAATTTCTTTGACTAATCGGGGTCTTCTGTCAAATTGTACAAATTTTTGTTTTTTATGCTTATAACTTGTGCTTATTCTAACAGCCCACATTTTTACTCTCCTCTTCCCCTCGTTCTATATTTTTGATGTCTTCCTGCTTTTAAGTGGGATTTCTCTTCATTTTATAGATCTCCTTTAGTAATTATTGTAAGACTATTTTCATGTGGTGATTAATCCCTTTAACTTTTGCTTCTTTGCATAACTCTTTATTATTATACCAATTCTAACTGATAATCTAGCAGAGTAGAGTACCCTTGGTTGGAAGTCCTTTTCTTTCAGCACTTTGACTACCTCATGCCCATCCTTCTACCCTGCAAAGTTTCAGCTGACAAATTCGCTGACAGACTTGTGGAAAAGCCTTTGTATATAACTTGTTTTTCTCTAGCTGCTTCTAAGATTCTCTCTTTATTTTGTATTTTTGACATTTTACTGATGTGTCTCTCTTCAACCTGTTTGGAATTTTGTGTTTATTTCTATGGGTTAGTCATCCCTGATATGAACACCTTGTTTTACACTATCCAGTGCAGTGTGTACTCCTGGGTGTTGGTCTGGAATGCTGGACTTTCTTTGTTTATTTGGTACCAGCACTCCTAAGAATTGTGGAAGCTCTAGAGTTTGCCCTGTTTTGAGGCCTAATTGTCAGTCTGTAGGATTACAGTTGTGGTAGGGAATTTATAGTTTTCTCTAAGATTCACGGGCATGAACAGCAAGATAAAAGGTGAGAACCATGAGTGTGGTGGCCTAGTCTGCAAGCAGATGAGAGTCCCAACTGAAACCATAGGAGAGTGAGTACCAGGGACTACTCTCAGCAAGTATACTCTTATGTCAAAATATTTTAGTTCTTCAGAGGAGTGTCAGTCCCAATGGGGGCTGTAAACAGGCCATGAGACTTGGAGATGGGAGCTCTAGGAGTATCAAGCAGATAGTAAAGCTGTAGAGCAATAGCCCATCATGGGTAGAAGTTGTTATTTCAATTTTCTTCCCAGAGAGTCAGAGAATGTAGTTCTTGCTAGAAATCTACCAAGTATCCTCAAGGGAGCTGCCGATCTGGTTGTCTGTCTCTGGTAACCTATGGGAAGGCAGCTGTGAATTCCAACAGTTGCTCATAAGTATGCTAATGTCAGAGAGGATGGATGTATCATCCTGAGGTAGGATCACCCTACCTAACACTTTTTACAGGACAATACTTTTTTTTTCATATTTCCTGACCATCTCATCATTTTAATATAAATATCAATTTTGTCCCCTTTTTTAATAAACCAGGGTTATCTTTAACACCAGGCAGAAGGGACAATTAAGTTGCTCTGGGTCCTGTCTGTTGAGGGTGTCCCAAAGCAACTGCAGTCGGCCATGGTCACTAGAGCTGTTCCCACCCACTGTGAGGAAACAGGAGCCACTGGGGAAGAGGATTCCCCCCACTTCTAGGTCTGTTACTTCAAAGAGAGGACACCACAACATCGTTGTGGCATATTAAGTATTATGGAATTTTTTTTCTGACACTCTAAGGGCTATTGGGCATTTCTGGCACTGTGTCAGCTATTAGGCATTTCTGGCACTAGTATGATTAAAGCAGAGTGTGTTTTAGGCAGGACATTTAAAATAAGCTTACAGCGTTGCCAAATTTGCGTTTTGCTTAAGGTGCCACAATTACTTGTACCAACCCTGGCCATTAGCGTGAAGTCTAGCCAGACCACACGTCATTACTACGTGGTTGTCAATCCACATCACACTGTGCTTGCTCAGTGCTGGCCTTGCTGCTCTGTTCCTGCTCAGTTTGCTCCACCTCTTCCCCTCTACTTAGTCACCAACACATAACCTTTTTCTGTTTTTGGCATCCCGTGTCCCATTTTTGCTTCCAGGAAGCATGGTCAGCCTACCCTGGCAGTTTTCCTGTAATGACAACTTTCAACCATAACCATGAAGTAGAAAGTTACCAGTTTCCAAAGAGGTTAGCCCTCTTTCCACCCTTCTCTGTGGGTTTGATTAAATAAATTCTAGTTTTCAGGTATGCTGGCACCCATTGAAAAGGAAAGTCCTTCATCTACAGGAGATCTCACTGGTCTCTCCTTATATCCTGGAAGTCTCTGAAGAGGGTGGTGTGAAGTGAGAGAGTGGCTTCTCCTGCTGTTTGCTTCATTTCTGTTTATGTGTGTTTCATTCTTTATGTATCTTTCCTGTATGTTTCATTTCTCTTTATGGAGATGCTGGTACCAGTTTCTTTACAGAAGTTGTATTTGCTAAATAATATTTTGGATAGAGCTGTGGGAAGGGGATAATGTCTCCATCTTAACAGTCATCAGAACCAGATCCTGATTTTTTTTTTTTAATTTGAGCATTGTATTATGCAGACAAAATTCTTTTTCTTTGTTATTTTCACACTAATTTAACACATCTTGTATGCTTCTTCTTTGCTTTTATTATAAATGTAATTGTTTTCTTCCAGTTTTAAGGGAATCCACTCATGGTTCCATCTACCACATGTACTATTTAACTTTTTACTTTGGCTCAATGATGTTTTGAAGTTTATCCTGACACGTGGCATAAGGACTTATACAAATTTGAATTTCATTTTCCTAAACAAGCAACACATAGCCTTTCCTTATGTATTAAACATTTCATAATTACCCCTACATTTTTGAATGACCAATGTATGCAAACATTCTTAAAGCGTCACGATTATGTTTTGTATTGATGTATTGTGGTATTGTTATTATTACTTCATCCACCAGTGTCATACATTTTAATTGAAATAGTGTTGCTATCTAACATTATAAAAGTTACATGTGTGCGTAAGATTCACTAGTTATCTTATACATCGATGTGATTATACATTGATGCACTTCATAAGTTAGCGCATGTGCATGTATTAGTCTTATTGTTTTTATAAATGCTAAAACAATTGAAAGAAGTAATCCACAGAGAATTACAAACTTCACTGCGTTCAGAAAATCAGAAGGTATGTTCTTCAGTGTTTTCACTAAGATTTTGTTAATTTAGCCATGACACAGGATCAAAAACTAGAACGAACTTTGAATGTAGGAATAAACACTTCATTTTCTACTGAAGTCAAAGGAGCCATCAATTAAACCGATAGTCTGGTACCTACCACAATCCACATTCTTTAAACAGTCATTTCTGCGCTGCCTCTCCAACTTAACTCAGTTGTCAATTAAATCTGCACAAATTCTTAAGACTGACAAAATGAATTTTCCATGTATAAATCGTACTATGAAAAATTCACATACAATTTACATGTTTTATCTCTGATATTCAATAAGGTACACTTGCAGGATTGCCAATATATTGCACCAGCTCTCACCCACAAACATTTCTATACATTTATTTTGGGGGCCATTCTAAAGATGTTTATCAGCCATTGTAAAATCATAAAGACAGTTTCATTCAAATGGATACTAGTTCTGTTGGTTCATTTGTTGGTTATCTTTCTAGACATTATCTTTATTCCTCCCTTCCACTCACAGGTACTCTACTGTTTGTAAAAAAAAATTTTCAAATGGGTACTTTTTGTTTAATATCATTTTTCCTTTTATTCTCTCCCACTGCAACAGTTTTCTTATGTTTTGTGTATCTATACTTAGCTTTCAAACCTATATGGTACTTCCAGACTTTGAGTATTTTATTATGTCCTTACCCCAAATACAATGTTTTAATTCACTATTATTCAAATTTTTTTTTTAAAATAGCACATGCGTAGTTACAGATGGAAAGGGCACAATGTCTAGGTTCATTTCATTTCCTTCTGCCTCCTTATCTACAAAAGCTTTCCAGGAACTACGCCTCTAGTAGCAGGATGTCAGTGATTGTAATTCAGCCTCTTTCATGATTTCTAACTGTTGCTTTCAAGTACTGAATCCTGTGTATAACTTAGAAAAAATGGAATCCCTATTAATATGCTATATTTGAAGTCCTGTTTACCATTTTCTCTTAGGACTGGGAGCTCTGCAATTCCACAGGAAGGAAAGCACCTTGCATGGGTCCTATAAGATTTTTAGTAATCCAACTGTGTGTGTGTATAGATATAGATATAGATAGACAGATATTAGTTATCTTTATGTTTTATCTATTATTGCTATTTGTTTGTAGTAGAGATCCTGTAGGTGTGGATATGTGAACTTAATATATTAGTGTAAGTCCAAAGAATGAGATTTGAGATAAAAAGAGTTCAGTGCAAGGCAAACATTTAATACAAGCTATTCTTCTCCCACTCATCCAACCCACTAAGTTTTTAAGTTTTTTTGAAATCTTTTATGCTCTTCTGATTTTTTGAAGCAAATGTTTTTTTGTTTTTTTTGTCCAGAAAGGTTGCTATATAGTAACTTTACTTACTGATTTACAGTTCTTTGTATAATCTGTACAAGAAAAAAAGTTGATGTCATCTATTGTTTTCTAAATCATTTTGTAGATGCTGTTGGATATTGCTCTTTAGAATAGTTATTTGTCTTGTTTATATAGCCACAGCATTATAAGCTTTGATGTTGATATGATAATAGCAGTGAGAAAGCCTACATAGATTGAAGGACATGCTTGAAATGAATTAGACACTCAAAAGTAAAAGTCATCACTATTTCTGAGGGAGAAAAAAAAGTTAGTCATTTTCAATCAATTTTAAATCTCAATTTCAGTAATGTTGAAGTGTTTCTTTTGCAACCAAATTGAATTTAAATTTTTATTTTCTTATTAAACAGAACACCTTGAGAGGTCTGTTAAACAGGAAAGATAACCCTCTGCTAAATAGATAGACTAGGTTTCCTCACTCTAGGAAAAAACAAGGATTTGACTTGATTAAACTTAAATGATAAAATAAAATAGTCACCAACTCAAATGAGAACCTGTGTTGCAGTTGAATTTCCCCTAAAATATTTTAAACTGCAAGCCTGAATTGTTTATATTTCACAGAGTTTTTCCTGTTATCATTTTCCCCAACATCCTATGTACAATGACAAATACCTGAGTCATTCTGGTACTTAAATAAACATTTATTTTCACTATGATTTTTCTTATGAAAAAATGTAACATTTCTTTATTCACAATTCTAAATATAGCTTTGAAATATATTAAACATAAGCATTAGAAATTATTTTATTATTTTGAATGAATTATATTATATGAATTATTATGTTGAATTATTTTGAATGAATTATACTGAATGAATCATATATATGTATATTGTATATATATGTGCATATATATGTGTGTATGTGCATATATATTTATATAATGAGTTTTTTGAAAAGTGTAAATTCTAGGATCAGACTTAACACTAGCTTGAAATTCTTATTCTACCAGTGACTAGTACCTTGTATGAATAATTGATTTCTTTGCATTACTATCATCATTTATATGAGGACAGTAACAACATATTCATAATGATGTTGTGAACTTTAATACAAAATAACAAATATATTTTCTAGTTTGACCACGTTTCAATTCTCCCTGGAAAACTGGGATACATGCTTACGTGTTAACCTTCAGACAGTAACTTCGGACAAACATTTTAGTTTCTTAAATCTATTAATCGCCTTTGAAAATAAATGGTACATTTTGTGATTAGTTATGCATTGTCTGTTTGGCTATAAACAAATTCATTTCATCTTTGGACATTTCTTTCTCTGAGTGCAGGTCATGATTGTGAAAACAGAAATGACAATTATTTTGATACAAAAAAATCAATTTAAATAATTTAGACCATACTGAGTTTTCACTTTTATCATTTCTTTTTTATTTATTTATTTTAAAACAAGAAATGAAAGAAATTTGGAAGGTATTTTAGATTCATGGTAAGACAATGTATAGCCCAAATTGAATGAAAATTAGATGGGATCTTAATTAAACCAAAATTCTGATATCATCCTTGCTATCATGGTATCCTAGTTTAAATTTGAGTAATACACAGGACAGAATAATTGCATAGCTGATCTATGAGTAGTATCTGTGTAACATTTTTACATGTCAAGAAAGACATGATAATTTTTTTATAATTTTGATTGCAACTTTGAATTTATATCATTAGAATGGTGTTTCATTTGCTATTCATGTGTTCTGCTGCTGCAAATATCAGAGGTTTTGTATTTGTGGAATCTTACGTAATTACTCCTTATTCTTGAAACATGCATTTCTTTTAGTAAAATATATGAATCGAAGTTTGATGTTTTTTGAAAGCAACCATTTTCCTTATGTTCAGCTAGCAACCTAATTAAATTTTAAAGTTTTACTCATATTTTATTTCCTGAAAATCTTGTTAATATTTTTCCCAGTTGTCCTTGTGGAGAATACTAGTATGGCAAAGTCAGAACTAAGCCTGATTTATCAGTCTTGCACTTGATTTGAAGATTTTCCTGTTTGCCTTTGGGATTCTTTATCTTTCAAGTCAATTAGCTTGCTGGGCAGTATTTCAGTATTGTTTGAACTATATCATTTTTTTTTGAACTTTTAATATTTTTCTTCACTGTTCATACACCAGATTGAATGACATATTTGACAGTTTTCTTTCATTGGTTCTTTTTTGAGGATGTTGTTAAATATTTATGTTTGGATCATTTTTTTCTGCAATATCCAAAGCTTCTTTTTTATTTTTTCATGTATCTTTGTCCTTATTAAACATTTGCTCAGTTTTCTTGTAACTGTTCCACATGTAAAAGATTGGAATTAAATCTTTGCTTATTTTCCTTTTGCCTTTTTCTAATGTGATTAAATTTCTTTGACTTTATTTTCTGTTCCTTATTTTGTCTCTCCCTGTTCAGTTATAATCTCCTTTTTTGAGTTACCATTTTATTCAGCTTTCTATCTCTACATTTCAAAAATATCAAGGATAACTTTATTGTAGTATACTTATTTTTTGCAATATTAGTTGTTCATATTTTAATTTTAATTCTCTGCCATAATCTTTCATGTGCGCTTGTATGTATGTGTGCGGTGTGCATGTGTAGATATATGTACAAGTGTATAAAATATTTTTCTTTGTTTTTGTGTTATTTCATAGTTATTTATGGTTTTTATTACCCTGCTTATATTTTTTTTCAATACTGTTTTGTGGTTACATATTTTTTTAATTTGTTTATTTAAAAAGGGAAAACTTATTTATTCTTTTACATTTAGAAGAATAAGTGAGGAAGAACCAAAGTGAAGATAATTACAATTTTAATAGCAGAATTTTTTTTGTGCAACATTCAATAACAGAAATACTTACCAAATATCTATCATACAAATATAACCTGTTCTAAGTATATGCTACTTCCTTAATTCACACAGAAAAATATTACAGAATACTAATTAATGTCCTCATGTTTTGGTATTTTAGTCTATGTGTGTGTGTTCCCTTACACATTTCTCTCAAACTTTGAGATATCGTACTTCAGGACTTCCTCTATATCACTGTTTAGACCATACATTTTCTATAACCATATCTTCTCCATTTGTATTAATATCTTCCAGTCTTCTCTGCTAGTGTGTCCAAAAATAGATGTCAAAATGTCTCCTATAACTTGCAAGTGAGTTATTTATTTGTTCCAAAACTGAAGTGATTAGGTTTTCTTCCCATGCAATCAAATGTCAACTTAGAAGACTAAAAGTGTTTAATCTCTACAGAGAGAGTGCATTCTGAGGAAAAGACTGGTCCTAGATCACTCCTTAGAGATAGCTTCTGAGAATTTAGAAAACCTTACCTGGTAGTGTCTTTGTCTATCTATGTCTTGGTCAAAGGTGAATAGTTTATGTTAGCAATGTAATCTATGGAAAAAAATCTTGGTCTGCGTTGTGTTGTTTTGACATTTGGGGGCCATGCTAAGACTAGAGACAGTATCTAAAGACACTACATGCTTATATGATCAAATCTTAATGAAAAATCTGGATACAAAGGCTCAGGCTAACTTCTCCAATTGACAGTGTGTTCACTGTGAATAAATTTTTTGAGAATTAAGTGTAACCCACATGTGTCCAATAGAAGAAGATGTATGGAAGCTTGCCTTATTAATTTTATCCTATATGGTTTGTCATACATTTTAATTGTGAATATTACAGCTTTTTTTGAGTTATAAATATGCTTCTAGTTGGTCACTGAAACTGAGCATAGTCTTGGGGATCTATGACACATATACTGTGCATACCTAGCACTTTCACACATGCATTCTTTTATTTGCAATGTAGGAATGAGAAGGCAGAGTTCTCTGATTTGACTGCACTTGGGCACTTTTACTCAGGTAATGTTGCTCAGATACAGTCTTGGCCATTGTTAAAGATGATATTTCTGCAGATGCTTATTTTCAGGTTTTATTTAGATGATTTTAGAGAGACAAATTTCACAGAAGAATCTTTACAGTGGAAAAAACAGAAAAATTATTGTTTTAAATATATAAATCTATGGTACCTGTGAGTCTGCAATTTATTATATAATTATAAATATGTTTCCAGTCAAAAGTTAAGTGATGGAGTAACAATCCAACAACCCTTTTATAATTCTTTCAAATATGGTGCGATAACCTAAATTTATACAGAAGTTCACTAGAAAGCAATGTTCTGTATATGACGTTGGCATTACAACATTTTCATTAAGAGTGGTTGTCTCTGAAGTAAAATTTTATTGTCAAAGTTTGATAAACTGTGTTGTCAGAGTCAAATGCTGAAGTTAGAACTCATATGGTACAAATGTGACATTGGAGATGAAATTAGCATCTCTAGGCATTAGTTTCCTTATCTATGAAGTTAGGATAATAATAGGACCTAGGTCATAAATGTTTAGCTTTTATTTGCTTGCTTGTTTGTTCAATGGGATGAAATTAAATAAGTATAAATATTTAGAGAGTTTCAAAGATAAGTTTGTTATAAATGCTAATTATTAGTAATAAGGTTAATGAAGTTTTTAGAGTCTTAAAATCTGTAATAAAGTACTTACGAAACTATGCAACCCAAATATTTTCCCTGAAATTAAGACATCTTTCTATATATAAAGAATATAAAGAGTTTGTGAAAATTACTTTACAATAGTAATTTAAAATTTGTCAAAATAATCCATATCACTTTTTTATGATGAAGCTCATAAAATTAATTGTGAAACATGGATTCAAATTAATCTACTGGAAGAGAAAAGTTTTAGAATTAAAATAAAGTAAAAAAGATAGAACAAATTGTCACCTTTGAAATTCTTAGTGCCTGCCACAACTATTACTTTATTATGATTGTAATAAAATGATCATAAATGCTATTGTCTTTCTGAAAATTAAGAGGTTTAATATAGTAAATAATGTGTTGTGAAACATAGACTACCTATGATTCCTAAAGACATGATAATGATTTCTAGTCAAATTTAAGCAGTGTTGACATTTTTAGAATAAAGGTCAGTGTGTTAAAGAACTAAATATTTTAATAGTTCAGTGTTTTGCCTAATGCAAATTATCATATATAATCCCTTATGCCACACTTTATTTAAATCATCTGTGGTATGACAATCACAGCTCCCAAAGCAAGCAAGCAACAACAAAAATAACAAGAAACCCAGCTAAATCAGCAAAGCTATATACAAATCTCATGAGTCCCTTAATTATACAGGTGCTTAATAATTACAGTCATATTAGATGTTATGGTTATGATGATAAATCATTCAAGAAATCACAACTCAGTGGGAACACCCAATTATAAACAACAAGTAGAGGTTTATGCTGTTTTATTTCCTCTTAATTCTCAAAAAAACAATTACCCATCATTTAATGTATAGTTTGGATTTATGAATAGGAAAAAATTTTCAAAATTGTTTCAAGGTTCTGACACTATTCTTATAAAATTGTAAATATTTCTACAATTATAATATACTTAGTTACAATAGGTAAGTTTGAATGAAGATAAACCTAAGTCAAACAATTTAGATGCACTAAAAATTGCTGAAGGGGCCAGTCAGCAAACATCATTTTTCCATCTTTTTTTTTTTTTTTTTTTACTGTGAAGATGACCCCTTGCTCCTGTTCCAGGGTCATGTTGCAACTATTGAAGGAGGAAAATAAGGATGGAATGTAAATGCCTAACTAAGGAACCTGACACACTAAGTCTGTAAGTGGCATTCCTTTCTTTTCTTTTTTTCTTTTCTCCCCTCCAGTCCCCTTCTGTCTTTCCTTCCCCCTCACTTTCCATTCCCCTCTTCACTTCTTATTTCTCTCTCTTTTTCTTATCTTTTCTTTTAATTTTTCTTTCATGTAACGAGACCCACAAAAGCAACCTGAGGACTATGGTGCCAGTCCCAAAGGACTGGCTCCAAATCACTACATGTCAAAAAATAGGATACTCTTTAGCATAAGATTTAATAACCTTCAAGCTTCCCTCTTTCCACATACATATTGTATATAACTACAGAACTAATGTATTGCTTAAAGATAAACGTGTTCTCCTACCCTTATCTTTAAGTAAGAAGGTTAAAAAAATAAGTCTGTAGTATGAAATGATTAATTCATCCATTCTCACAGGTGACTGTAACTTAAACTCTATAAATTAAGTGAAGTCACTAGAGAATCTAGTCACTATTTCTCCAAGTTTGCATCCTCAGAAAAGTAGTGTGCCTTGGCTTACTGGCTTACTACAATGAGCATAGTCCACATACATCCAAGGTTCCTGGTTTAAGGTTCAAGGAAACCACCAAAATGAATAAGTAAATAAGACATAAAATAAAAAATAAAATGCTTTTTTATGCTTCCTCCTTTTGCTTTTCTCTTTCTTGTCTATCTGCCTACTCATCTTAATTCCCACTTATGTTTTCCTTTTAAAAATAACTATATAAATCCTCAAAATAACTGAATAATCTAATAAAATTTTCCTTATTTGACTTTAAGCGTGTTTAATAATGGTGACTTGTTTCAATCAACAGAAGGTACACTATTATAAGATTTTTGCTGATTCAGAGGCATTTATTCCTGGAAGTAGAGAGATAAACACAAGATAAACACTTGCCCCCACAGAGTTCACATGATTATTCAAAGTTTTTAAATTTGGTAGATTTTAAAATATGAATAGCATATGTTATTATAGAAGTACAAGAGAGAAAGTGAACAATTATACTCTGGAATTAAGAAAGACTTATGAAGTTATGGGTGATAATACTCTCGAAAGCTAACACATAAACAAGGATGGCAGAAGAGGCGTACTATCACAGGCATTGGAAACACAAGAGCTAAAGAGTCTCGTAAAATTGTATGCCTAAGTGAAAACTGCTATTATAATTACCTTGAAAATATGAATCAATTAGTTTGTTTATCATACAGTGGTTGTTTAAAATTCTTGTCATTTTAATAGCAGAAGATAACAATATATTTTACCAGTGTCAGTAAGACCACTTCAAACGGTCATAATATAAGAACGAAAACTGAGTATCTTAAAAGTTGGCTTTTGTTAAATTGAATGTAAAATCAATTGAGAGTGTTCACATTTTCAGAATAAAAGCAGAAATATTTATGAAATATGGAAATCCTGAAACAGAATGTAATATAGAGCTACTTAGATATTATGAGTTAAAAATATTCATGAGCTATCAAGAGGTTTTAAAAAAAATCTGATCGATTTAGATTTGTTGCATTTATGTGGCAGTAATAGTTTTTCATGTTAAAAAAATAAAGCTACCATAATGTTTTATGTGCTATTGTATTTTACAATAATCTCAAAGAGAGAAAACATGATTTGTGCAGCTAAATCCTTTAAAATCAATATAGCCAAGTAGATTCTCTTTGTATTCATATTAAATATGTAATTGGCAACAAAGGACAAGTCCTTGCAGATTTAATCTCAACTCTGAATTTAGGAGCTCAAAATGAAATCATTTGAGCTGAACATTGTGACACGAAAGATAGTTTACATTAACATGGAGAATATAAACACAAATGCAAAGGGATTTGTATTATATTTAAAAAATACCTTCTCTGACCTCTATTTAGTAGTGTAGAATTGGTACGCTGAATATACCTGCCAGGCTTTGGCACTGATGAGAATTCTATCTCAAGAATATAATAGGCTAATGCTTTACATGACAGTAGGGCAAAATATTAGAGTTTTGTGGAGATTATGTGTTTGTCATTTTTGTGCATTTTTAGTTCAGATGTGGAAGGAGTAAAATGTAATGCTCAGAGACTGAACAGTTTGTATTGAAACTGTAGTTTAAATGCTAATATCACTTGTTCCATGCATGCGTACCTAATTTATATTTTAAATGGCATAAACAATTATAATTATTTTAGTCATTTATGATAGACAATTAAAAATTTAATTAAGATTTTCAGTCTAGACAAGTTTAGTATAGCTCATTTGAACTGCATCCCCACTATTGCCCAATTATGATTCCCCTCTGGATCAAACTGCTCCTTGCTTAACTTTTTGTCCTTATGATTTAACATTGTCATCATTGGTCCACCTTCTGTCTATCATCTCTTCTCTGGGACAATTTCACTAGCCTCCTACATTATTGCTTTACTTCCACACTCCATAAAGCAGCCAGAGTGTGCATTTTAAAATGTAAATCACATCAGTCACTCTTCTGCTCTAGACTTGCCAAAGGATTTCTAATAAAGCAGGAATAAAATTCAGATGCTTTCTTCAATATGTTCTCAACTCTCAATTCTCCAAGCTCATCTCCTACTATAATCCTCACATTGAGCTCCAATCCCCTTCATTTCCTTTTTCATTCTCAATCTTACCCAGCATGGACCCTCTCTTGTGGCTCTTAAAGGTACTTTCCCAGATCTGAAAACATGCTTCCTCTTGATCTTCAGGGAAAATCTCTTATACTTTAGAACACTGACAAATTTTCACCTACTAGAATGAAATTTCAGACAATATCTAGAAAAACTAGAGACATTTTATTCTACTTTCCAATATACCATTCGGTTTTATCTATTCCCCCTAAAATTTTGGAATCTTTAATTTTAAGTTTTTATTAATTTATCAATGTATTATTTATTTTCATGAATTTAACTAACTTGTCAGTTTTTTGTGCATGGACAATGAATAAAACTTTATTGACTTAATGTACAAATGTATATATACTATATTATGTGCCATTGTCTGAAACTGGTATTTGCTTTTTATTGTTTTCCAAATTAAACAACTTATTATGTGATAAAGAAACTTTACCCAGCCAAATGCTATGAATGAATTCAGATATTTGACTTTTTTTTTTAGAATAAAGAGATGGATATTGATCCTCTTTTACACTCTTTCTATACACACACACACACCCCCCACACCTTTTAGCCTACTCTCTGATTCAATATTTAAGTTTTAAATTTATTAATAATAAATATTTGTTAAGGTATTAATAACATTGTTACTATAATAATATATTTCATATATCTAAATCATCACAAAATTCTTGCTAATATAGGAAGGGAAAATTTAGTTACTAACCTCTAAAACTACTTTTGAAATAAGTAAAAACTGTATTACTTTTGGTAAATATGTTTATTTCTCTGGAAAGAATATTGAACTTGAAAACAGTTGATTTAATAGTGATTTTTTTCATTGTACTCTACTGAAATACTGGCACGCCAACTCTAAACAAAATGACCATGAATAAACACTGAGTTATTTTGCTTCCTTCTCCCTAGACACAGAAATTTCACACTGTATTTTAGGAACAAATGATACAATTTGTGTATTAGTATCTAATAAAATGGAAGTATTCAATGTATGTTTATGCATTTGATTCATCTATAGTAATTAACCCACCCATTCTCCTGAAAGTTCTCAGTAATATAATACTTGATGAATTATATTCTATATTTAAAATTATAGTTAACATATAAGGTTCCTATAATAATTAAGCAACAAAATAAATATATATCTATAAAGCCTAGGCTGTAGTCATAAAAAATGCTGAGTAAAATATTTAAAGGAAATTTAAAAGTAATACTGAAAAATTTATAGTGGCTAATGATTTTCTTTTTCTAATGATACACATTACTTAAAACCACAAGAAACTTTTGTCATAAAACAATGAACATGATGTCTCTGCAAAATAAATATCTTTAAAATAATGAGAACCAAGATTCTTATTAAGCAAGGCCATCAAAAGCTAACCCTTCAATTTAAAATTCAAGAAGCTTAGTTATATAGACAAGCACTTATTTCATTTTTTCCTTGAGCTTCTGAACTAATCTATTTGATGCAGAAATAAATATTTTAAAGGAATAACATGCAAACTGATTTTAGTAATAGCTAAACACCTACTTAAAAAAATGTGTACAATGGCATAATGTAGCATTTACCAAAATTATTGTTGACCACAAAATCTTATTAAGATTTTCTTCTCAGGAAACACCGTTAGCATAGCACACAAATAATATAGTTGTACATATATATTCTATAAACACACACATATATATATCTGATATATATATATATAAATATATATATATATATATATCAGACCAGAGGATTCCTTTACTTGTTTCTATTGATATCTTTGTTCAGAAATAATTAGGATCTGTTAAAGTGTCACATCTCCAAGTGAAGCTTATATAACCATTGGAAAATTGCATGCAAATTCTTATCCCTAAATTTTACTTTATTTCTGTATTGTACTATGAATTATGCTTAGAATTTTCTGGTCTATCTATCTATATATCTATCTGTCTATCTATATACATATCACATAATGGTGGGCTTGGATCTATTGACTGTCATTAAAACATATGTATGTATGTGTGTGTACCTGTGTGAGTTGTGTGTGTGCGTGTGTGTAGAGATGATGTTCACAGAATCAGATTTAATAAGATCTCACTCTCTGTCCTTTGCTCTCTATGAGATAAACCTACCGATACTGTGAATTATCTATGCCCATGCCCAATTGGTATAGAATAAATGTCTCCAGCCAGGAAACAAATGAAAGATCTGAAAATGGACCATCCTCTAGTTTAACGGTGAGATCACCACATACCTAGAGACACCTAGAATGAAGTCTTGTGAAGACCCTGATATTGATGACCCAGATAAAACATAATCAAGTTCCTGTGAGATAAGTGATAAAAGAACTGCTATGACTTGGGGGTGGGTGATTTTTTAAACATGAATAGCATATGATCCGAACTAGAAAACTAATGTAGTTTATATAAAATATTCTGTTAGTGTAACCTCATGACTATATTTATTTAAGAGGTTTTGTATTTCTAGAATTGGGATGTGTCTCCCAAATGACATTAAGTCAGTTTGCACAATTAAAGGGAAAAAAATCTGTTTTTACTTTCTGGTATAATAAATCAATATAGGGATAAGCTATAATTTGAAATTCATTTAACATGTATTAGATATAAATTATATAGTATGTCACTTTCTTACAATCACCCTTTATTTTTTATGGTGAATTCTATCATCTTGTTGCAAAAGCAACGTGTTTATAGATTATATCAAAATTTATTTCAACAATTAGATTGATTATTCCACATCAAATTTTTCTATGCAAGCACTCTTGGATTAAGGATGTTTCTTCTAACATCTAGGACACAAACACTCTTTTGTTTTGTTATTTTTCTATATCCTACCTATTTACAGTGACTCTTCCCTTTGCTTACACCAACTTTTCTAAACTGTAAATATTTGAAAATGTTTTAAGTGTCTATTTTTTTGTCTTTTACGTCCTTCCTCAAATCTGTTCTGTAGAGGTTATTTCTTCTCGTCTTTGAGTTTTACCAGTGTATGAAAATAAAAATATTTTTTTTCTCTTTGGACTAGGCTTATACTGTGAATATCAGTTACATACACATGTGTCTAAATGTTTCCTCAATATCTCCCCCTTGCAAATCTGATAGACATCTAAAGCGTGTGTGTTGATTAAAACTCTGAAAACTTTCTCCACAACACATTTCTCCTAAAATCTTCTACATCAAAATAAATGGTTCTATTTAACTGCTTATACTCAAATTGTAGGTACATTATTGATTCTTCTATTTTCTTTACTATTCTCAGAATTTTCTACAATATATTTGTTCTATTTTTCTCCATGTTTCTATCAGCTCCCTCATTAAAACTACCGACACATCTTACCAAGAACATTGCATTTTTTTCTCCCACCTGAGTTCTCTACTTCCAATCCAGACTTTCAAGAATTCATTTTGCACCCCAAAATCAGAATTATTATTTTAAGGAACAAATCTGATTATGTCACTCTATCAAAACCATTACTAGCTTTCATTTTACCTTAGAATGCATGCATAATCCTTGCCATACCGTAAAGACTCCTGGTTATCTCTCTAACTTTATTTTCTGTTGCTTCAGGAGCTATGCTCTGTCAACTATGAACTACAAAATATTCCTTAAACACATTTAATATTTTCCTGTCTTATCTTTTGCTCTCCATATCATTTAATCCCACAAATCTAAAAAGCTGCTCCATTTTGCCCCTTTAAGTCTTACTGCAAATACTAAATTCTCAGACTCCTATCTAGTAACTGTTTCCTATTCTTCTGAATAATCAGCACATTGTGAATATGTTTCCTCATTAGAGAAGTTTCAATGTTTTATTTCTACTTTGTCAATAGAGAAACAACCACTTTTCTCAGCTGCCTTGAGTATGGGACACAGTACTCAGTCTGTCAATTAAATATATCTACATATGATGTCTGATACATGGGGTTACTAATGCTTATCTTCACAACTCTACTCACCCTTCTATAGTACAGAAATTACCTTGCACATGGCACAGTTTACATGATGACCACATTGCTAAGTTCCTTTACAAATGTTAAGGATAAGACAAGCAATTAGGTTCCGACTAATGGCACGTAAGAACTACCTTGTAAGGAAAGGAAGATACTCTCCTCTCCTGTCCTTCACATATCTTTAAACTGGTAGATGTGACGATGAAGCTCTCTATTGCAAAAAACAGAAGATAAAAGAAAAATATTTTCCTGAAACCATTACATTCTGCTATCAGCCCAATGCTCTATGCACTCAGATTTCTATGCCTGGGAGAAACTGCTTTCTACTTTGATCCCTTTTTATATTTGTATCTTTGTTGTAGCAGCTGGTATCTGTACCCAAATTATTATTCTTCAGTTAGATATGAGCAAAATGAGAATACAAAACAGAATCTCTTTATTTTTATTTCTTTGGGTTTTGTTCATAAGCTATTATGTTTTTCTCTTTGTTCTGCAAGTGTTATAGCTGAGGTATCCATTTCCTTAAGACAGAAAATTGCTCCAATAATGTCCATTATATAGAAGAGATTTAGTGCTTACAGTCAAAGCAATTGTTATATTTTAATTCCTGACTTAAAACTGCTTAGCACTCTCAATTTCCTTTTAGACCTCTTTTACTATGACCACCCATCCTTTTATTGTAATGTCGTTTTGATTCTGGAAGCCTAGTATTAGCTTAGTTTTTCAACCTTCCCAGAATTCTGAGCAAGCCAACATCCCTTTTCTCTTTATACAAAATCAGCTTCTATTGATTACAAATAAGAATCTTGATGCAACACTCTTACCAAACAATATAGCTAAAACAGAGCTCTGAGGTACTCTTCATTCCATTATCCAGTGTGTTTTTTGAAGGCAATTATCACATATCTTAAGCTAAGTATAAATTTCACAGACTATAAACTCAGCTGTTTCTGAAAGGTAACTTTGGCCAGTGATTGATATTTAGTTTCTAGCTCAAGCATCGTTGTGCTGAGGACAGAAAATTTCAATGCAGATAAGAGAAAAAAACAGTCATTTTGAGGTTTTCTCAATGTTGCTCTCTCCCATCTTCTTCCCATTGTGTCTCAGTTTCTGTGAAACTGTAGAGAAGAACAATAAATATATATAGTACTTAAAGGGAGGAGTACCCTTGCAAAATAATGAACAGAAGAATTTCAAAGGCTTTTTACCTCAGTCTGGATACTAGGAATGAGAATTGATCTAACTCCCTCAATCTGTCTTAAAAACTATACTCCTCTGAATTTGTTCTTTATCATCCCAATTTAATTAATCTTGCCTCTTGCAAAGAAACTGATTTGTATTACATTGTGGTTTGTCCATTGTATAAATATCAGAATCTGGCAATTTCAGAGTTTGGTTTTTGAAAATTTAGCTTTGGAAATATAAAAAAAATATTTCATTGAACTCTTATCTCAGGCACAAATTTTGGAAACCTCATTATGAAACTGAAATTAAGAACTGAGTTTAAATTGTCTCCCAGCATACCTTCTATGCCTATTTTTCTGTTAGTCTAAGACTGTTTTGCCTAGAAGAGCCACACAGGAAAGGATATGGAGGGAAAAATACATTGACTAATTTCTCAAAATTATCTTGTTTGACACTTATTTTGTGTATTCTGTACCACATCCTACCATTATAAATAAAATGTTCCTTTACTTAGTCATGAAACTATCTCCATTACATTATGTGTCATTTAATATAGACACAAATATTTATAGAAACAAATTTCTATAAACTATTTGCCTCTAAATAGATCAGATTATTATTTTTTTAAAGTAACTGATTTGTAACATATTTTTGGTTTCAGGTATGCAGCATTATAATTTGATATCTATATATGCTTCATCATAATCTTCACTAAAACTTTACTTTCCATCAAATTCCATACAGTTGACCTCTTTACCCAATTGTCCATGTTTTATATCCATTTTTATTTTGGTAACCACAATTTTGTTCTCATAATCTAAGAGTTTGTTTTTATCTTGTTTATTTGTTCATTTGCTATTTTTTTTTAAATTTCAGGTGTACTGCTTTATATTTTGACATCTGTATGCCTATTCTTTTCAGTGAGTCTGTTCTATTTTGTTCTTCTCTTTCAATATTGTGCAGGTTACTCAGGATATTTTCTCTCTTCATATAATCTTTAGAATCACTTTGATGATGTATATAGCAAACCTGCTAGGATTTTATAGGGATTGTATTGAATTTAGACATCAACTTGGAAAGAACTGATATAATGACAATACCTAATTTTCTTATCCATGAATAAGAAATATCTCTCCATTTATTTAATTTTTTATTCCTTAAATTCATCAGAGTTTTACAGTTTTCTTCATATAGCACTAATGCATATTTTGTTAGACATATACTAAAATATTTCATTTTGGGAGTCCTTTAAAATGGTATCACTTTGTTAATTTCAAAATATAGTTGCTGACCTTTAATATGTAAGATTGACTTCTGTATACCAACTTTGTATCTTCAGCCTTGCAAAAAACTGAAAGTCACTTTCAACAATTCTTTGTCAATTATTGTTTTTATTTTCTATATTGAAAATCATGTCATTTGACAACAGTTTTACTAAAAATAAAATGAGGAAGAACCTATTGAAATTACAAAAAAAAAAGAGAGAGAAGTAGAATCATAAGTGTCCCCAGATCTGGGAGCTATGAAAATATTTTAGCAAAATATTTAAAAATATTAAAAGTGATAAAAATAATTTAAAAATAGGAATGGAAACTATAAAAATCAAATGAGTTATTTTTAATAAAATGACATTATAATGCAAAAAAGAAGAAATCCATAAAATGTTTCCAAATGCTTATTAGACAGAATTAAAAAGAGAACTAGCACAATGAAGGATTGTTTAGAATTAAAAGTCAAAATTAATCAAAGAAAACTAATATAAAGGATTAAAATATTTAACAGACATTAGAGGTTTAAAGGATCAAATAGAAGTTCTAATGTACATGCAACTCAAAAACACTAATTAACTAGTTAATTTAGTTAACTAGGACAAGAAGAGTAAACTAAATCCAAAGTAAGCAGAAACACATAATGAAAATAAAAACAAAAATCAATGAAATCTAGAAAAATCAATAAATATTGGTTCTTTGAAAAGATCAACAAATTGATTAGCCCCTTACCAAACTAAGAAAAAAAGAAAGAAAGGACACAAGTTGCTAATATCACAAATGAAAGAAGAAACAACAATGCTAGGAAAACTAGCAAAATATTAATGGGTAGCTAAAAGTTGATCTTCACAGATTTGACGATTTATATGACATAGAGAAATTCCTTGCAAAAAATAGAAAATCTCACACAGTAAAAAATTTAAAAAATCTGAATGGGGAAGCATCTATTAAATTAATTGAATCAATAACTAACAACTTTAAAAACAGAAAGCACTCTATTCAAAATAATTCATGGTGAATTCTACCAAATATCTAATGAAGGCTTTTATATCAATTTTCTATCATGTTTTGGACAGTGGAAGCAAAGCAATTACTTCTTAATTCATTCTATGAAGGCAGCACTAACCTACTACCTCAAACAGAAAATGATATTACAGCAAAACTACATACAAATGCCTCATAAATATGAATGTACAAATATTCAACAATATATTAGCAAAATTTTTAAAGTTATAAAAATAACTGTATACCTTGAAAAAGTGAGATTTATCCTAAATATGAAAGTCTGGCTTAACATTTGAAAACAACATAATTAATTGAGAAAAAAAAAATCACGTGATCATAACCATATAAGTGCATAACAGGTATTTAAATTGTAACATCTATCAAGAAAAAACTCAGTAAATTTGAAGCATAATGAGATATTCTCATCTTAATAAAGAATATCTAAAAAGCCTACAGGCAAGATGATGCATAATTGTGCAAAACTAGAAAATGTCCCCCCAGCATTGAGACAGGTCAATTATGTCTTCTCTCACCACTAATTTTCAATATGATATTGAAAGCATTAGCAAATAACAAGACAAAAATACATTAAAATACATTAATTGGAGGATAGAAGGGAAACTATCTTTTCGTTTTTCTCATGTTTAATGTGTGTAGACATTATACTACAAAAATTCAATGACAAAAACTTTGAGGTATCTATAACATCATCTTCTCCCAGTTAAAGGTACATATAACATCATCTCCCAGTTAAGATTCACATTCATATCTAAACACAATAACCTGTTTCAATTAAATTTGAGGTTTCATATAAATGTTATAATCATTATTACACTATTTTTATTTATTAGACTCTGATTTTAGTGATTAGAATTAATTAAAGTTGTGATAAGATCTCCTATGAGCTTCTGAAATGTTTCTGTTTTTTCATTATTTCATGCATCCAGTTCTTCAGAGTTTCTTTTCTGGTTCTCACTTTTAGTTTCTGTTACTCTAACCCATCTTCTAACTATTAGAAGATTCATTTAGTCTAAAACATCTAGGTTGTTTAACTTGAATTACAAAAGCTCCAGATGATAATAGTATTTATAAATGCTAAATCTTGACAATGTTAACTTTTATATTTCTGTTATCTTGACTTGGTAAATTTTCAACAGAGAGATGGTCACACTCACATAATTTGTTATATTAAATGGAATTTCTTCTTAATCAATTTTAATTCAAAATTATGTCTATTTTTTCTTAATTGTCTATCTATTCAATCTTTTATATTGTAATTGAAAACCACCTTTCCATTTGCTGGTATTTACTAGACTGGAATATGCAAGGGATTCAGAAATGAGATTCATAGTCCATTTCTCAAGAATTTTATAGAGTTTATTGTCACAGATGGTAATTATATAGAAAGTTATCACATATGTTGATGTTATGAAAATGAAGTCACCAAGGACTAGTAAGAATTATTAAAGTATTCTAAGTCAGCCAAGGTGTGCTAGAGAATACTTCAACAAGGGATTCATTAGAATTAAGAGTTGACTGATTGGGGCTACACAGGTAAGAAACAGCAAGAAAGAATTCTTTTGCGATAGTTGGCATAGAAAGATCAAAGAGTCAGATTAGATGATAAGTTTAATCAAATGATCATTTGTTTTCAAAGGAGAGTATATCAGTCAAGGGAACTAGTTAACGTAAAAATATTTTGATTTTTATCATGAATATATATATTCAGGCATCGATATTTCTAAGAGAATATGACAAGTTATGATTTTTTATTTTAATGGATAAATCTTAGAAGATTTAATAACTGCTTAAAATTATTAGATTAGTGTGGTTCAGATTATAACTATTGATATTGCATAATATCTAGAAAAATATTGAGCAATTTTAACTGATCATATACAGGAAAGTGAAAAATATGTGTCAAGAAAGATTAAAGACTTTTTTCTGGAGTGAATGACCTATTGTATGGATGGGGAATCTGTAGGAGAAACAATTTTGAGAGGTGTGAGAAAGAATGTAACTTTTATTTCAAGTGAAATATTGAGTATGTGTTAATCTGGAGTTCAGAAAATCCTTATATTGATTTTTGTGTTTAGTAGTTTAAAGAGGAGGTGAAATGAGTATTAATGTAAACTTACAGGAGTCACTCATAATTTAGCAGGAGAAATAATTAGCTCGATTCCAGACCAGCCTACTATATGACTTGTTATTTAGATACATGTATGCAGAAACTTTAGTCAATGTCTGTGTAGACAGACATCAGGTTTTCTTTTTGTTCTTTGCATTTTCCCACTAGTCTTTTTCCCTTTTCCCCCGCTCTTTTTTCCTTTTTCTTCAGGCAATTTACATCATGAAAGCCTAATTAGATTAAATGACCTAGCAGAGTTGCAGGCTCTTAGTGCTTTCAGTTAATTTTATGTGAAAAATTACACAGACATACACACACACACACACACACACACATATATATATATATATATATATCCAACATAAATGATTTCACTTAGGTATTCTTTGGTTTGGAAGTCTTCTGTAGTTTCAACTACTGTATTTACATAGGCACAAAGCACATACTAAATTGCTACTTTCAGAACTTAAATTTTTGTCTTTAATTTTAATGTGTCCTTCATTGTTTAGATTGTAGTTTTTTAAATTTAATTCTATATGTAGCACTTTGTTGATGGTGCACTCACAAATAGTATCTTCACAGATAGATCATTGTAGCTCTATGATTCTTAAGCAAATATTGAAGTTATATCCTCAAATATATTTTATCTAAATATTTTATTCATATTACTTACTTTATCAATCCTTTAATGATGCAGTTGGGGGTGGGAAGTGGATACTGACTTAAAAAAACTGATATGAATAATGCCTCTTAAGAAAAAGAGAAAATACTAATAGAGATATAAAAGTGATGATTCAGAATTTCTCTTAGGAACCAAGTGATCCTATATTCATGTAAGTATGGAGAAAAAAAATACCCATAAATTGTTACTTACAACGACACTACATTTCATGGAAATATAAACAGGTAATATCAATATCTGATAAGTGTGTTTTAATTCCTGGAAGCATTTGTTTTAACATTTCTAATTCAAGGCTTTCACAGCCATCATGATTGTCTAAAGGGCTTTTTAAACATATTGCCAATAAATTCCCTAGAAGAATTGTGAAGAACTTTGAATTCAGTTGTTGGGATGTTATTGATTTTTTTAGTATGCCAGTGTACATATATTTCATGTTTTTAGATCACATATCCTGAAAAATAAAATCTGCAATGTTCTACATCCTGTAGTTAGTATAGTAATTATTTCATAAATCTAATATTGATCTACTGTTCTAAAGCTGTCTGTAAGCATGCTGGCAAAATTCTGATCACTATTAACTTGTAGGTGAATATCAAAAACTACAATAACGTCTTTGTTAAAAAAAAATTTGAGATTACATTGAATGTTAGAGATAGAAATATGTTAATACACTACTTCTTTGCTAAATTAATTCATGATGACATGATGACCACAATATGACAAAGATGACATCAATATGACATGACAACAGAGATAAGTGCATGAAGTTTGGGATCTCAGAGTGTGGGCATGTAACATGATTTAGGAAGTCAACATATGTTATCATTAAAAATTATGTCAGCACTTCTATGTAGAAAAAAAGCACTTACTTCATGAATGAAAATAAAAATTACCAGAGAAAACAATTTAGATGCATCAAAAATACTAGGTTTTGTTTATATACTGTGGATATCATGAGTCTGGCAAAACTAAAGCAACTATTGCTTGTGCCAGTACAGTTATTTTATTGAATGCTGTAAAGATAATAATCCCATTGTTCTCCGTCATGGTCTTTCGTATTATGTACATAGTATGTACAGTCTATGAACATTAATATTTACTGCAAATTAAAACTTAGAGGAAAATTTAATTATTGAAAATATGCTATATGTGAAATATTAAAAGAAATAAAGGCTATTAAACTGGTAAAATGGAAAGTCGTGAGTATATGTTATAGCTAACTTAGATATTGCAAGAGTTGTTTTATTTACATAAGAAAAAAGTATAGCTTTTAATAACTCATCTAAGACCAACTAATGACTGTTATGATAAATAGACTATTCTGAATTAACAATTTTTAACTGACACAAATTGAAAAGTGTAAAATACACCTATCGTTAATACACAATGAGTTTTGAAAAGTAAAAGCACTCCTGTAACAATTATGTTTATCAAGATATAAAATATTTTATTAGAAAACTGCATCATCATAATTTTCACTCAAACCCTAAATAACATAATGACTATTTTTTAAATATCTCTCATGGTATATTAGCAAATATATTTTTAATGCAAATGTATGTTGAGTCATGCAGTGTATACTATTTTGTGTTAGGAACATTTTCTATATAAACACAACAAAACAATAATTATTATTTTGCCAGTTTCTGTGGGTTAACTGGCTCATCTGAACACTAATCATTCATGGTTCTTCCAGCAGTTACAGGAAGATTAAAATTGGAGCTAGACAACCCAGATGCTGGCTGTTGACTTAGTTATTGGCCAGGACTCTTGACAAAAGTGTGTATATGTGGTTTTCCATGTAGTTTGTGCTTCTTATGACATCTGAGAGAGTATATCAATAGAGAATGTCCCAAGAGAGTTAAAGGAGACCACAAGTCTTATTATAAATCAGCTTTGGAAATCATGAAGTTTCACAATTGGTGTATCTGCCTTCAATCAAAAACAAAGTAAAAGAGCAACACATATTAAGAAAGAGGAGTACCTAAAGAATGGATAATAAGAGTTATTTTAATTGGGCAGTCAATGCTGGAAACAAATTACTAAATTACTCTTCTGTTGATGAGCATTTGAATTAATTTCAGTTTTTGTCTATTGTTAATAAAGTTCTAGGAAGATTATTATAAAGGATATTTTGGACACATGTTTTCTCTTAAATACTTAGAAGTGACATGCCACAGAGTAGGTGTATTTGAAGTTAACAAGACATATCAAAACAACCCAATGAAAATGGAGACAGAATAATAGAAAAAAAGACATGTAGACAAGAAAACTCAAGACTGAGCTTCAGTGTGTTGTGATACTGAGGGACGGGATATGTGCCAGGAGAAAATTCTGTGAAGAAACAGCATTGCATAAGACATTTGGATCTTATACAGATGAGGATTCTGGAAAGGTTGTAGCAAGGTAATGACACAGTCTATATAAAATTATTGAAAAATCACTCTGACAGAACTGTGAAACATAGATTGACGTTAAGATAGAAGAATGAAGATACTTTAGATCTCTACAAGTTAGAGGCCATACAGATAGATAAATGTGAGATGATTTAAGATTGACAGGCATACCTTGTTTGAATCCACTTACAACTGCTGGGTTGTTTTTTTTTTGACAAATTGAAGATTTGTAGCAACCTTGCCTTAAGCAAGTCTATTGACGCCATTTTTCCAGAACATGACTGCTTTATGTTTTGGTCATATTTTAATAACTCTTACAATATTTCGAACTTTTTCATTAGTATTGCATCTATTATTGTGATCTGTTATCACTGATCATTAATGTTACTGTTGTAATCATTTTGGAGTGCAACAAATCACATTTATAAGACAATAAAATAAACAAATGTGGTGCATGCTCTGATTTTTCTACTAACCAGCTATTTCCCTCCCTCCTTTTTTTTGGGCCTACCCATTCCTTGAGATACAACAATATTAAGATTAAGCCAGCCTATAACCATATAATGACCTCCAATGATCAAGTAAAAGGAAGAATCGCTGTTTCTAATTTTAAGTACAAAACTAGAAATGTTTAGCTTTAGTGAGGAAAATGTCAAAATCTGAGATAGACAAAAACTAAGCTTCTTGCATCAAACAGCCATGTTGCAAAAGCAAGTGATTATTACTTTATTAACAAAGCACCCGATTACTCAAGAACTCTGATGAAGATCTACAAGAAAATTCATGTTGTTTTTATGCCTGGTAATACGACATCCACTATGCACCCCATGGATCCAGGCATTATTTCGTCTTTAAAGTTTCACTATTAAAAAAAACACACACACATTTAATAAACCTATAGATTCCACTGATAATTAGTTTTTAGATGGTTTTTAGATAGTCTGAGCAAAGTCAATGAAAACCTAGAAAAAAATTCACCATTCTGAATGCTCTTAAGAAAATTTGTGATTCATGGGAGGATGCCAAGATATCAATATTAACAGGCATTGGGAAAAGTTGATTCCAGCTCTCATAGAAAAATTTGAAAGCCTCAAGACTTCAGTGGAGGATGTACTAGGGATATGGCAGAATAAGAAGAAGCTAGAATTAGAACTGGTGCATAAGCATGTAACTGAATAGCTGCAATCTCATAATAAAACTTTAATACATGAATTTCTTCTTTTGGATGAGCAAAAAAATCTAATTTTTTGATATGGAAACTGCTCCTGGTGAAGGTGTTGTGAACATTGTTGAAAAGACAACAAAGGATTTAGAATATTACATAAATTTAGTTGATACACAGCTGTAGGGTATAAGAGGATTGACTCTAGTTTTGAAAAAAATGCTGCTATTGGTAAATTCCCATAAAACATCTTTTAATGCTATACAGACAAATCTTTTGTGAGAGGAAGAATGCATCTATACAGCAAACTTCTTATTTTAAGAAATTTCCAAATCTACCCCAACCAACACCCCAATCAGTCAGCAATTGTTAACATCAAAGCAAGGTCTTTTACCAGTATAAAGATTATGATTTACTAACAGTTCAAATAATAGTTATCATGCTTTTCCAGTGAAATACTTTTTAATAAAAATATTTAAGTTGTGTTTGAAGCAATGCTATTGCAAATTAAATAGATAGCATAAGCATAACTTTTATTTGCATCAAGAATCTCCAAAATTTTATATCTCATTTTATTGTAATATTCAGTTTATATTGGTGCTATGGAACCAAGTACACTCTGCAAGATGACCATATTTGATAGTTTTGGAATCAAACAAATGAATAAAGCAAAATCTTGCATGAAGAGGGCAACTGGAAGACTAGTGGTATGATTTTTTGAGATGGGAGGAAATTAAATTAATTTAGTATTCATCTGCTGAATTTCACCTATTTTTATGTGTAAATAATTTTATGGGAAGTTAGATATATGCATTTTAAAGTTATATAAGCATTTTAATTGGAAATGTGCTTTTGGTATCAACTACCTCAGGATATGTTCATACAGGAAGCCTATGGTGTGAGAAGCATGCAGGTTTTAATAACTTAATCTAGAATTAGACTTCCCACATTTGAAACTTGATCTACTTTTTCCTAGATGATATTCATGGCAGGACATTTAACATTCTTTTGTCTAACATATGTGTAAATAACACAAATGATGTTTTCCAACTTTTGTAGTCATTGAGACAGTCACTGCATTTAAAGAACATTGGAAACTTTCAAGTTCAAAACAGGTGGCACGGATATTAGTTCTTAGTATTATTATTATTATGGATAAAATTACAAAAAAAATATTCATTACATATACCATTTAGAGAATAAGCATAGGAAGAGGCACTTACAAAGGAGATGGAATACAAATAAGAGAAGAGTCCTGATAGGGGAAAGAAAAAACAAACAGTAATATAAATGAAGCCATATAGCATATATCATGCAAAATGGAATAGGGAGAACGTTAATCATGACTAGAGAATAATGACAACAACAACAAAAAAAAAACTTCAAGTCATAAAAGAGCTTGCAAAATTAAATTGTTTTTACTTAACATTCATTCACTAGAGGAATGAACACGTTACTTTTCAGGTGTTTGAAATTAAAAAAAAAAGAGAAATATATGTATGAAGACTGGCATCAAGAGAGCATACAATAAAGCATAACATTTTCTCTATGTTAAATTTTTTTCTAAACTAATTTAGAATTGTCTTTGAGTGACTGGATTATACCCACACGATGAAGAATATTTTACAATCGCTGGAAATAGAGAAGACTTTTTCAAATGAGGAACTTGTTATATATTTCATCTTTAAATCAATACATCACCTTATGAATGAGAATTGAATCCACCTAACTGAATCAGCAGGAACACAGGTTTCTTATTTTAGGTGTATAAAGAGACCTTTGTTATTCTTTTGAGAAAAATCATGCTGTGCAGTTTTTCTGTATATGTTTTAGAAGCATATGGGGCATGCTGCCAGCACTGTTCTATTTCAAAGCCTGATTCACTTTGTAAATGCTGTAACTAGCCACATTAATGGATTTGGGGTGGCAGTGGATATTGGGGGTGTTGCAGAGATAATAAGGGGGCTCTGATGAATTAAGTATATGTGTTCCTATGGGGCAATGGAAATAGAATCGAATCATAATGAAATTTCAACCCTGCAGCTGTTTTTCACCTAAAATACTCTGTTCACAGGATTTTTTTATTAGGTTTCTAACTAGCTGGGAGGAATAGAGAAGGTAAATTTCTCTAAGTCAGAAACTTTATTTTTTTTTACTAAATAAAGTTTTTATGTATATATGCATACATAGATATGCTCACACAAACATTTTGCTTTTAAAATAACTTAAGCATCTTAGTAATATTTTATATAACAGTATGCTATACCTATTTTAGTGTGTAATGATCCTTTTAATACAGAGTTATGTACAATACTGTCTGACTTGTTTCTTAGAAAATATACAAAACTTTTTCTCTGCTAATTTTTGTGTGCTCTTTCATACTACAAGAAATTATGCAGTTCTTTCATCTCCCAATGATTTAATATTACGATGAAACCATGAGGACTTTGTTTAAGGTACTTGGTTAAAAGTTACCTGGCAAATAAAATGCCATGAATTAAAGTATTAAAATAATAATTGGCTACTGCTTACTGAGAAAATCATCATGAAATATCAAAATCACACCTCCCATAAAAGTGAGTGCTTAAATATATGGCCAGATTGTATGATCATTTCATGTACTTTTCTCCCTTTTCTAGAGGAATTTGCCATTCCTACTTGTTGTATATTTCTACATTTTCATTATATTTAGGAGCTATTTGTATCATATTATTTTACAAAATTATTAATGTCAAATTACTACAATATATGCAGCACTTACAGATGAATAATTATGAAATATATGAATATAAGGTGCTTTTAAAGTCTTGACAACTATGACATATAGTTTATTATATAGATATAAAACAATATGCAACAAATATCACATATTCCATGTATAAAGAGAAAATGATCAGTCATGGAGTAATTTGTGGAATAAGGTATCAACTTTATAAATAATAACACTACCTTTAATGTGCTTTCATTGTGTCACAGATAACTGTGCTTTCTCAGTGTGAATATTTTGCATCAAGCATATTGTACTGAAGTTAAAGTAGTATGAAATGCATATTACTTTGGTCTGGATCCTGAAATGAGACTAGAACATGCAGTAGGACCAGAGTCCTTAGCTTGTACTTAAATAAGAAATAAAACTATATTGTTAAATGCCACTAAGGTTTCTTAGAATAGCAAAGCTAATAGTAAGTCTTGTTAAAGATTCTATTGTTTGTTCCAAAAGTAAATCAATAATGGCTTTGAGATTAGTAGCAATTATTTCATGATAAACTTCTATAGGCCAGTGGTTAGATTTAACTTATATTGATATTCTCAAGGTCTAATATGTTATGAGACATAATAGACAATCAACAATGATCCATTGATTGGTAGATTGGTCAATGAATAAATGGTGAGTGAGTGAATGATTGAGTAGGTGGCATATGCAGGATTAAGTACATTATATTAGGTATCAAAACATCAATAAATGAATACTGTCATATGAGACTCAAGAAAAATTTTGTGAATTAGGAACAACAGGTAATAAAAAAGTACAGGCATATAATTAAGAAGTCACAAATGTGAATCCTAGCTCATGATGGGGTTTTAATAGAAATATTTGAAAAGAATAGAAAAAATAATTTCTAAACTAAAATCTTGCACTTTCACTTTGCAACTGAAATAATATAAACTTATGGTATTGCTTTCAACTTCTAGACAATTAAGACTTTCAATTTAAAAATGTACAGCAACCAGTTAGACTTTTAACCTTTAAAAAAATGCTCCTTAGTATAAGAAGTTCACCATTCTGATATTCTTTTCTCACTTCCCTAAACTATCTACATAATTATCTGTGAAATATAACAATAGAATTAATGGGAACATATAAAAATTGTCCATAGGTTATACTTAATTTTCACTTGAACGTTTTCTAAATGTTGCATATTAATAGAAACATTCTGAATATACTGTAGCTTCAGTATAAATGATATAATTTTAATATATATTTTATTTTTGTGTTAATATATTCTCATAGTTTTTTCTATTGAAATCAAATGTGTAGCAAACCATATCATTACTATTTTTCTGCATTAGCTGAATATTGGAATTTCCACTAAATTGTGTGTTTAAAGGGATGCAAAACATTTTCTGGCATCTTAGAAAATAGTCTCCGCATTTTTGAGCTACATTATCTGCTTCAGTAAATGCTGTCATTCCGTTTGTTTTTTTCACTCCAAGTTGTCAGCTGCAGAGAAATCCGGATTAAACTGTCCAAACTACAACACAAAGAAAAATAATTAAAGCTGTCTGACACTAAACTTACCATGTAGTCTTTAATTTGTGAAATGGTAAATATTAGCCTTTTCCTTGATCTCTACTATCTAGAACTCCCAGTGGAGAAAGCAATTGGCTTCATTTGTAAAGCTTTTTTGAAGACAGGCAAGCTGTAAAAAATACACTACTTTATCAGAATTCTTTAGAGATTTTTATGTGTACACACTTCATTGATTATCAGTTTTCTGATGAGGCTTGCTGGAGTTTAGAAGGCTCCCTGGAAAAATAGTCTTGTTCTCCGGAAAATGAAATCATGGTCTGTTAGTTTGGAAACAACAAAATAGGAAAGAAGAAATAATGGGAAAAATGGATTTTGCATATGGGATTTAGTAACTAGATTTAGCATCTACTGGTAGACCAATGAGATTTTCCTTAGGAGTAATTCAGCAATAAATTTGGGTGGGAAAATTTTCATTATATATTCTCCATCTACATTTTCATTATATCTAGGAGCTATTTGTATCATATTATTTTACAAAATTATTAATGTTAAATTACTATAACATATGCAGCACTTACAAATTGTGGAATATATATGCATATAAGGTGCTTTTAAAATCTTGACGATGGCATATAATATAATATGTAGCTATATAAAACAATATACAACAGATATCACATATTCCATGTATAAAGATAAAATGATCAATCATAGTGTAATTTGTGGAATAAGGTGTCAACTTTATAAATAATAACACTACCCTTAATGTACTTTCATTGAGTCACAGATAACTGTATTATCTCAGTGTGAATATTTTGCATCAAGCATATAGTAGTGAAGTTAAAGTAATATGAAATACATATTCTTTTATCTGAAATTTATCCACTGTGACATTACAACCACAGTGACATCTTATGTTTTTCTCTATCTTCTTTTAAAGTAGTACTCAATTGCATTACAATGTTATGATTAATTTAGAATCAATGCTTATTAACACAAAATACTATCCTGATTACTTGGTTAAACCAAGCAAAATTAAATAATATAATTGCAAATATTGCCATTAGTAGAAATTGATCACTTCCATTCTTTTTTTCTAAATCAGTAATGCACTAAGCTAAGTCTCTTAATAATGTAACTAATTAGTATAGTGGGTATAAAAATGGACAGAAATGTGATTCCTGAAAATATGGGATTAAAACATCCTCCAAAACTGTTAGGTTAAAGGAAATTGAATTGTAAAATAAGCTACATGAATTCAGTATTTCTCCGTTATGTTTTGAAATAAAAGTGACAAATCTTTGCTTTGAAAAAGGAGTAGCAGCAAGAAAAATTTTAATCTTAAGATCATAGTTCTATTTTATTGCATAAAAACTTACTTAAGCAAGCTACCTCTTTATTTTAGTTCCAAATATAGCTTGTTTGATTTTCTAATCTCAGTCTTATGAACTCATTGCATTTGCCACTCCACTTAACAAGCATCTGTTAGGATATGCCTGAGCTTTCACTTTCTCTTTAGTAAGTACATTTCAGATTAGTTGCACAGACTAATTGATCTACACTGAAAATATTGTTATATTCTAATATTTTTCAACTGATAGGACATTGAAATTTAAGGAGCCAGACCTGTCCATGTAAAGATATGAGCACCCTTCTGTAAAATAACAGGCAGTATTTCCACTTAAGTGTAAAGAAAGAGGCTTTATATTTTGAATCTGAAGTTCATTTATTATATAATACATTATTTTCTGCATAACATCTGTTTTATTTATCAAGATAAGGTTTATTAAATACTTTTTTCACTCAAATCTATATACAGGAAATAAAAATGTAACAAAATTATTAAGGGCTTTCTCCATATGAATGTTTTACTGGTCTAGATTATTGATCTCATTTAAATGTGGTCTCAAAAATCTTGGATTTAGTGAAAAGAGATTTTATTCAAAAAAATATTGCAAGGAAGGAAAAAGACTATTGTAGTAGAGAAAAGGATATGACCACAAGATCTTCAACCTTTTCAAAAATTAGGAAAAAGTTTTTTGTTTTTGTTTTTTCATTGAGCCAAACAAGGCTAGAAAGAACCAGGTAGCAAAATCTATTAGAGGATCAGAGAAATCCATACCTGAGGTCAAGTTATTCTCAGATGACTCAGGCTGAGTGTGGGCCTAAATTTAGGAGCGTGGAGGAAGGAGAGATGTTTAATTACAGTTTGGTTAACAAGTATTTTATTCTGATTATTCAGTAGGATAAATAATTCAGACAATCATTTATGAAACAGAGTATATGAATGTCAAAAGTTCAAGTTTGGCTTTAAGAGAGGCAATCAAGAAATGGTGCATACCTGAATCTTACCTAAGTAATGTAATCTTTTTAATAAGCTGTTTTCCAGAAAACAAAGGATGAGGAGAATGTCTTAACCTTCACAGTTTCCTAGGATCACGTGGTGTAGGTAAAATTCAACATTATCAGTTGTCACCACCTAAAGACTTGTTCTTCATTATAGCTTCATAATGTCTGTTAAAGGAAATAAATTATAATAATCCAGAATATTAAAAATATGTTGATCTTAAAACTGTATACCTGAAGTCTATATAATATAATAAACCAATGTCACATCAATATAAATAAGTAAAATATATGCAGCAAGGCATAAAGATGAAAATTACAACTTTTTCTATAACTGTATTTAATATTTTAAGAAATTGATATAGTTCTGAATTATCTTTACTACTTGTATTTAAGGAGCTCTAATTAGTCTAACATACCAAAATAATGACAACTTTTTATTCACTAATAGAGAAATGGATAAAGAAAACATAGTATACAAGTAAATGAATTAAAATCACATAGAAAATGTATTTAAAAATATTTGACTGCCTGTCAAATATTAAAGTTAGAGTCTAATTTCTATAATCCATATACTATATCAAACTGCTGAATGTTGACTTGTGAGAATTTCATTTGTGGTTATTTTGTGTTTTTCCTGGTAAAGATTTTTAGGTGATCTAATTACTTTATTTATACTTGTGTACATGACCTAATGATTCTGTGATAACCATGCCTTTGTTGTGTCATAAGGAAAATAAATTAACTGAAATGGAGATCTGTGAGTGTTGAAAATGTATGGCTGAAACCAACATATGTGCTAAATTTTGGAAGTGGAAATGGCCTATAAGGATGTTTAGAAGAAACATTTAAAGTGTTTGAAATATGTTTTAGATGACAATGAAAATAACCCTTATTTAGGATCATTTAGTTTCATTATTAAATGACAACTTCTTAGAACCTTATTTCTCAAATTTCACCCCATATGAAATTGATCTCTTCTATTACTTTAGTTTGCATTCTCCTTAGAAATTATTATAGTTAGTCTTGGATTATGCATATTTACTTATCAATATTTTCTTTCTCATGATATTGCAACTTCTTGAGAATAGTGTGGAGAGAAACTTGACTTAGAATTTCAGGTATAAAGCTTAGTCACTGCATCTGTTTCATTGGTACAGTATCTCATAATGGGCACTGGAATTAAATTGAAGTAAAAATACAGATGGTGAACATCATATAGATTTGAGACATTAGATAAATTGCAACATATATGCACTTTTCATGTTTTATCCTACATATTTTCATCCACACAAAAATAATTTACATTAATGTTACATGAATTGAGAACTATGTTAATACATAGGGAGTAGTATCTAGGATATATATAAACTATCATAATTCATAATGTTTTGGTCTATGATATGATTTTCAAAAGTCATTATGTTGATCAACTCAAATTATCTACAATAATCTATTTAAGGCAAATAGAAATGATCTGTGTATTGTCAAAAAAGGGAAAATTGAAAGTTATATATAAAATAAGGAAGCATAATTTACATTAAAAATTTCCCAGGAAATGTTCAGTCCTTGTTTTTTTAACCTAATAATTAGCACAGATGAAAAAGTTGTAAAATTTATCATTTATTATTTTAATGACTTTTCCACTATAAAATAAATATTAAAGACATTTTGATTTATTATGATATGTAAACCTATTAGAATGGGACATACATTTAAAATGTGCTATATGACTACTATTTAGAAGTAAATTTTTAAAATTTTATTATGTGGTTGATAGTAGATATAGTAACTTATATACCAATTTAAAGCATTCAATAATGTATCCAGATATAGATTTTTAGCATTTGACAGACTGCATAATTTATTGAGCAACAATGGCATTTCAATTGCATACACAGCACTTTATTATTTGTTTTTATATACCTTCGCAACAACACTATCTTCATATTTTAGATTAAGTAAATGAAGATAAGGTAATTTACAATAAAATTTTTTTATTGAGCTAAATAACAAATACCAAAGCATGCTTGGATGTATACTTGGATTTGTCCAGTATTCAAATTTCTGGAAGCTCTTACTTACACGCAGACATACACACAAAGACACAAACGTAATTTATGTCAATGTCAATGTAATTATTATCAGTTATCTAGCTTTATATTGCTCAAATGGAGCGTAAACATGTATAAATGTCATGAATTTTCATATCTATACATAGTGGTGAAAAATTATATTTTCATTTCTATGTTTAAAATATATTCATATAACATATTGATTACAATAGGATTTTCAATTAAGCATTATATTTCAATTGTAAATATATAGTAATACAACGAAATTAATTGTGACTCTGAGTTTCCCATTTAAAATAATAGAATACATATTCAGAAAAAATATTGATGGTGTGGTCATTCAGTCCTTTGTGCCTATTCATTTGGTGTCTGACACATGATAATGAAACAAAACACAAGCACTGAATAAGAAAATATGGTAAGCTTTATGTCCTGATCTTGAAGTAAAAATCCAATGTTCATTAAAATAAAAAAATTCTAATATAATAACTGTATAAGCAAGTTGTGTTTTATTATTGCTTTCATAACAACATATTTAATTATAAATTGTATCCTTTTCTGTTGATTTAGCACTAGTAGTTCCTATTATATTTACAAAATATCATATATTACTACTTTGAAGTATGATGCAAGATAATACATTAAAACAACTGCTAAAAACTGAATTCGTAGTGTTAATTGACTGTTAACTTTGGGGAAATGTAGAAATGTTTATTATGCATGCATATTTGATGCTATTTAGAAATAAATAAAGTCATTGGAACGTGATTTGTTTCTATAGATTTACATTCTAGAGCATTATTTACATGCTAGTTAGCTTTGAATGAAAATAATTTTAGATAATTGTGCAATAAATAAATACAAAACTGTGATTTCATGGATGACATTTCAAACACATACATAAAACAATTATAACCATCTTTCCAAAAATAAAACTGCAACTCAGGCATATTTACCTGTAAATGTCACACTGTTGTTTTTTTTTTCTCATTTTGTTAGTAAAAATTAATTTAAAATGTTATACAATAATGAATGGGCATTTAGAATTTTTCAGGTCCTAAAAATTGCTTATATACATTTACTTAATTTGAGAGTTTAGGTTTTACATAAAAACATTATCATTTTGTAAATGTTAATGAAAAAAATTAAAGCAAACAAAAATACAAAGTATTTTTTCATTTCTTATAATTACTTTTTATACTTTTCTCCACAAGTTTGTCTTAGTGATCCTAAATTTCACATTCTCATAAAGAAACTAAGGAATGCTGGTTGGGTCAATCACCCCCATAGGCACGTAAGACCACGTATACCTGAGTTCAAGTCCCAGGTCCGGGGAAAACAACCAGTGTGAAGAAATAGGTAAAAATAAATAAAATAGTTCTTCCTCCTCTCTCTTCCTGTCTGCCTACTTGCCTTCATTCCTGTCTGAATTTATCCTTTATAATAAAATTAAAAAAATAAACCAAAACGCCTTCAGATTTACAAGTCCTTTGTAATCTCTGTTGCAAGTGAATGTTTCATTTTTTTAATGAAAATATATTCCTGAGATATCTATTTTATAAACTACTTTATGGGTACTTAAAATATATTCTATCCATTGGAAAATTTAATGAATATAATAAAAACTTTCGGGTAAAAAATAAATAATAATTCCACAAAAGATATATTTAATCAAATATAAAAAAACACAGATGACCACTTATTTATGAATAACTTATCTTTTCCTCTCATGAGAAAATAAAAATACATTTTTTTCAGATATAAATAGAATATCTCTCTTTTCCCCTTCTATTAACTACACTTTCCTAAACTTACAGGCAGTTCCAATCTGATCTCCCTTAAAAATTTCTGCAATTAATCTATATACTTTGTGGACTTAAAATACTTGCTTTGGACACACTAATTTACTACCATATGCTTTTTATTTTTGCTCATATTGAACATTCACTGTCTTTGCTTATCCCAAACTAATTCTACTTACCTTTAAGAGTTACCAGATTTCTGCTTTAGCTAAAACTAATTTGAATGGTCGAATGAAAATAGAAAATAATTACTTATAAGCTTTAAACCTCTAGTCTCATTCTCTAAGTTGTAATATATGCCCAAATTGGATTTTACTACTAAATAAAAGATTGAATATGTTTATTATTAAAATAAACCATAAAACATTGACAATGCTGATTTTTTTGATGGGTTTCCTATTTGTTGCCCACTGCAACTTTTTGAAATTATTGTCCGTCATAAATTTTAAGGGAGTAAAATAAAAATCCATTGACTTATATTTTAGTTCCTTAAATGTATTTATTGTTTAACCAAACAGTATTAAAAGCAATTTGTTTTCATAAAATAGATCTTTATTTACACTTACATATATACAATGGAATGAAAAATTTATATATAGAGTATATGTAATTTATACAATATGTAATTATAATATATAATAAATATCATATATATGCACACATATAGTACTATTATTTCAATTTAAAGAAATTTAAAGGCAAGCAGCTAAAGAATCAGAGGCAAAGTTTTCCTGACTCAAGTTTGCATTAATAACTACAACAATCTTATAACTCATAAAAATATATTCCCTTCTTTATTTGAAAATGTACCCTAACAACGTGTGAGATATATAAAATGATGAAATAAAGATGTAATCTTCAAAATCATACAAGATACACGTGAAAACAAAATCACCACATATTAACTTCAGTGACTTTAATCTCCATTCCTTACCTAAACAAGTGGGAGATTCATCCCCGCTCAGTCCAATAGCCCCTTCTGTAAATTTCAAAATATTTTAAGACATTTAATCTTGACACTTTGTTTAGTCTAGTTATTTTCTTTATCCATACATGTCTAAGTATGTAACTATTACACTATGCATTCTTGAAGATCATAGAAGTGTTATAAAGGAAGGGATATTCCTCAATCAAGTATAGTCAAATAAATCTTTAAAAAAAATACTGAAAAAAAATTCCTATTGAGGACTGCTAAACTATAGATAACTTTAAGAAAATAGAGTAAATAAGAAAGTGCCACAAGAATATATTCTCCGTAAGACATAGAGGATGAAAGTCTTTTTGAAGAAAATACTTTGTATAGAAAACCTGAATAAATATCAATAAACTGCAAGGATCAGAAAACAGAGGATCTACAGTTTAGTCATTTTCTGGTAAGCAATCAAAGTCACTAAAGGAACTCCTAGTGCACAGGCAGTAAATTCTAAAAGTGGTGGCTCAGCAAAATGATCAAAAGAGAGAAATTAAATTTATATCAGGAAGATCAATCTGAAGGAGTAGATAATTTAAGCTTGAATTGGGGAGAATCTCCATTAGCAAAGTAGCAGATAAAATTGAATCACACTGGGGGCTTGGGAGATGGGATCATATGGTAGAGGAAGGTTATTATTTTTCCCTTCTTTTTCTTTTTTACTTTCTTTTGCTCTTTTGTTTTTTCTTTCTTTTTTCATTTGTTTCTTTCACCTGTTTTAGTTTTCTTTAATGATGAATAAAATATAAAATAAAGACAGGAAACCGAGCCTCTGAGAGTTTTACAAAACATCAAATTGAATCACATCAAGGGCAGTTGTAAAATACATTTCAAAAACAGACGAAGATGAATAATTCATGGCAATTTGGATGAGGAAGTAAGGAACAGAGATAAATCAAATATGGTGCAGTCCATAAAGTAATAACTGAAGGAAAGATGGCAACATTAATGTTTAAGAAGAATAGATATTAATATTTTAAGTGTTTTTAATATGTAAAATTAAAATACTTTCCATTTTAAATGAAACGTAAGAGACTTATAGAAGGGTGCACTAATCATAAGGTACAACTGAATGAGTATAATAAACACACTGTGTAACAACCACCTTGATCAGTAACATGGCCAAGTAACCAGCATCCAGCCTTCTGCTTACATCCATTCACATCACCTCCTTTCTCCAGGAAAGAAATCATGCACTGATTCAACACAGGAGATTGATCTGCCTGTTATTGACTTAAATATATTAATTATTTTTGTGTTTGGTTTATTTCTGTCACACTGATGTAGTAAAATTCGGTGTATAGTTATTTCATTTTTATCACTACATAGTATTGCAGTGTTTGTATAACTAACCAGTATTTTTTTTTTTCAAATTCACTGTTAATCTTTATTACCAGTTTGGATTTTCACCTTTTATCACTATGATATCCTTATCCAATTCTGTAATGCATTTGTCTACCTATTTGTGAAATTGCTAGGTAATTTGAGTATATACATGTTTCAATTTAATAGGTAATGTCAAATAGCATTCCAAAGTCATGTAATAATGTATATTCCCTACCAATACTATATGAAAAGCTCACTTTCCTTTTGAAATGCATTTACTTTTCTAAACATGTCTCTGATGCAATTTTGTCCTCCATATTTTTGAGACATGCAGAAGCTTCATTATTCTAGATGTTAAAAGCAAAGCTAGTTTGTGATTATAGCACATAATAAACTTAGATTACTATCTGTCCTTAAGATTAAACAAAACGTAAAAGCAAAGGACATTCTATGTAAAAGACTCAATATTTTTTTTTAATTTAAGATTTTACAGTTGAATAATATTCTAACACTCTGAAAACTTTCTACCACTGAGCTTTTAAAGCATTAAAAAGCAGCTGTCCAGAAGTTCAAAGTATTAAAGAAGGTTGTAAAGAGCTTTGGATCATCACTGCAGTCATTCACACATGAAATTTGAGTAGGCTTTTGTGGACTGGATGTAGTAAGTAATTAATTTGGGAAACATCCAGAGGTGAAGACCAGATGAGCTGTTCCACTTCTTCTGGAACTGCTACTACTGATAAATGGTTGAGAAGTTTTTGTTTATCAGTGTTGTAAGAAACTTCCATGAGTTCTGCTTTTCCAGGAAGAAAGCTATACCACACCATGCAATATGAACCAAATGTCACACACATGTAGCATGACTGCCATTTTTCAGTGTGTAGTCTTCTAAAAGGCATTTTTTTCCCCATAAAGTGAATAAATTTTTAGTTTAGAAAATCAGAAATTGTTTATCACAGAACTTTAGTGAAAATGATGGTGCTAAGTAGAGAACAGCACACTACCATGTTTTCTAAGACACACACACATATATAGATACAGATGTATGTGCATATGCATTTAGACATAGATATAGATTTAAATACAGATATAGTGAGACTTAGACTTTAATATAAAAGTCAATGACTCTTCTTACTTGGGAGGGAAATACGTTGGCTTCAAAATACTAGTAATTTTATGTCTTCATTGTTGCAATGTTAAAATTAATATCGTCAAACTTCTATAGAAGATAATGCTTTATAGCAAATATATAATCGGCATACCTAGTTCAATTACTATAAAATTAAACCTAAATAGTTATTATAGCCCAGTGATTTTTATCATAATAATTTATTAGTGATACGATGCAAGTTCTAAAGTCACATATTCTAAGAAATTTGTTTAGAAACTGCAATTAAATAATTCAGAAATAATTAATTCAGAAGACAACCCATTAAATTATAACCCTCCCCACAGGTTAACTTGGTGCCAAATGTATTGTTTAATTTATCTTTCTTAGTATTTTTAGATGGCCTCAAGGCAGAGAATGAAGCAATAATAAATAGGGAATACTGGATAATTAGAGAAGGAAATGTGGAGCAAAATTATTAAGGGCTTTAGGTGAAGTTCATTATTACTATTTAATAGTGCCCAAGAGCATTCGATCAAATTATGGATCAAGTTTAAAAGTGGGTTGAATCAAAACCTTGTATAGGAGTGTTTTCTTGCTCTTTTCCTCATAATTCAGCCATTATAAAGCACATTCAAATTTCTCTTGCAAAGCATTTTGACCAAGTCTTATGAAGAATCTCATTAGAGAAATCGTGTATGAGTTTTGGGAGTTGTTACGCCTGGTAAGAGGGTACCAAAAAACGAAGACCACGAGAGGAGTAAAGTATGGCCAAAGAATCTGGACTTGTTTGGCAATGGCTATGAGCCACACACACTAAGTCCATTATATGATTAAGCAGTAAAACACTTCAGCAGTGACTGGTTAAGTGACATATCCTCAGTTTAGCCCTCAGGATATTTGATGCACGGGGAATTCTTGCCTTTCTAACTGTACAGATTTTCTCTTTTCTTCTGGTTCACCCTGGAGAATCACATTTCCATTATTAAACTTTTAAAGGATATAAATGCATAATTTATTTGTTTCCTTATTTTGTTTCATTTCATTACCATAGTCATGACTGTGTGAACTCTGAATGCTAACCAGCTCATGTGTTATAGAGATATTCCTCTCAATTTCTTAAGTAAACCAGTTTCTTTCTTTTTTTTTTTTTCAGGTAACTAGTTAGAAATGTACAGTCCCTGTATTTGCTTTACAGAACAAAGGGGATATGTGTAGTTAGAGGACAAAAAGTGTGTTAGGCCTGTTATTCAATTCTATGCTGCAAACTAAATTATCCAGTGGAAATTCTAATGACAATAATAAAAATGATGTTAATATTAATAATAGCATGTGTTTATTTCATGAATTCTAAAAAAAAAAAATCTATGATTCATTCATGTACAACTTGACTTTACTGGTAATTTTCATCATTTTACCAAGTAGCAGAGACTGTTTTTTAAATTTTAGCATTTTTTGCTTATAAAAAAATAAATGGCACCCTTTCAAATTCCCACCGTACTAATGATAAATACACTATTTAATGCATTAAAAAATCAGGGCAAAAATGAGTTCATTGTTCTCTAATTTGTGGAGAAATTATAACTTTGCTACTTAATTACAATTACTTAAGGAACATAAGTCCTTGAAAGTGAAAAGAAAAAAAAGTTGAAAATGTCATTTAATGAGTACAAAATCTCAAGATGTAATTACCCAGCCTTCTCAAACACTTAGATGATAGCCAGAATTATTTCAATGTGATTTAATCACTAGTTTTAAAACATTTACCTTAAACCACGTCCTGTTCTAAGATCTGAGTATATATAGATGACTATGTCTTAGCACTCCAAGGGTTAAAAATACATAGGATATAGATACAAATTCATTCATTATAAATTCTATATGCTATAAAAAGTATCAGAAAGAAAGATCATGAAAGAGCAGAATGAGTGGAGACTTTTCTGAAGAGTTAGCATTTTAGGTAAACTTTGAATTATTTGGTTTAGATTTTTCCTTATACATAGGACAGAGATTCTAAGAAACAATAGGAGAAACCCAACTTATTCATGGCAATGATGAGTAGTCTTGCTGCTAGAGTATAGGTTAAGCACTAGTGGATGAAATTGATCATGAAAAGAAAAATCATACCCATTATGGAGATCTGTAAATTCAATGCCAAAATTATCAAAAAGTGTTCACTTATAAGGGGAAGTTATAGAATGATTTAAAAGAGAAAATTACTGAGTTAACTTCTTTTTAAAAAAAATCTATCATTCAGATTTATGAAAAAATGCATTATAAAATACAAAGTATAGATCTTAAAGAATTTTATGAATAGCATTGTGATCATAATATACAATAAAAATTGAATCTAATGGATGGGGTTGTTTCAAGGGAAATGAACCATTGAAGAAAGTTCTGATAGTCTTTATTGCACTTCTTTAAAAACAGAGATGATGGCAGTTTCAAAAATAGAATTTCTGCACATAAAATGCATATCAGGAACAGTGGTTCATTTGAATGTGTAACAATAGAGAGACTTTCAGGTTTGTAGTGGAAGATCTGAATGGACTGAATTTTATTTAATATGAAAAATAAAATGGAATAGCTTCATCAACAGCTTAGGAGGTGATGGAGATGGCCAAGTTTGAAAATCACAAACCCAAGTTACCTGTTAGTTATCTAGACAAAGGTATCAAGTAGAGGTTTAATTGATTTGAGTCTGAAGGAGTTTATAAAATAGATTGTCTGGAAAAAAACCTTAGGAAATGTGTGTGTGTGTGTGTGTGTGTGTGTGTGTGTGTGTGTATGTAAGCTAAATAAAAGGTTAAGATAATGAGACAAGAAGAGGTTATCCATAGTGTGTACAGAAGAAGACAAGGACTCAGAAAGCTGAGTTCTTCAGATTTCAGAGCTTGAATAAATAAAATATATCAAGAAAAAAAGTAGATATGTTGATGAATTGTATAAAAACTAAATATAGAAATCATATCACAATGGAGAGGATGGTTAACATTTTCAAATACTGAGTTGTTGGGGTAAGAAGATTTAACATCATGAAAGTAGTGGTAATCTTTAAAAAGGGATTTGTGGAACACTGATAATGAAAGACTGATTGGAATATATGCTGCCGGAGAAATGAAAGATAGAAATAGTAAATGGAGTCATATGTTTGGATAAGATGGGAATCCAAAAAATAGAATGATCCCCAGAACTGTTGGGGTTATATTATGTCAATCCACAAAATCATACCCACACAAATTCAAACCCAGTCAGTGGTAGACAAAGGAGCTAAATAACAGAAGAATTATCATCATGGAACACTGTATTATTGGTAGATTGACCACATGGACTGTTTTAAATAAGGCAGTACCATTTATTTTCATATTTTCTGATCGTCAATTTCACCCTTTTTTTAAATAAACCATGGCCTTCTGTAAGGTGGGGCAACAAGGGTGGTTGAATTGCCCCAGGCCCAGTTTGTGGGGAGGACTGGCTGGGGGAGGCGGACAAACAGCCCTATCCTTTTTTGTTGCATTTTGAAATATGGTCAGCCTAATTATTGATCAGTTCTAGATTAGAGAATATGGCTAACGTTTTCTTTCAAATGAACTTGGTAATGTCCTCTGCCCCACCTCACTACATCCAAAAACTTTAAACTTTGAAACAGAGCTCCTGAGGTCAAGTTTTTGTTTTCTCAGTCACTGTTACCCAAAACTGTTTCTCAGTCCTGGTAAGGTATAGATGGAATAGCATATGTGTTCACAACAGCTAGTAGTGTATCCTATCAGGACACCAGAGCAAAGAAAAGTTACTAGAAATGTTACTCAGAACAATTATTAAATTCCTAATTCATACTCAGCATTTAATTATTTTACTTGCTGGTCACAAATTTTGGTCACACATGGTTTAATTATTTCCTTTAGACAGAACAGAAGTCTGTTTTGACTCTTCTACTCTGAACTCCATCTGCTGTATTCGAAATAAGAGCTGCCTGTTCCTTAGTTAATTATCCTGGATTTCAAAGTGGGCAATGTAAAATCTTGCCCCGGAGAGCAAATAGCACATTAAATTAATTCAATATCATGATGTATCCATGACTGAAAGTGTACTAACTGTCCTATTATCTATTCAAAATATTTCCAATAATGCTCTTCAACTACTTTGTTGGATTATCTCCAAAGAAATTAAGCAATATTAGCTTTTCAGTGTCAGTAATAGAAAAGCATCCCCCATGTGAATGGGTACTTTAATACCTTGATGGAGAGAATTGTGTTTATCTTTATCTGCTCCTCTCTGCTACCATTTTCTCTTCATTCTCTGGACACTCCTTACTTTTGAAATCAACTAAAGACATGCAGAGAGCCTGTAGTTCTACAGATTTAGTTTTTGGACCTGTCTCAGTGAGGAGGACTACACACAAGAGGAACTATGGGGTGTTCCTAAAAGGAAAAGAGAAAGTTTTAGGATTTATGTAAAGGTATCAGTGTAAAGTCTCGATTGGAAAGTGGACCCACAATCCTCTTTCTGTGGAAACTGCAAAATTCATTCATGTGGAATGTTATGTTCAGAAAACCATTATCTGCATATCTTCATGTGGACTGAAATCAAAGCTGCTTCTTTGTCAAAAGACTTAGATACCTACCAGAATGACTTAATACCCAAGGTTGGCATGTTTCATTTTGAATAGTATGCTTTCTACCTCCAACATTTCTAATGGTATGATTTTCAGGCAACAAAGTTTCTCAGTAATTAAGAAATCAGTAGTCACTAAAGAAGAGTGGTTATTATAACACTTTAGAGCCACAGCATATACTCAGAGATATTGTTCCATGTTAGCCTATACTCAGCTTTATTTATGTGTGTTATCCTAGTATAATAAATCAGAGCACCAATTTTTTACATTCTCAGTGTGCATTTGTTTATTAATTTGTTTATCCTCACTGGTTTGTTACTTCTCTTGTCTTTTTTCTTTTTTTTTTTTTTTTTTGCCTCATGTGCACATGTGTTACTCCCATATTTTTCTCAAATATCATTCAGTGCACCCTTTTTATCCTATCTAAAACTTCAACTTTACCCCTTGAAAGTTACATCCTTCTATGTATTATTTTCCTTCTTTGTTCCTGCCTGTATTTATCTAATTATTCTAGGAATCCGCCTTTAAAATGGTCCTCAAAGATCTCCACCTTCTAGTGTTCCTGCCTTTGTGTATTCTCTTCTTTAAATGTGGGCAGAGCGTACTCACATTTTACAAAGGAAACATGACGTAAGAAATGGAATGTCACTTCTGAGATTAGTTTTCAGTAGATGGTGGCATCTACCTCTCTCTTTGGGGGAAACAACCTGCTATTTTACAAGTAATCCTATGGTCAGGCTTACACAAGTAGGTGATGTCTGCCACGATCTGAGCAGTTAATCAATAGGGTCCATGAGAGGGAGCTACAGGAGCCTGAAGAAAGACAGACAACATTCATTCGGAAAAGCGGGGGCCAGGTGGGACACTTCTCTCCTCTCAGAGACAGTGACCAAGAACCTGGTTCTGTGATTTATTTTATAGGGCTGGGATATAATGAGGTAATTCAAATAAGGCAAAGATGAATGCAGGCATTCAATTCTGCTGCTATTAACAGGATAGCAACATTGAAGGTCCGAGCCAGCAGCTTCCTGCTGTTATCTATCTGCTGATTTGTGAGAACTTCTGCTTTGGGAAACTTTGTGGAAGTGGCCAGAAAGTAATTTGCTCCCAACATGTCTCCCACCAACAGCCAATATTCATGTGAAGGAGATTGATAATGGATCTTCTGACTTTGTCTATGAATAGAACATTGATGGTAACCTTCTGAGAGACTCTGAGACATAAGCACAGGGATTAACTCCACTTGGGATTAGTGGCCCACAGAAATTGTGAGATAGTTTTAAGCTACATACTTTTGACATAATTTATTATTTAGTATTATATAAGTGTTAATCTTATTTAGCATGCATTTCACAAACTAGACTTCAAGTCAGGGAAGTGATGTCTGTTTTGTTTTATTTTTATTAGTATCCGTTGGTTCTTAGAACTGGGAACACACCATAATGGTATATTAATATACACTCCTGAAGTGCCAAAGTTTAACACCCCCATGAACCACAAGCAGGTTTTATTAATCAACTGTCTGTATGTGTATGAAGTTTCTAAGAATTCCACTCCTTTTGATTGGTTAGTTTTACTATTCCAGTCACAATATATATTACTTTAACTATATTACAATAATAGTAATTGTTGAGACAGGCCCCAGTCATTTTTTCCTTCCTCTTCAATAGGATGTCTACATAGTTCGTTGTTACAGATTAATTGGAAAAAACTTGTTGATCCATTCTCCCAAAATAATCACAATGAATCTATATATCAAGGTGAAAATAAAATCTTTAATTGAATCCATCCTTACATAAACTTCTTGCATATATTTTATTTATTTCTTGACTTTATACATTTTTGTTATAATGGCTAGTTACCCTTTAAATACATATGTTGTATTCTTTATAGGTGGTAAGCTAAATTATATATGATAATAATATGCTTTTTAAAGAAAAATCTTTAACTTTGATGTACCTAAATTTATAGAAATTTTGCATTGGTCTTTGTATTGTAGAAGTTTTATGCAAAAATCTTCTTTTCAACCTCCAGGACACATGAAGTTTTCCTTATTTTTCCTTTATTTAATTTATAGTTTAACCTTAAAAATTAAATGTTTAATTCTTCTACATTTTATCCTTGGATGTCATCTTTGATTAAATTTCTTTTTAGCTCTATGGATACCTATGTTTTCATATGCAATCTACTTAAGCTCTATATCTTTGCCCAATAATTTATGGTAACACTATGTTGTATGTGAAATGACCCTACATAAATGTTCAGTTCCTAGTTCTCTATTTTTTTATGAATTTATGTGCATCCTTATATGTGCTCCCATTTTAAAACATATGACTTATATTACAGTATATTAGACTACATCTTATTTTTATCTTCTTAAAAACTGATCAAATTCTTTGTGTATGCTTTTAATTTTCTATGTAGTTTGGGGAATTTTCAGGTTTCTAAACAGAAAATGTATTTGATTTTTAGATAGCATGAAATTGATAATAATTAAAAACAAAGGGCAGAAATGAAGGTATCTCAAAACAAAAATGAATTATTCTCAATATATAAATAACTTCTCCAAATTAAATTTAAAACACAGGTACTAAAACTATAACAGAAAGCAAATAAAGATTATGTATATAGTCAATTTACAAGACTGAACACATCAATAAATTTATGAAGAAATGTTGAAAGTCATTGGCTCATAATTTATTTTTAATTATTGATATTTATTGTCTCTGGTTCACAATGCTGCATTCATTTTTAATATAGGCATTGTATCTCAATCTGAATTTTACACTACACCTCCACCAGAATTCCATTGTCCTTTACCATTGCCTTTCCCCCTCTTTCCTTCCTGTCTTCTTCCTACCCTTCTGGCAGTTATCATCTTGTATCCTGAGAGCTTTGCTGGAGTTTATCTATTCATTTGTCTCATTTCATTATATTCCACATATGAGTGAAACCATCCTATATTTCTTTTTTTCATTCTGTGTTATTTCACAAGACATAATCTCATCTAGTTTCATCCAGATTGTTGTGAAGGACATAATTTCATTTTTTTATTAGTTGCATATAATTCCATTGATATATCTATCTTCTATCTATATAGAAGTTTTATAGATATCTATATATCTATATAGATATAGATATATAGACATCAATTCTTTATCCAGTTACTTGCTTTTAGGTATTTCAGATATATTTTTTTGATTAGAGACTTTGCATTCTCTGGGTATATGTTCAAGAGTGGGATTACTGGATCAAATGGTAGATACATCTTTATTGATATGAGTCTCCATACTGTTTTCCAAAGATATTTCACCAATTTATAGTCCCACCAATAAGTGTAGGAGAGCTCCTTTTTCATCACACTCCCTCCAACACCTGCGATTTCCAGTCTTTTTAATATAGGGCATTTTCACTGGTGTGAGGTGGTAGCTCATTGTAATTTTAATTTGCATTTCTCTGATGATGAGTGATTTCAAGTGTCTATAGGCCATCTGTGTGCCCTCTTCAGATAGGTGTTTTCTGCCCATTTTTGAATGGGTTATTTGCTTTTTTTATTATTGAGGTGGGTGAGCTCTTTATATATTTTGGAGATTAAGTTTTTATCTATGTATGCTGCGTGAATATCTTTTCCAATTCCATGAGTTGTCTTTTTGTTTTAGTAGTCATTTCTTTCAATGCACAGAACTTCTTCAGTTTGATGTAGTCCCATTATTTAGTTTTATTTTAGCCTCTTTTGCCATGGCTGTTATTTCTCCAAAGACATCTTTGAGATTGAGGTTACGGATTGTTTTTCCCACATTGTCTTTTAGGTATGCTATGATTTCAGTACATATTCTCAGGTCTTTCACCCATCCTGAGTTAACTTTTGTGTATGGTGACAACGACTAATCTAGTTCCTTTCTTTCTTTCTTTTTTTTTTGTGCAGATATATTTCCCATTTTCTCGTACCATTTGTTAAATAGATTTTGCTTATGCCATTGTACGCTCTTAGCACCTTTGTCATAGATTCACTGTGCATATAAGTGTGACTTTATTCAGGGCTCTCAATATGATTCCATTGATCAGTGTGTCTCTTTTTGTTCCAACTTGTTTTGTTGATAATCACTTTGTAATGTAGTTTGAGAACAAGATTCTGTCACTTCTTTTTTCTTCTAAGATGTCTTTGACTCTTCAAGACCTTTTGGGATTCCATACAAACTTTAGTATTGTTTGTTTCATTTCCATGAAGAATTTCTTTGGGATTTTGATGTCAATTGCATTAAGTCTATATATTGCTTTGGGTAGAATAGAATAGTCATTTTTTTCCTGTTAATTCTCCCAATCTATGAACATAGAATGTATTTTTCCCTTCACTTTTCATCTTCTTCTATTTCTTTTGTTAAGGTCCTATAGTTCTCATTATAGAGGTCTTTCACTTCCTATGCTAAGCTTATTTCTAGGCATGTGATCATTCTTGGTAACATGGTGAACAGAATTAAATTCTTAATTTCTTTTTCATCTACTTCATTGTTTGTTTATAGAAATGTTACTGAGTTTTGCATGTTGATTATATATCCTGCCAATCTGCTGTATTCATTCATTTTCTCAAGAAGATTTTTTGAGGACTCTTTAGGGTTTAATAGGTATAATATTTAATCTGCAAATGACGAAAATTTTATTCTTTATTCTCTATTTTGGATTCCTTTAACGTGCGTTTCTTGCCTTATTTCTATTGCCAAGATTTGAAAACTTTGTTGAATAGTAGTGTTGATAGTGGGCAGTTTGGTCTCATTCCAGATCTTGGAGAAGGATTTTCAGTTTTTCACCATTGATTATGTTTGCTGTGGGTTTATCATACAGAGATTTTATTATTATTTTAGGTATGTTCCTTCTATATCTCTTTTGACCAGGATTTTTATCATGAATATGTGTTGAACCCTGTCAAATGATTTTCTGCATCTATTCATATGATCATATGGTTTTCTTTATTTTTGTTTGTTATTGTGTTGAATTACTTTGATTAATTTGCCTATGTCAAACCATCGTTTTATCCCTGGAATAAAATCTAGTTGTTTGTGACACATAATGATTTTGATATGCTGTGAATTCTATTTGCCAGAATTTTGTTGAGGATTTCTGCATCCATATTAATCAGTAATCATAGGCTATAGTTTTCCTTTTTGTTCTTTCTTTGTCTAATTTTGGAATCAGGATAATATTGGCCTCATAGAATGTATTTGGGAACTGCCCCCACCCCTGACCTCTCTTCAACTTTGTGGAAAAGTTAAGGAGGGTGGGGTTAGCTTTTCTTTGAATGTTTGATATAACTCACTAGTGAAGTCTGACATGGGACTTATATGTGTGTCTCATAGGAGTAATATTGATGGCTATTGTTTTATGATCAATCTAGCAACTCTATTTTTTGATTGGTGAGTTCATCTATTTCATATTTGGGTTGATGATTGAAATGTAGTGCTTTTTGAGCTTTGTTCTCTGTTGCTTTTCTCTGCCTGTTGCTTCATTTCCTGTTTATTATTTATTTTTCTTTGGATGGCTTAGAGTGTCTGTTTTGTCAGTTTTGTCTCCATTTTGGGTATTTATATTTTTTAAATTGAGTTTTATGTCTATCCTGTTTGTTGTCTTTAACTAGACTGCTCTATGATAGACATTTTTACCTGATGCCATATCATATTTATATATTTGTAAAGTTACCTGTTTTTCCCCCCTTTACTATTTTTGCATTCTCTCCTGCTGATCTAGGCTTTGTTTTGTTTGTTTGTTTGTTTTATGCATTCCTGTGTATTGCCATTCTTTATGCTTGTTGAGTCCTTATTTCAGTTTTCCCTGTTGTTGGGCGCCTTTCAACACTTCTTGAGTGACAGTCTTGGTGATAAAAAAGTCCATTAAATGTTGTTATCATTGAAGGCCTTTATTTTTTCATCATATTTAAATAGTAGCTTTGCAGGATATAATATTCTTGACTGATGGTTTTTGTCTTTTAGTATTTTGGATATATTGTTCCACTCTAACTACCCTGTAGTTTCTGTTTAGAAATTGATGACAGCCTGAGGAGTGTGCCCTTGCAGGCTTTCACTTTTTCTTTTATCTGGCAACATTTAGCAGTTTTTCTTTGTTGCTGTCCTTGGCTGATTTTTACTATGATGTGTCTGTGAGAAGGTCTATATACTTTCAAAAACGTTGGTGTTCTCACTGTTTCTTGAACATCTGTGGTTACTTTTTGTAACAGAATGGGAAATTTTCTGGTATTTTTTCTTTAATAGATTTTCTGCTCCTTTTCCCCTCTGTCAACTTCTGGGACCCCAATTATCCATATGTTTGTGCTTCTCATAGTGCCTGACTTTTCTCTTAGGATTTCTTCATTTTCTCTCACTCTATTTCTTTTCTCTTCCATGAGGTTTGTTTCTGTTAACTTTTCTTCAATAGCTGACATTCCACTCATTTGCATTATTGAGTCTTTTTGGAGTTTTCCATGTTTATCTGAAATTCCTTGACTGTATTTTACACACTATAGCACTTCTGCTATGACTTTCTTTAAATCCTCGGTAGCCTTGGTGAAGCACTTCCTTTGATCTATCACGTTTTTTCTTAGGTCTTCCAAGTACCTTTGGGTAATAGAGTAAGCCTCCTGCATTTCACTCAGCTTTATATAACTATCCAATTCAACTCTTTAGCTGTTCACCTCTTTATATGGTCCTAATCCATGTCGATTTAGTTCTTCTGGCCTCTTCCTCTTTTTGGGCCATTTGAGTTTTTTGGGTGATTTGGATTTTGACATGGCTTCATTTCCTACCTTCAATTTAGCACTGTGACTTCCTTTTTTATTTTATTTTACACTTCTTTCTATCTGTCTGCTACTGTGTCAGGTGCCAGTCTTTTGATTTCGGTTGGAGAGTGGCTGGTTCTCTCTAGGATGCCCTCTTCTGGTGGACCACTGATGCCTTTTCAGGAGGTGTTGAAGACTTTGCAGCTCTCCAGTGCAAGGAATTTTTCACTTGCAGCCTAGTTGCAGTACAGGAATACAGTTCTTAGACCAACTATATATTTTAGAGTTCATCAGTCTGGTCTGGGTTAAGACACCGTGGGTGTCCTCAGGTCCTGAGTCCTAGCAATCATTTGTTCCTGGGGATCCTGAGCAAGGTGGCAATGATGACTTGTGAATCCGGAGGCTTAGTGAGCCCTGATTCTGGCCCTGAGACCAGGTGTTCAGTACTTGTTCTGAACCACTGCAGGTGGGTCCAGTGATCAGAGGCCCAGGAGCAGAGGTTTGTGGTGACAGGGGCCTGACATTCACAGGAGAGCTGGCAGACACTGTTAGGGCCTCTTCTAGTGAATCTGGTGATCAGGGTGCTGGGAGCAAGACGTGGGTCCTTGGCATTTTGCAAACACAGCGGAGCTGGTTGGGCATATCTCAGAGCCTCTTCCAGGCAGGTCCAATGATCCAGTCCTGAAAGCCGAGGCCTGGATTCTGGGAGCTTGGTAGGCAGAGCACCAATGGGTGAAAAAGCTGAGTGGTTTCATTTCTGGCCTCTTCTGAGAAGGTCTGGCAATTCGAAGTCCCAGGGAGCAGTGGTTTACAATGGTTGAGACATAACATGTGCTGTGAACCTGGACTGACACAGTTCCATCACTGGCTTTTAAAAATGCAGATTAAACACTGGGTATCATTTTATACCTCAATTATTTTCAAATTAGAGTACTTTAGAATACCATGTGTTGATTGGAATATTGTCTGAAACTATAAAATATTCCTGGTTTTGAGAATGTCTTTGAACTTTTCCAGAAATCAAATGTTTCTTACTGAGCAAAAAAGTACCAATACATTTTGTTCACTAAATTCTTTAGATAATTGAGTTGATAAACGAATACTGTAGGAGGACCGTGTTAACTTGAACAGTAGCGCAACTACTATCTTGCTCAATTAGATTAATAAGGCATGCAGATATTTTGTAATTCCCAAAACTCTTATAAAATTGAATTATTAATGCATGCTTCACACAGAAAATAAAAAGATTTAAAGACATAAACAATTTAAAGTAACTTCATGATGTGTATAAAAATATGTAGCGACACATACAAATATATAGTAGGTATGAGATTGATAGCACTGTACTGTTTTCTAAAGATTGATAACACTGTACTGTTTTCTATAACCATCAAGAGAGAATGAGTACCAGTAAAAATGAAGACTTAAATCACTTAATTATGGTACATTATTTTCTTCGCTGTCTCTGATGTTCCCTTTGATAATTATATATTATCTTTATATATTTAAATATCATTAAAATTTCCTACTTAACTAAACTGATTTTATAATCTACAGTACATTATTTTTGTGTATGAAGCATTAACACTTTAAATTCACTCATCTTTAAGTAGCAAAATTTTTTTCTTTCTTCTTCATGATAGACATTCATGTCGTGTGCAATATAACTATGCAGTGTGCAAGAGGCAGCAAAGAAATGAATATGGAATCAAAGTACAGATCAGAGTGATCTAGACTACAAAAAAATGGACCTGACATGAGGACGACAACTCAAAGTTGAAGTAACTATGTAAAAATCAAAGTAACAATAAATTTCATTAGACATAACTGGCCCCTGTAATGAGTAGATTGAAATTTCTGTTTTTCTTTAAGGGTTACAGTAGAAAACGAAAATGACAAGAGACGTGAAACTTAGGTAGTACAGAGAAAAGGTACTACTGTGTAGATAATTTTGTTGTCAATTCCATTTTATTTCATTATTTTTCATGTACTCTCAGTGAAGTATTTAATGTCCCCAAATTCTTGCTGTTTATTCTAACTACCAAGCCCCAAAATAGGATTATAAAAATTATTTCCCCTAGTTTAGAGAATGAATTCAAATATGTTATTTCAATTTTTCCTCAAACTTATCGAAGTAGTTGATTCAGGTTAATATTATAAGCAAACCTACACTGCATTTGGAAAAAAAACAAAAAAAACAAAAACGTAAGTTAGAAAATATCCTTTAAATAATGAATAGAAAGTTACAAAGTTATTTTTTCTGTTGATGCTGTGTTGCTTCCATAGCTGTATTCTGCTGTGATATCATTATAGTTTGTGATAGTTTTAAGTACTTCAGCAGATGCAAAATAAACCTTACTTAGGTTTTCATAGTTAGAGAGAACTAAGTGATTATCACACTAACTCAGTCATTTTGAGGATGATGGTGGTATTCTATGAAGCAATTTCAAAGTAAAGATAAACATGTATTTAATATATACATTTTTGTCTTTAAACAGAACAATCATAGCATCATCTTATTATTTGTGAAACAAAGAAATATTATAAGCTGGTGACATGTCAAGTTTCACATTTGTAAATACAGAGGCAAAAGATATCTGACATCTTAACAAAAAGAGTAAGAAATCTGAAGTTGGTGAGGGGGCAATTCTAGGAAAATGACGAGTTTCAAAAATAAATTTTGAAAATATCAGCAGATTAAAATTGATGGCAGTTTGTATATATGTAAGAAATATACATTTTAGGAATGACCTAATAAATTAAGAAATAATAAAAGAGGCAAGTAAGAAAATACCACTGGGGAGAAGGAAAGACAAACACTAAATGGTAGTATATTTTTACATTGTACATAATATGCCTTCTTCATTGTGATTTATTTCTGTCTATAAGTGGAATATGCATAGGAAAAAAAAGTAATATATAGTTCCTGTACTTGATAAACAGCAAACCAATTAAATGATGACAGAAATATTCCAAAATGTCTGCTATTTATTGCTTTAATCTTTTGTTCTGCTGTCTTTATAAAGTTATTTAAGTTTTATGCTTCTCAAATTCAAGCATTAACTCTGCCTCAAAATCATGTGAATGTATTCATTTATTTATATTATCAAGGTAACTGTTCTGCAATTTTATCCTCTGCTCTTACTCATCCTCAGGAAAAAGCAAAAAAAAAAAGCACAAAAACACAAAAAAACCCAATTGTTCTTTAAAGCTAAGCTTTGTGTGTGTGTATGTATATGTGTGTGTATATATAAATATATATACACATATACATTTATTTATTTTGGAAAAAGAGCCAATACTACTTTTGGTCCTTAAACCAAGATATAACTATACATTTCACATATTTATGTTCTCCATTATTATTTCAGAGGAGGAAGAAAATTACCCATGTTATGGGTAGCTACTAGCTTGCTTATTTTTCTTTTTATCTTTAAGATACACATATTGAAGATGTAAAGATGGCTGATGGATATCTTACAGTGAAATTGTTTAAATTCCTCCCAAAATATAAAGTAGTAAATGCAGTTTCTGTATTCTACTTTTTTGTAATAATTATAAAAAAATGGCACAAAAAGTTACTATGACTTTTTTGAAAAACACTTCAGTTATTGAGGTCAAGTTAAATTTCCATTAAATAAGAATTCTAATACAAAATCATCCCCAGTAATCAATGCTGGTTGTTTTTTATGTTGCCAATTTATTTACCTTTTAAATTAAGCTAACATGTCCAAAAAATCAGAAATAAGAACATGTCAGAAGATGATTATATCCGCAAGGTCACAAATGTCAGTAATAATTATCCATTTCATGGTTCTCTTAGTATACAGGTTTGGACATCTTCCAGTCCCCTTGGTTATAATTGGCTATTAACACTTTTCTCCTTATATCATAAACTGGCGAGTAAATGAAAGTATAAGACAGAGAAGCTAGTAATGTTAGCTTAATTTATAGTTACTTCTTTTAAATAAAGACTGCTTAGTTTCTCAGTTGTCAATGTCAATATTGGGCTATGAAATCCTGAATGTTAGCTTGGCTCAGTGTCCATGGAGACAAATCCTAGATTCCACAACAGCAACAGGATTTATGGCACTATTCTAACAATGTATGACTTTGGACTTAATAATATTCTGTAACATAATAGAAAAAAGCTGAAGTACTATAGCACTCAAATACATATTTAAAAGAATAGAATTCAATTTATTCTGAATATATAACAGTAACTCATTTCCAAATGACATAAAGAAAGCAGCAGGCATCAGATAAGTTTATTGCTATTTGTGTGAACTGTCAAGAGAAAAGAGAATTATCCAGTTGAGTATACTGAGGGACTTATTATCACATACAAATCATGACATTCAATCAGAAAAATGGTCTGAATCATATGCAAAAAAATCTGGAAGGAATCATGATATTTGCTTACATTCCAGAGTAGTTATGATGGACTCTATTATCTTCACTCTACACTTAAATGAACACACACATGTATAACACATACTCATTTATTCATGACAATACAGTGAGATTAGTGATGTTAAAGAAAAATTGCCATAATTTAATTCTCATAATCACAAACTTCTAAAAATTTCCTTTTGTTATTTGATTTAAAAAAACTGGGTGTAGCACTAGAAAACTTCAAAGTTAGAATCACTTTTGTTTTAGCTTTCATAATTACTAAGACTTCAACAGAATTCTTTAAATTCTGTCTAAAGACAAACCTAGAATCAAAATATGGTTAACAATCATTGGGCACCAACATGTGCTGTCCTATATTAATGTTTAATATCTCACTAAGAGTATAATAATATTAGAAAATCTGAATCATGATTCAATCATTAGCATTGTCAAAGCAAGAAAATAAATGACTTTTTATATTTTCTAGGTTATAATTTCTTTCTTTTTCTCTCTGTTGACATTTTCAAACTTTTTGTCATTTACTTTCTATCTCAATTTAGTGTTAGATTATTTTATTACTCAAGAAGCTGAACCAAATTTATTCTGGAAAATTGGAAGAAAAATAATTTGTCAGGATATTATTCTAATTCATTTTTGTTTCTTGTAGTATTCTTTTGACTTTTTAATGGAGATAGTATAAGTTTATAAGTTTCAAGAGAGTGTATTCATACCTAGATCAATGTCTACTACATAAAATGCTCGCATTCAGGGTTCTAGTTCTCAAAGGCAAGCATTTTATATGTGATAGTTTCTATTTGAAGAATTAAAAAAGTCAACAATTATGTTTTTTTCCTCATCTTTTCAGGTAAAATAAAATGTCAACCTTAATAACAACTATTGAAAAACTAATTTATGTGTAAATACAAACACTCTAATAAAACCTTTTAGTGACTACTTAAAAAAATATAAGAAATTATATAAGGATCACAAATAAGCATGTGAAGAGATGATTCACCTCAAATATCATCAGACAAATGCTTGTTAAAACAAGAATGATACATGCTACATACTTATTAGAATGGCCCAAATTCAGAATCTTGTCAACAAAAACTGCTGAGGACGTGGAACAAAGGAACATTAATATATTGCTGATGGAAATGCAAAACGATGCAGTTATGTTGAAAGACAGTTTGGCAGCTCTCACAAAAATAAACATACACTTACAATATAATTCAGTAATTGTGCTCCTTTATATTTACTCAAAGAAGTAAAAATGTATTTGCACAAAACTCTGTACATCAATATTTAAAGCAATTTTATTTATGATCTCCAAAATTTAGAAGCAACCAATATGGCTAAGTGAATGGATAAACTATGATACTTCTAGACAACAAAATTTTATTCAGCACTCAAAATGAATAAGCTATCAAATCATAAAGGACACAAAAGAATCTTAATTTCATATCATCAAGTAAAATAAAGCAATCTGAAAAGTTATGATTATGAAATTCTGGAAAAGGCAAAACTATGGAGAAAATTAAAAACATTAGTGGTTGTATTAGGGGTGACGAATAATTATAACACAGGATTATTTGGGTAGTGAAAATATTTCGGATTATATTATATGATGTTTTGTCCAAAATCATAGAGTGTACAATGCCAAGAGTAAATTCTAATGTAAAGTCTAGATTTGGGTTAATATTTTGTGTCAATGTAGTTTCATCCTTGGTTTAAAATAGAGTAATGTTCTGGTGAGGTGATGAGGGAATGTTCATAATGAGACAGAATGTGCATGTGTAGGGGCAGGGGATAATTAGAAAATCTTGATAACTTCCACCCAATGTTATTATTTTTTTCTTTTGTGTAGATTTCCTTTAACATGGGTTTTATTTTTAACTGAGGTAGCTTTGGATTATAATATGTTTTTTAAAGGAAACTTTCAGATTGGAAAAGGCAAAATGATAGGCAGACAGAGAGATGAGGAAGGCACTTTTTTAAATTTAATTGTTCATCTTGGCTGTTCCTCCTAGTCCCAGCATGGAATTCATGTCCTTGGGATGTATGTGACTGTGTTCAGCCAGAGACAGAGGACCTAGCTACTACTTCACCAGGGAAAGCCTGAATTATAATACAATGTAAATTTAGATGGGCATGTTCAGTGTTCATCAAATACACAACACACCATGCCCACTACCAGTGGTATTCTACCACTGTCCTTTGAATTCCTATCACCATTCGCTCCCACTCTGCATGCACCTCTTGCCCTTTGGTGACTTTCATTTTATTGCCAATGTTCAAAGGTTGGTTTCTATGTTCCATTGCTTTGTTTCTTTTTATTCTACATACTACGAGTGTGATCATCTGATATTTGTCTTTCTCCTTCTGACTCATTTCACTTAGTGTATTCCTCTCTAGTCTCATCCACATTGTTGCAAATGTCACATTTTAATTTTTAAAACAAGCTTAGTATTCAGTATTTATATATATCACATCTTCTTATCCGTACATCTGCCAGTGGACACAGATTCCTTTCCCAATGCTTGGGTACTGTAAATAATGCTACAGTAAATGTGGAGTGCATATATCTCTTCAAATTAGTGTTTTTAGGTAAATACTAAGAAGTGAGATGACAGGATATTATGGAATTTAAATTCTCAACTTTTTAAGGCGTTTCCGTATTGATTTCCAAAACATTTGCATAAATTTATATTCCAAGAGTGCAAAAAGAGTTCCCATTTCTCCAAATCCTCACCAACCATGTTGTTACCAATATTTTGGGTAATAGTAATTTTCACAGCTGTGAGGTGATATTGCTGTTTTTCTTTGCATTTCCCTAATAACAAGAGATGAGGAATATCCTTTCATATGACTATTGGCCATCTGTATGTCTTATTTGGAGAAATATCTATTGTGATCTTCTGCCCACTTTTTGATTGTTTTTCTGTTGTTAAGTTTTATGAATTCTTCATTTATTTTGGATATTCACTCCTTTTCATATGTATTATGTGCAAATATCTTCTCCTAGTCGATACATGGGATGTCTGTCTGTTTTGGTGATAATTTCTTGCATGGTGCAGAATCCTTTTAGTTTGTTGTAGCCTTGTTTGCTTATGTTTTCCTCATTGATATAGTTCAGTTTCTTAAGACCTTTCTAAGATCAGTACCATTGAACTTATTGGTTATTCTAACAGAATATGTTTTCTTCTGCTTATTTTATAGTTTCCAGTCCTGTATCTAAGACTTTAATCCATTTAAAATTAATTTTTGTGTAAAGTATTAGAGAATTATCCCATTTCTTTCTTTTACATGTGGGTATTCAGTTTTTCCATTTGTTGAAAAGACTTCCCTTTCCTCATCATGTTGCCCTCGCTCCTTTGTCATGAATTCACTGACCATACATGCGTGACTTTATTTCTGGGGATTTCATGTCTTCCAATGATCTGTGTATCTACTATTAATACGAAACATCCTAAGACGTCTTATATTAAAAAAAGAGACAAAAAGTAAATGTATTTTTTGTATCCTTAAATCAAACACAAATGTATTCCTAGCAACCAAGTATAAATTAAAACACGTGTCTTCTGCAAAATATCTAAATATGATGTATTTATTTCATATAATTCATCCTGCGTGTAGAATTAGCATTCATCTCACTGAGAATGTGTCCTAAAGCAGATATGTTAGAGCTCAAATGAATTCTGAAAAAATAAATAAAGTACAAAAATATGGGTCAACATTGTTTATTTTCATGTTTTAGTCCTCGGATTAGTAATGTCTAAGTTGTTCATTCCCCATCACTCAATAGTTGAAAATAAATTATAGAAAACAGTGGAACCCACACAGAATGGTTAAGCAAAAAAGATTTTATTTTCCAAATCCAAGAATGAAATACAATTTATATTTAGTAAGCACTGCCCCCTTCCCTAGAAACATAAATAGAAACCTACTTTCAAATATTTTGCTTATCCTCACCTTATTATTTAATATCACTTTTACAACAAAAATCTTTCAGTTATGAGAACCATTTCTAAATGACTTCTGAATATAAGTGTATGTTATTTATCTGCATTTTAATTTATATAAATATTTCACCACTAACTTAAAATATAAGTGGAACTGATACTGAATCTTCTTATTTTATTTTTTCAATTCCAGTCACTTAGAAATTATCTGACATTTGGTGTTTTTGGTCTTAGATAATCTTATTGTAAAAGTTACTACATAAATTATAGCATCCAGATTTGTTTAATAAATATTTAAAATCTAAGTTATTATTAAAATGTACGACACTTTGATATCATCTGTTCATTTAAAATATGATGCTATCTTCTTTAAGGGATTGAATTTCTTTTGGAATTAGCACATTTTATTCTTCAGATAACATTTTTTTGCCTGTTATCAACAATGGGCTTTTTTAAGATTACAATATTAATTTGGAATAATCAATAGTATAGCTTGATTATTATTTGATAGAAAGTCTCTGACTTGGCTATCACAGTTACACCCAAATTTGTACATTCTTTAAAGTTTTAATATGTGTTTAAAAATATCATGCCCATGGTTTAAGCAACCTTAGTGAGTCGTCCATTTTCTACAGATTTTTAGCAGAAGCCAATTGACACATCTCTCATTTCTTTTGGTTTGAAATGTGTCATTTTGAGTGATTGTTTTGTTTGCTGTTATGTTCCTGCTTTGTAGAACTCATCACTGCTTATTGACATCCTTTCTTTGGGTGAAATCTAAACCTAAAGCAAATCTCTTGTCACTGCTAGGTTAATAATTCAGCTTCAGTACGTCTCTTATTTTTTGTCTTTCTAAAGTACATGAAGCATTTCAAAAGCTTTAATGCTGAAGGTTAATATAAATGTTTAGATCATTTAAGACATAAATCTGAGACAGGAATCTAATGTAAGCATCATGAATAAAATGTCTCAAACTTCATCTAGTATCACATATTACAGTGTATTTTATCTTCTTAGCAAAGTTTTAGTCAAAATAAGAAACTCTCACCCTGGATACCTAACCATGAAATAGTAGACAATCTTTATGTATTAATCTAAAACCAGAAAAACTTAAAAGTGTATGGAGGTAAATAGCTCATACTGTTAATGTTATAGTCTCTTTTTGGTAATTTTTTTAAAGAATGGTACAGACAGGATTGAAGTTGAATAGGCAGGCAGGCAGGAAGAAAGAGGAGGAGAAGCCTTATATTGTAGGTTAGTTGTTCATCTTGATTGTTTCCCAAGGATATGAGCTCTTAATTTTCCTCATCCAGAGGGCACAGACTTAACCACTACATCACCAGTTAATTTTTATATGCTTCAATCAGAAAGGAAATGACGTCAGGGTCAGTAAGATCCAGTCTTACGATAGTAAAATATTTTAAACAGGTATGACAACTTAAACTACTTTTTGAGTGAATAAGATTAAAGCAATTACAATAAAGATAAGACAAACTGTATATAAATAGTAAGCCTTTCAATGAGATTCACATCTAAAACCAATTTACTATTGTTTTGCATGACTCTAAGCAGAATTTAAAAATATATATATATGAGACAACTATAGAAACAAATGTGTATGGTGGTACTGATAAATTTTTTTTAGGAGTTGGCTTTTTAGACCAAAATTTCATATCCACATTTCAGTCTACATTTGAATGAAATACACAAGATTCTAGAATTTAGAAAATATATTTAGCAATATTCTGGCTGAATACCTATAATAAAAAAATACATGATTGCACATATAATCACACACAATAATCAGTAATTTACTGGAAAAAAATTTTTTAGATACTTCAATATCTCACGTGGTTTTTAAGTATTTTTTCAAGAATTTTGTTAATTATATACATAATTACAAAATGGAATCAGAGCTAGAATATCATTAAGGGTAAAGAAATTTAAATGAATTAGATTAAATGAAGTGCACTAGTATTTAGCAAAAAGTTGAGAAAGGTAGACTGAAAGGTCCTCATGAAGGATGTTGCACTCTAGGCTGAGACTTCTGTCTATAACACATGAGAACCCAGAGAATAATCATTGGGTTGATCCTGGAAGACATGCCCACTGGATCAAATCACATATTCATGACACTGCCACCTCTATCCTCATTGTGTAAGTTGTATATATAGGTGTAGATGGTGATATAGATATATGGATATAGATAGATACAGATATATAGACATTGATACATATGTGTGTACTTTTATATTACCAATTATTTGAGGTAATGAAAGAACTCTGTTGTAAAATATAATAAAATATGTTTAAAAGGAGAGTCATCGCTATAGAAAAAAACATTTGTCTTCCCACCAAACTGAAAGAATCAAACTGAAAAAACATCACAAGGAATAAAGGTATGAGGTCAAATTAATATGTGGTCATTTCAAAAACACAATGATGTGGCATATAGATTAACAAACAAATCTGAGTGGAAATATGTCAAAGAAACTCATGGATATGCTAAAATAAGATACATGGCATCCCCAAACTTAAAGCATTAATAATATTTCTATATCAATACAAAATATTGACTGAATGATACCTGACTTTGTTTTACAAAGCAAGACCAGGGACATCACTAATTAGAATTTTGTTTCACTTACTTAGAAATCATAATCTGTGCAAAAGAACTACTAAAAATGAGGCAGAAAAGTCACAGTAAAGGGAAATAGTAAATGCAGTTATGACATTTAAAAATATGGGTAGGCAGCCAGTTCTCAACTTAAAGAGACTCTACAGAAAATCTCCATGTGAATAATAATAACTATGTAGGATTTATTAAGAGTTAAGAGAAAAATAGCATTCAAGTAAAATATAAATCTATAACAACTTCTATTATATCTTAATAAGAGACAAAAATACTACTTGCTATTTCTGGCAGCAAATTAAGTGGCTATTTAATCACTTAATCAAATTTTTCATCTGCAAACATGATTTTATAGTAGGGTATATGGGTTCTTAAAAATCGCTGCAGTATTTCACTGAAAAATTCTTATTTAATACCAATATCTACAAAGGAAACGTCTTAATGAGTTTCCTTAAGTTGCTGCAAATAAATGAATCAAAGAAGTTTATTCATCTGTTGTACTTACTTTATGAAGAAATATTTGAGAAATGAATCCAATTAAATTTTCAGTATCTTATCTCAGAAATTATATGAAGCATCAGGCCAGTCTGCAATGACTTCATTGAGGGAGTGCTTATAATATTTCCAACAGAGTTCTATTACCTGGATTGCTATCACTTGGTTAAACTACATACTAAGGCAATACATTTTATTTAATTTGAGAACTCAATTGTTCATTAACTCAATTATATATTAATATATTAATAGATATTCTACTCACTTATGGTAATTCTAATATTTTTTCAGAAAATACAGTGATAAAGCAGGTATATTTAATCATTTCTCTTTAAAAAAGAAACAAAAGTATATTAAGAATTAGCTTTTTCTAAGTTACTTGCTCCAATATATTTCTTGATCATAATTGCATTTACTGTTAACAATCAAGTTATTAAATTTATGTATAGCTATAGTCAGCATAAGATAAAATGCTAAGGCTACACCAGGATCTAGTGACCCTGAAATGTTTCTGAGCTACGCCCATCCAGCTTTGCTGCAGAGTCCCCAGGCCTCCACTTCATGGTGCCCATTTTCACTGGACTCACTGAAGAGATCCAGGACTGAATCCATCTAACTTTACCTCCTGCTTTGCTGCACCCACAAGACTCCAGCAACACCAGGTCTCTGCTATCAGGACCAGATCACCAGACTCTCCTAGTAGAGGCCCTGTGCTGTGCCCACCCAGTTCACTGTTTTACCAGTCTCCAATCACCCTTCACTCACCCATACTCCAGGTCACTGGACCCACCTCAGTGACCCAGAACAAGTTCAGGCCCTACAGGCCTTCGGGCAGCAATCAGTGCTCTCCAGGTCTCTGGATTCCTGGGCCATTATCCCCACCCTCCTCAGGTAACACCATAAACAAACACCAGTTATGTCTCAGGATATTAGGACACTCAAGGTGCCTCAGCTGAGACAAGCCCATAAATCCTAAAATATATAGTGGATTATCTAAGAGTTGTCTGCACTGACTGCAACTGGGCTGCACATGAAACTCCCTGTGCTGGAGAGCTGCAAAGACTTCTATCACTATTGGAAAGGCATCAGTGGCCCACCAAAAAGGGCATCCTGGAGAGAAGAACCAACCTCACCCCAAATGGAATCAAGCAGCTGGCACCTGTCACAATATCATACAAATAGGAAGAAGTCAAACGTGAAATTTGAAAAAGCCATAATGTTAAACTGATGGTAAAAAAGAAACACATGAAAAGTCTAAGTCACTGAAAAAAATTTGAGTGGCCCAGAGGAAGAGACCAGGTGCTCTCCAGAATAGAACTACTTTGAAGCGGATTGGGACAACTTAACAGAGAAAGAGTTCAAAATGATCATTATTTAAAAGCTGAATGAAATGTAGGAGGCTCACATAACCACCCAAAAACAATTAGAAGACCTCAGAAAATTTGTGACAGATCAAAGGGATTGATTCATGAAGGAGAAAGTCCTAACAGAAATGCTAGAAATGAAAGATGCAGTCAAGGAAATCTAGATAAACATGGAAATTTCCGAACAGATTCAATTATGCAGAGGAACAAATGCCAGATATTGAAGACAAGTTAACAGAAGTGATCCTCATAGAAGAGGAGAAAAAAAACAAGATTGAGGAAAATGAACAAACCCTACAAAACATGTCAGACACTAGGAGAACAAAAGAATAGGAGTTGCAGAAGTTGAGAAGAGGGAAAAAAGAAGCAGAAAGACTATTTGAAGTAATAATAGCAAAGAGTTTCACAATTCTGTTACAAAAAGTAACCACAGATGTTTAAGAAGCTAATATAACACCAAAGTTTCTAAAAGTAAGTAGACCTTTTTCAAGATACATCATAGTAAAAGTAGCAAAGGTCAATGACAAATAAAAACTACTCAAGGTTGTTAGAGAAAAGAAAACTATAACCTACAAATGCACAACCATCAGGTTATAATCACTGCAGGCTAGGAGAGAATGAAACAACTTATTCCAAATGCTAAAACAAAAAATACTAGCCAAGAATACTCTATCCCATCAAATAATTGTTTTAATATGATGGAGAAATAAAGCCTTCAATAAAAACAAAAGTTAATGGATTTCTCTATCACTAAGCCTGTCATTCAAAAAATCTTGAAAGGTTCTGTACAATAAGTAAAGTGAAAACAAAGACTCAAGCCTTGAGAATGGTGATAAACAAGAAAGCAAAAGAAGAAACAAAGATGAGATCAACATGAGAGAATATAAAATATTAACGGGGGAATAAAAGCTGGTAACCTACACAAATATATAAAGATGATATAGCATCAGCTCACAAAATTTATCATAGAGAAATACAGCTAGAAACAACCCATAGGAAAGGCAAAAAAACTCAATTCTAAAGAGATACATAGCCAGGAAACACATAAAAAACTGACGAAATAGATACTCTATTCATATTCACTAATAATCATTCAAAGGAAAAAGCAATCTTCGAATGAATGAAGCTACAGGTAGAGAAAAGCAACAGAGAACAAGTCTCAAATACAGTAATAAAACCCTACCTTTTAATTATCACCATAAATGTGAATGAAATTAACTGTTCAATCAAAATACATACAGTTGCGGATGAATCAAAAAAAGAGGACACATTAATATTATGCCTACAATAAACACATATCATATCCTAAGAAAAACATAGGTTGAATGTCAAGGACTATGGAAAATATATCAAATCAATAGTGTTGAACTGAAATCAGGAACTATAATACAAATATCAGACAAAACACATTTCAGCTTAAAAGTATATCCACAAGGCAATGAAGAATACTACATTATGGTCAAGGGAATAATCAATAAAGAAGAAATGGCTATTATCTATCTATCTTCTATCTTTCTATCTATACACACACACACATATCCAAAAAAATCAGGACCAGCTAAATGTGTAAAGATATACTGACAGAACTAAAGGTAGACATTGACAGTAGTATAATAATATAGGGGACTTCAACACTACTTATACCGATAGAAAGATCTTCCAGGCAGAAAATCAACAACAAAAGGAGGGCCCTAATTAAAATAAAATAGATCACATGAACTTAACATACTTAATATACCTAATAAATACCAACAAAAGAATATGATTTTTTCTCAAGTGTATGTGGAATATTCTCAATGATTTACCATATTCTACAGCAAAGTATCAACAAATTTAGCAAGATTGAAATCATAGAAAACATCTTCTCAGGGGTAAAATTAGAAATAAACCAAAAGAAAAAGAAAAAAAACAACAAAACTCACAGACGCATGGAGATGGAAAAAACATGCTCCTGAACAACTCATGGATCATTTATGAAATGAACGACAAAATCAGTACTTATCTAGAAACAAAGTTGAAGAGATTAGCTACCATGTCATGTGGGATATAACAAAACAAGTTTGGAGAGTAAAGTTTATAGCCACACAACCTACATCAAAAAATCTCCCAAATTAAATCCCTAACCTCATGCCAGAGAGAAATAGAAAGGGAAGAATAATCAAAACCAAAAATCAGCAAAGTGATGGGAAAAATAAAAATTGGGGCAGAAACAAATGAAATTGAAACTAAAGAACCGTCCAAAATATCAATGAAACCAAGAACTGGCTCTTCAAAAAAACAAACAAAATTGATCCACCCCTGGCTAAACTCACTAAGAGTGAAAAACGCTGATAACTAAAATCAGAAATGAAAGAGGCGAGAGTATAACTGACATCACAGAAATATAAAGGATCATGAGAGACTTATGAAACTTACATGCTAACATATCATCAGTCATGAATAAATGGACACATCTCTAGGATCTACAGTTTCCCAAAGCTGAACTAGGAGGACAGAAACAGACTCATCAGAAGCTCATTAATTGAAACAGTAGTAAAAAAATATATTACTTAAAAAAATCCAGGTCAAGTGGCTTCATTAGTGAATTCTATCAAGCATCCAACAAAGAGCTAATACCCATCCTCCTCAAACTGTTCCACAAAGTTGAAGAGTGGAGAAAACTTCTACATACATTCTATGAGGCCAGTATTATCCTAATGCTAAATTTAGACAAAGAAAGCACTAAAACTGCAGACCAGTATCACTGATGAATATGGATGCAAAAATCCTGGCAAATAGAATGCAAGAGCACATTAAAATACACAGCAAACATGTGAGTTTTATAACAGCGATGTAAGGATGTTTCAAGATATGCATATCTATCAATGTGATACATCAGGTAAACAAACTATAAGCTAAAAATTATAGATCACCTCAATAGTTGTAGAAAAAGCATTTGAAAGGGTTCAACACACATTATGATAAAAAAAAACCCTGTCCAAAATATAAATAGAAAGCACAATCCTCAAAATAATAAAAGTGATATATGATAAATCCACAGCCAATATCATAATAAATGGTGAAAAATTGAAAACCTTTCCCCTAAGATCTGGAACAAGTTGCCCACTATCACCACTACTATTCAAAATAGTCCTATACATCTTAGCTAGAGCAACAGACAAGATAAGCTCATTAGATGAATTCAGATGAGTGAAAAAGAAGAAATAAAATTACCATTATTTACAAATCATATAACATACCTAGAAAACCTAGATTCCACAAAAAAAAAAGTTTGAAACAATTAATGAATACAATAAAGTGGCAAGGTATAAAAATCAACATACCAAAATCAGCAGGATTTCTATATACAAAAAATGAAGCCGTATAAAAAGAATTTAAAAAGAAATTCCTTTCACAACAGCACTAACAAAGATCAAAGGTCTGTAAATAAACTTAACTAAGGATTTGAAAGACCTTTACAATAAAATCTACTGGACCTTAAAAAAGAAATAGAAACACAAAAAGATGGGGAAAAAATCCATGTTCAGGATTGGAAGAATTACATAGCAAAATGACCATTCTACCCAAAGCAATATATAGGTTTACTGTAATTCCTATCATTATCTCAAGGACTTTTTTTAAGGAAATGGAGCGAACTACTGAAGTTTGTATGGAATTCCAAAAAGTATCAAATGGCCAAAGGTTTCTTAAAAGAATAGTGGAGGAATCAATTTCCCTGACCTCAAACTATACTACAGAGCAATCATCATCAAGGCAGTTTTGTACTGGAACAAAAAGAGAGAAATTGATCAGTGGAATCATTTTGAAAGCCCAGAATAAAGTCATGCCTATGTGGACAGTTAATCTATGACAAAGATGGCAAGAGCATACAATGGAGTAAGGAAAGTCTGTTTAATAAATAGTGCTGAGAAAACTGGAAAGACATTTGCAAAAAAAAAAAAAGAGAGAGAGAAACTAAATTACTCATAATGGTCATACATTGAAGTTAACTAAAGATGGTTCAAAGAACTGGACATAACATCCATAACCAGAACACACCTAGAAGACAATTTTTGAAAAACAATCCATGACCTCAACCTCAAAAATATTTTTGTGGAAGGAACAACTATGGCAGAAAGATCAAGTTAAAACTAAATGGGACTACATAAAACTGAAGAACTTTTGAACAATGAAAGAAACCACCACTGAAACAAAAAGACAATCGATGGAATTAGGAATATAGCCATGCAATGTACAACAGACAAGAGTTTAATTTCCAAAATATATGAAGAGTTCACACACCTCAACAGTAAAAGAGTAAATGACACACAAAAAATGGGCAAAAGAACTGAACAGACTACTGTCTGGTGAAGAAGCAGATGAACTACAGATAACGGAATAAATTATCTACATCAGTCATTATTAGAGAAATGCAAATAAAAACTGCAATGAGTTACCACCTCATGTAGTGAGAATGGCCTATAGTGAAAAGTCTGGAAATAGCAGGTATTGGGCTGGGTCTGAAAAAAAAGGAACCCTCCTAGACTGCTGGTAGAAATGTAAATTGTTGCAATCTCTTTGGAAAACTGTATGGGGATTCCTCCAACAAATAAAGATGTATCTTCCATTAATTCAGCAACCCCACTCTTGGGCATGTACACAAAGTATACAAAATCTCTAATTCAAAAACAACTATCTATTCCCCAATGTTCATAACAACACAGTTCACAATAACCAAGACATTGAAACAACCTTAATAAATACCCAACTACAGATGATTAAATAAAGAAGCTGTGGTCGAGATACTCAATGACATTTTATGCAGCTACCATAAAAAATGAAATTGTTCTTTTTGCAACGTGACGGATTGAATCAGTAGACATCATGTTAAATCATATAAATTATAAAGAGACATGTAGTATGGTTTCACTTGTATTTGGTATATAATGAAATGATACAAGTAAATACATAAACCCCATAAAAGATTCTCGGGATACAAGATGATGACTGCCAAGGTGGGGAAGGGATAGAAAGAGGGAAAAAGGTATTGATAAAGGACACTGGAACTCTAGTTGAGAGTGTGGTATGAAATATAGATTGAGATACAATTTCAATTTTCAAAAATGAATCTAGCATTGTGAACAGAAGAGAATAATGAAAGAGAGAAAAAAAAGAAAGAATACTATATGTATTTTATTTATAAATCAAGCATCAGTAAACAAATGTGTTGTATACGAGCATTGGGAAAGCTGATGAAGAATACTCCTCTCGGGATTTCAGGGATTTGGTTTAGTTTGAACGTTTTAGTGCTTCATATGTACAATGGTGAACTTGATTAATAAAGTTTGTAGGTTTCAGCAGAGGAGTGAGCTACTCATACATCTATGTTGAAACAATGGGTTCATCTCAGTCAGGGTCCTTCTTTGAACAAGCTCCTAGTTTAGTAAAGAAAGCATAGAAAAGTGAGGGAGAAAGAAACGTCCAGTCAGCCAGCCAGATCAGTTAAATCAGTCCTAGCAGTTAATGGTCTCACAGATGTAGCAGCCAGATTGCCCACTCTTAGAGGAAATGATGATTATGAGAGTTAAGTCAGAAGAAGAAGGCAAACATTGTATGACTCCACTCATATATTGTATATTCAGAAACCAAACAAAAAATGAACCAAACTTTGCAAAAATAAACTGTTAATCTATATAATCAAATTAGTGGTTATCAGAAGGGAATGGGGAAGGGAGTCAGCAAATCAAGTAAAAGGTGTCAATTATATGATAGGCAATAATTCTTCTGTTGGTGGTAAACTTAATACATTATTTGCAGATATAGATTTATGAATAATGCAAACCTTAAATATATAAAATTAATGTTTAAACATAGATTGTTGTAAGAAAAATTTTACTATTTTAGAAATACATACATATTTCTAAACTATTATTTCTTAAAGTGAATATGAATATGAGAAAACTACTGACTAGTATAACAGTCTTCCATTTGTTTTCCAAAGTATGAATATCTCATACTTTGCATTATGCACACATTGGTAAGGAAAAAAATTTATTAATTTGGTGCATCAGTACATGAATTTAAATGTTACTATGATTTCTCCCTTTCTAATGGTATATAAGGCAGCCATATAATGGAGTTACATTTTTATAGACAAAAATCATAAAAATATATATAATGCTGTGAATACATTTACTTATGTTCTTGTGTTAAAGTAAAGCATATTAAAATGTGATCACATTTTAAATTTCTAAAACTGGATAGGCCAGTTCTATCAATGTCAAATAAACTCTTGTGTTTCATGTATTTCACTTTCTATTTTTTTTTATTTCATTTTACTGTCTAAATATGAAGGTCAGGATTGGAATATTGGTGCTAAACTTAATTATTTTTGTACAGATGTTAATTTATGATGATGCATACCTTAAGCCTATACAATGTTAGGATACAGCATTATTAACAATTTTAAAAGGACTAAACATAAGAGATACTCTTTCAATGATTTTTATGTATATAATATAATATTATAAATTGTAGGCACTATGTTGTCTAACAAATCACTGTAATATATTCATGTTACATAACTGAAACTTTGTACTCATGAACAAATCCCTATTTCCCCTCTTCTCAGACTCTGAAAATATTCATTCTATTCCCTGCCTCTGAATTTGACTACTAGATATCTCATATAAACGGGATTATGTTTGTGATTGACTTGTAACTCATGTATTTTCCTTATATCATAGTGTTGTCCAGGATCATTAATTTTTTATCTGACAGAATTTTCATCTTAAGATGGATAATACGCTATTGTATGTCAAGATCATATATTCTTTATCACTCATTAGATATGTAGGTTGATTTCATAGTTTTGCAATGAGGAAAATGTTTATAAAAAACTTTAGCATAAATAATCATCAGGGAAATTCAAATAAAATGTGTAAGATATCACCTCACATTTGCTATTATGATTATTATCAAAAATCGAAAGATAAGTGTTGTCAAATGTGTGGAGAACTTGGGACCCTTGTATATTATTGGTGGGAATGCAAATGAGTAATATAGAGCTTTCCCTGAGTAAACAATATGGGGCTTTTGAAAAATTTAAACATAAAACTTCCATATTGTTCTGAAATTTTATTTCTGGGTATATACCCAAAGAATTGAACTCAGAAATTTAAAGAGCTATCTGAACTCTTATATGCATGTAATGTTAATGCTTTAATTAAATAAAAGGAATAGAATATTTACCATTGTGGTTGTACTTATTAGCAAGAATATTTTCTAAAGTTCATATTTATTTGCTAACAATGTAATAATCATCTTTTGAAATGATTGAATCTTGATGTGAATGGTTTATATCTGCCTTAAATAGCTTTATCTGTGTTTATAGTTTGGAAAGTATGCTGATGTGTGGAAAATGGCTATTGTATTAGCTTCAAATGGCTATGGAATATCGTTAGAAATTATCAGATCTATTGTATTTACTACTAAATACATTAGTAAATTTACATGTTCTTATGTGGAAATGTTATGAGATAGATGATACATATATGATTTTAAGAATTTTATATATATGTTCACAATATATATACATATATATATTTATACAATTCTGGGTAGTATTTTGTATCAGAAAATATCTCCATTATAAAATATAAATTAAGTCAGTAAACATCTGATCAGTAAACATATTGAATCAAGTAATACATTTATATTTTGTGCAATATAAGCTAAGCTACTCAAAATTTAATTTGGAGAATTTAGAGATTTTCCAAATGATTACTTAAAAAAGCTCTTTAATCAGTTTCAAAGTCATTTGCTATTTAATTTTGAGATTATGAACTTTATTCAGTGATTTTAGCATCTTGGACTATAAAGTTCCTTCTCACAATTATAGCATTTTTAGGTGCTTTTGCTAGGTAAGAAAATTAAAGACCTGAAGACGAAATACCTTCAGGTACATTAAGATGAATATATTTCTTATCAAGTATATCAGGATATACTGTCTTATCAAGACAATATTTCCAACTCAATAGGAATATTTTTAACTTGTGTTATAAATGCATAAATTTACATTACTTAGAAAAATAAAATAGCTAAGCATTCTTAATGCTTGAACAATAGCAGAAAAACACTTGGCCTTGACTGTTTTGGTGTTTATAGTCTTGCATGGAAATATACATAAAGGAAAAGAGATAAACAATTTTCATAAGGAAATATCAATGTAATCCCTTGATAGTATTGATTTTAAAGGCATGTGGTAATATCAATATTTTATCTCTCTTAGAAGTAAAAGTAAATGAAAAAGAGACTTCATCTGTTGAAAGACAGCTGGCAATAGAAATAGAGAAAAAATCTGCTATGAGCATTTCCATTGACTTACTGCAGAGTCAAAGTGATATTTAATCCCTATTGCTAGAAACATATGTCCCAAATAAGTGACAGACACAGATGTTCACCACTCCCACTAAACATTTAAACCCATATCTTCCTGTGAAGAGAAGGAAACCTGGAATCTTTCAATAACATGCCCAAAGTGAGATTGATCCACAAAGTATTTGGTCATCTCTAGTTTAGTTATAGTCATATAATTGATATTGCATTGTCATTTATAAATGGGGCTAAGAATTGACTTTGTTTGCTTTTGAAGTACTTTTTCAGTTAGTTGTGATAATATATATGTTGGCTAATTTATGAAATGTCCTCTCATAATAGGATAAGGGTGTATAAATCAAAATATATGTCTGGATTCTGAAAGAAAAAATTCATTATGTTCAGCAATATATATTGAGTGTAACAATGCCACATACTTGAAGTCAATACTCCTGACAAAGAGCAAAAATTCAGAAATTCCCCAACTGTGGGGTATTTTGTGAAAATACCAAAGAACTGCCTTCCCGGAGTACTTAAACGCATGTTTACTTATGACAACTTCAGACAGAGACAAACAAATTCTTTGCTTCTTAAGTGATTCCTTGAACCGTTTGTATTCACTGGCCAGCATTACCAAAACACTTTAAAATTTGACTTCATAAAATTTAGTTAATGCCTTTTCCTTCCTGACCGTCACCCCAGGATCTCAAACACTGACTAATCCTCAGTCTAGTTTAGCAGTAGAATATGAGCAACCCTTCCTTCACAGATCTGGTGAACATGTTGACCTCCAGGGAAGAATCCCATGTATTCAACTATCTGAATATGTCACAGGCTAACCTAGATACCCCATATTCAATTCTTTTTGCTTCACTTATGCTTTCTTATAAAAGAAAATTTAATTCTAACCCAGTTCCCCCATATTCAATTATTTTGCTTCACTTATACTTTCCTGTAACAGAAAATTTCATTCTCCCTGAACTTTGCATTTCTTGTGACAAATATGATCAAAATCCTCCCCCTATTGATAATTTCCTGCTTGGACAATGATAATTGTTTTGAATAAAGTCTTTCCTTATATAAAATCAAGTGTGTGTCTGTGTGTGTGTATATGTGCACACACACAAATCTCTTTCTTATAATATCGTTGATGAAATTATTCGCATTTGGTTTACTGAATGTATTTTCATGGTTTAATTTTAAGAATCATATTATTTCAATCTAGTTTCACACATTTATGAAGTTTTTACTCTAGTTATTAAAAATATCAAATTATTTGGATATTCATTATTATGCAGAAAATTTAAGATCTGTGAGATGTATAAAGAGGAAATATCTATTCATGTGGCAAGTATACAAGAGCTCTTGAGATTATCTAGTCATAATAAATAAATTCACAAGACTGGGGACATCTACTTAAAGAGAAAATGAGTCAAATAAAAGCAAAATAATGCAAATATGTTTGTGATATCTCTTGACCTAAATAAATATTTATCACCATTTCACATATACCATGGATACATGTAAGAACACATTATATGTGTGTATAAATATAATAGTTACATAGCAATCTAATAGTCTGAATTATGAACCTCCAAAATTCACATGTCAAAATCTCAATCCAAAATGTGACATTTATTTGGAGACAGGATCTTTAAAAATGTAATAGAGTTAAATGAGATCATATGTGTAGCCCATAATCCTATGTAGCTGATGTTCTTATAAAAAGAGGAAACAACAATAAGGATACGTGCATTGAGAAAAGACCATGTGATAACATTGTGAGAAGCAGCTATCTTCAAGCCAATGAGAGATGCCTCAGAGAAGCCAAATATGCCAGTACCTGATTTTGGAATCCTGCCTCCAGAATTTTAGGTAATAAATTTTTGTTCTTCAGATTATTCAGTCTTCAGTATTTTGTTATGGAAACCCTAGCAAACACATATTATAACTGTAGTCATTATTTCATATACCACAATCCATATCCATAATTTCTTATTACTATCAAATACTAATTATGTATCTGTTAACTTGACACATCATTAGTGAAAGATTTCACTTCTTTTTATAAGAAAATATACAGGCTTATGTCAGTACTTCTGCTCTTATAAGAACAGACAAAGCAGCATTATTTGACTGAACTGTGGTCATATGCTTGTCATTGACTGCATTGGAATAGCAGTGCTGCCACTTCTTTACCGGATAACTTGTAACAAGTCACTTAATCTATGTCTCAGTTTCTACATATATAAAATGGTGACAATAATAATACCTAACTCATGACGTTATTAAAGATACTTATAAGATGATTTATACAAAGAACTTACAACTTACTCTTCCTAAAATTTAACAAATCTTCACTCAAATTTAACTCTCCCTCTCTCTTCCCTTTCTTTGCTTTACTCTCATTTCCCAACATTTTCCATCACTAAATACTCAGTTTAAGCAGATGATAATATTTCACAGAAACGTAAAGGTACATTCTATTCTTCTTTTCCTATAAATTGCCAGTTTTCATTGCTTCCATAGAAATAAAAGCAAGTTTGATAAGCATCAATAATGTTCTCCCTAATTTGTGCACCTTAAACCTAACAATATTTTATGTCAATTATATCTCAATAAAACTGGAATAAAAATTTAATCAGCTAAGAAGTATTAAAAATAATGTTTTAGGTGATAATTTTCAAATAATATTGCTAATGATCTTCCTAGTCCATTGGTTACAGGGCAGGAAAGGGATAAATTAACCTGTGTATTTTCTGCAACATAGCATATAACTAAGCAAATAATCAGTAATTGGCATTTGATATAGTTCATATCTCCAGGAAATACTACCGCCTCAATAGCTTCAATGCAAGATTTTAGCACAATCTTTAAAAAAATAGGTATAGATTATTTTTCTCCAGAATCATGTCCAAGGAGGTAGACCTAATATTATGGGTCATTTTTTATATTCAGCACAGTATTGTGGATTAATATACAGCCTAAAGAAGACAAAGGTCATGTACTAAATTGCACCAGATGAAAACTACATGCACTCAAAATCTTTCTTGGCAACACCTATCTGAAAGTTGTCACTGAATTTTGCTACTCAGCAGGATGCTGTCAAAGAATTTATTAATAGACAAGAATCAGAGAAGTGAATCAAAAATCTCAGCATGTCCTTTGGAAGGCCAACAATCTGACATCCATGTTATATTAAACTCCAGATGAAGCTAAAGGTTTACAGAAGGATGGTGTCATTCACCCTTATATGCCTGAAACTCAGATTTGCCATAGCAGACATATCCTCTTAGAATTTTCTCAGTGTAATATAATTTTAAGTGGTAAGGCAATATCAGCTACAAGAATAGCACAAATTAGAACTAAGTATTAGTGTTTCTAGGTTTTCTGGAGTGTAAAAATAAAAATAAGTAAAAAATATAAAGTAAAAATGCATTCTATGGCAGACTCTGAAAATATAAAAGAAAAGTGTTTATGCTTAGTAGATATTGAAATGCCTTTATTGTTGGCAGAAAACTTGGGCAGAAACCATTACGGAGGAACATGTGGAAATGGCTTGATTCCCTTTCCACATAACCATATCAAACCCACCAAATATGAATGATAAACTGAACCAAAGAAAGATGAACAAACCAAACCTACCAAACTGAACTAAACAAGCTTATGAAGCACAGCAAGAAATCAAAATGAAGTCAACTAGTGAAAGTTGTTAACTATAATATAGTTTTCAATCACAAATAAAGTAGCATTTGAAAAATTAAATTTAGAGAAAAATACATTTATAGAAATGTATTTCAATGTTGTTATAAAACTACAGATTCATATAAATGATAATTAAATTATACAACTGATTAAAGATCATACAATAACTGGAAAAGTGTTTTGTTTGTTTCAATATGCTTTTGGTTTTTACTATTTTTAAGCAGCCAGCACTGGTCAGTTATTTTTTTGTTTTTTTTTTGGCCGCACATACAGAAGCTAAAGTTAATATCTTTCCTAATATTAAAATATTATCAGGTATCAAAAGTCTTCATTTTGTGAAGGAATTTTAATTCATCAATATTGAGAATGGCTACTCTGTCTCCCCCAACCCCTTTAGTATTTATGATAATTTAAAGATCTTAATGGCAGAGAACATAGACTGAATAATTATATAAGACTTCTATGAATTTGTCAAAGCAATATAAAGGAAAATTTCAAAAACTCAGCTGAAACAAAACCTATGACTATAAAAAATTCAAGTAACATCATATTTAAACAGTCTTTTCCTTTTTCCTCAAAAAGAAATATATTTAAAGTTCTGAGTCCCTCCTCTATTTCATAGCTTATAGATTTTTCTATTTTTATTATGATTTCATATGTTCAAAGGATCAAGATTCACATTTTAAAAATCTCAGAATTGTTATAAGAAAATATGATCTGCCATCTGGTTAAGAACATCATTGCTTTATAGCCTAGGGGAAAAATTACCTTCTCTGAGTCTTTATGTTTCTACTTCTGTGAAAATGTAAAGTAAAAACTGATGAAAGAACTGCTGGAAAAAAGTCAAATTAAAACTGGTGTCTGGTAGATATTAATTTCCTTTTTGTGTTTTGTCATGACATTAAAAATATGACTATTGACAAGGAAGATTAAAATAACAAAAAGCAAAATATGAAGATTTATTTTCTCTGTAATTCCTTTAATAGTCAAAGAAATGTCAGTTTTTTCACTCATATTTATTTTTTATATATTTGTAGTAAAAGGTATCATTTTATGTCTCATAACTTTAGCATTAGGGAGTACATAATTCTTCATTTGGGCATAGTATAGTAAAGAAAAACTATGTTAGATTTTTCTTCTTAAATAGCTTTGTGGGGCATAATTTCAAAACTTTCCCCATGTGCATATACTGTCTGAATTATTGATAGGTACATTTATACAACGTTCATTGTAGTTAATATTTTTAGTTAATTTACGTTTGGTCATTACCATATTTATTCAAATGTACAAATTATTTTCATCAAATGCACTTCTCTTGTTAATAAAAGTAATTAGATTAAAATCATATTCATTAACTTGTCGATTTCCTGATTCTTTGTCCTTTGTGTGGTTGCCTGTTAGAAAGCAGAACTCATGATCTATGATTTGCAAACCCAAGACCTCATGTTTTAGAATTTACTTATCAAAATTTCTACATTATAATTATACTGTAACTTCTTCCCTTCTTTTCAAAATTATTTACTTATGTTCCTTCTTAAAATTTATATTCATTTAAAAACTGGTAAAATTGAATAATATGGTGGATATATACATATTCATTATATATGTTTATAAATTATATACTATATTTTATTATTTCACATTGCTATATACTTTTTAGGATATTGAATTTACACTTTATTCTGTGTGCATTTCACACCACACCCACACAAATTTTGATTTCCTTTAGCTCTCTTGTATTTTCGTATTGGTTTTTACTTTGATTTTTTTTCAGGCCAAGAAAAGAAAATAATTTAGCACATTAAATACTTATTACAAAAAAAAAAGCTCAAGAGAGCACAATCTATTGGATATTCCCAAATGAATTATACTTTAAAATGAATATAGCAGAATACACAAAAATTCATAATGTAAGCTTAATCACAATTTCTTAATTCAGAAGTCAAAAATTGAAATCATTAAGAAATAGGTAACTAAAAAGAAAAAAAAACTCAATATTATGAAAATAAACTTCAAAAATTTTGGACAACTTTGTCTTCTAAACAATATTAACAATACAACTGAACCAAATAGGTTGAAATATTAAGCACATAGGATTTGGGCATAAAAGATAAATTTGATCCTTGGCTCTGACACTTGTGTACTATACAATCTTAATTAGATTTCTTGCTTCAATTTTCTCAGCAACAAGATTGAGATAATAAAATCTACATCATAGGCTTATCTTAAATAAGATAGTATATGTCAAGTTCTTGAATAAGTCTCACAGATCAATAATAAGCAAAGAAATTCAAGAGTCTCCGTAAAAATAAAAACTCAGGACCAGATGGCTTTCTAATGAGTTCACCAAATCTTCAGAGAAAAAATTAGTACATTTTCTACTCAAATTATTCTAAAATATTGAAGAACAAGGAACAGTCCCAAACATTCCTATGCCCATGAGGTCAATATCACACTGATACCAATGCTGACAAAGAAGTCACCAAAGAATGAAAATTATAGAATGTAATGGTATAGGGTGTGAAAAGTATAGACTTTAATGAAAATAGATGACTAGTTTTAGTAGATCTGTTTTTAAGTGGGGTTTTCTTACACTTTATATAGCACCTATTAGTATTTTTTGTAGACCTGGGTTTGTGGTGATAAATTCTTTTAACTTTTCTTTATTGGAAAAGTTATCAATCCTTCAGTTTGGAAAGATAATCTCCCAGGGTTGAGTATCCTAGGTTGAAAATCCTTTTCTTTCAGCCTTTTGAATATATGATGCCTTTCCCTCCTGGCCTATGGAGTTTCAGTTCAGAATTCCGCTGACAATCTTATGAAGACTCCTTTGCATGTGACTCATTTTTCTCTGAATGCTTTTTAAATTGTTTCTTTATCTTGTATTTTTGACATTTTGATGAAAATGTGTCTTGGTCTAGGTCTGCTTGGGTTTATTTTATAAGGACTTGGAGTCTCCTAGACCTGGAGTCTTGTTTTATTCTTCAGATTGGGTAAATTTTCAGCTATAATTTCCTCAAATTCAGTGCCTTACCCTCTTTTCCCTCTCTTCTTCTGGGAACCTTATAATGCAAATGTTGTTTCTTTTGATGTTATCCTATAGGTCTCAAATGCCATCATCATTTATTTGCATTCTTTTTTCTGTTCTGGTTTACTTGAGACCCTTCTTCTGCCCTATCTTCTAGTTCACTGATTCTATTGGTGGCTTCATCCATCCTATTTTTGAGTTGCCCTATTGCATTCTTTAGGTCTGCTATTGTGTTCTTTATTTCTTTGACAACTATTTTTAGCTGCTTCATTTCTTCTCTCTCTTTTTTGTTGTTCTCTTTTCCTTCCTTTATTGTTTTCTTGATTTCCATTCATATGTTTATCACTGTTGCCCTAACTTTATCCACAGGTATTTTTCAGACTTTGTTATATTTGGATTTGTCCCCTGGGTTTTTGATTGGGTCCATCATTTCACATATATTTTTCTGTCTTTGCTCTCTTTGACATTCTGCTTATTATATTTTCCTGCAGTGATGGCCTTATGTAGGGTATTGACTTTCACCAAGTAAGCCTGGGTCTTGGTTTGGACACTGGGATTTTTCTGAGTTTTTTGGTGCAACCGCTGCTTGGGTTTGTTGAATTATTTTGCAGTTGAAATTAGTGTGTGGGATGTAGGACCTTTCCTCAATATCCCAGCAACCGATCACAATGACTACTTTACTGTTGGTCATAAATTGGCAGTCAGGATGCAGTTTCACCTACACCCACAAAGTGGCATTAGCAGGCAGCATTGACAGTTTCTAACTCTGAAAGACTCTCTTCTTCCTATGAGCCTGAGAGCAGGAATTCCAGTGGATACGTCCTGTGCTCTGGAGCAATATGGTAGGGGAGTTGGAGGGGACAATTCTGACTTCTTTCCGGTTATGGTGGTGCACATCATAATTTTCTCAATGGGCCTCTCCTTCAAACCACTGGGACACTGGTGCCTCTTCTGTCCTGTGCCTAGATCTCTCCCTTGATTGTGTGTCCTGGTTCCACTGGACAGTCTCCCCAGTGCTTTTGCAATTCCTGGGAACACCAGTTCTTCCCATAGTTCTGCCCGCTCCATCATGTCTGGAATTCTGATTCTGAGTCTGCAGTATAGCTCTGAACCCCGATATTATTGCCTACCCTTTGTTGTCATGATCGTTACCGAGTCTCTATGGTCTCTCTGACCGCTTTTCCCTCAGTGCTTATTTCTGGAAAATAGGTGAATTCCTAGTTGTTCTGTGGGGAGGATGTGAGTCTAGCTTCTACCAGGTCACCACCTTGACCAGAAGTACCCTATATTTTAAACTTTACTACTATAATTTTAATGATACATTTGAATAGTAACTTTTGAATACACATACACATGTGCCACTCCAGTTCCCTGAGAAAAATACTTAATACTGAATTTTAATTTGAATTAAGACAAATATATCCACTCCCTGTTGCTAAGTTCTGATTATTCACCTGTCCTTAGAGAATTATCTCTGCATGACCCACTAATGAGAGATAGTCTTTCATAGTTTACTTTCCAAATTTTGTAAAAGATTTTAAAAACTATGGCATTGAAAAATTGAAAAAAATCCTGGACAGGTAGAGCTGGATCTGTAATCTTACACAGTGAGGGATAAAAATCCTTGATTTATTTGATAATGATGTATATCTATTTTCTTGGCAGGCACTCAAACTCATCATTTAACACAATTTTGTTATATTACATATTGTTATTCTATGACATAAACCCAAATTTCACCCATTCTATTGACAATGTATCAAGTTGTTAAAAGATAAAAATTTATAACTTGATATGGTTTAACTAATACATTGACGAGTATTGCTATGAATACTTCAAATATTCAGTAAGCATAATTTAATTGTTTATATACTGTATATCATGTATACACTGATATAGGAGCTGAGGATACATAATTGAGTGAAACAGACAAAATGCTAAAAACATTATAGCAAAAATTTAATATGCATTAATCTTATACTGATCAAAACTTTATTCCTTCTCTTAGTAAAATGCATTTTGCTTATTAATGCTCTCGATTATTAAGTATGTTGTTCAGACACTGACGAATCATTCAGTTTCTTAGAAAAAAGAAAAAAATATACAGAAGATAAAATGGGAACCACAGTCTTAAGAGTTTGCATGAAGATTTTTTACATGGGGTAAGAGATAAAAAGTAAGTCCATAGACTCTCAAGCTAAAAGTTTGCTATTGTGTTACTCTAAAACAATGAAAAGGTTTTGATTCATGTAATTGCAAGATTTCAAACATTCATTTTGAAATGTCAACACTGTATGATGACTTTAATTTCAATGAAGCATATTTCTTTATTTTCTTTTTTCCGATCTCAAATAGTAATTAAATTTTAATACATATTTTAATGTAATAATTATTGTACACATTGACATAAACTCATATGTATAGATTACCCCATTTCCTAGATATACATCAATACACCCAACCCTCTACCACAATACAAAATGTTATTTACCTTTGTCCAGTGGACTTCACCACCATTTTCACCCCCTTTTCCCTTCTGGTAACCTCAGTCTTATTGTAAGTGTCCAAGGGTTGATTTTGTTTCATCTGTTTCTTTGTTTTGTCTGTTTAGAAACCATCTATGTGTGAGGTCATCTGGTATATATCTTTCTTCTTTTGCCTTATTTCATTTAGCGTATCCCCTCTAGACTTATCTAGCCAATGACTTAACTATTTTATTTTTTCAAGGAAACAACTTTTGATTTCATTTATCTTCTGGATTGTGTTATAGTTTTCTATTTAATCTGTTTCTGCTTGAATTTTATCATTTCCTTCCATTTGCTGATTTTTGGTTTTAATTGTTCTTCTTTCTCTAATTATTTTAAATGTAGAGTTAGGTTGTCTATTTGCAATATTTCTTACTTCTTGAGGTGGTCATAGATTGTAATGAACTTGCCTCTAAGTACTGATTTCGCTGCATCCCGTAGATTCTGGTAGCTCGTTTCTTCATTCTCATTTGTCTCTAAGTAATTTTTAAGTTTCTCTTTGATTTTCTCTTTTACCCTAGAGTCATTTACAAGCATGCTGATTAGTTTCCAATCAATTTGGTGTCATCTAGCATTTTATTTTTTTGTGGTTGATTTCTAGTTTTAATACATTGTTGTCTGAGAAGATATTTGGTATGACTTCAAGCTTTGCAAATTTGTTGAGAGAAGTTTTGTATTCCAGCAGATGATCTATACTTGAGAATGGTCCATACACACTTGAGAAGAAAGCGAAATCTGTAGTCATTGGGTGAAACGATCCACATATGTCTAGAAGACCTATCTGTTCCAAATGATCATTTAAAACAATTGTTTGCCTGTTAATTTTCTGCCTGGTTGATTTGTCCATTCTTGCAAGTAGAGTATTGAAATCTCCCACTATAATTGTGTCGCTGGCAATGTTACTCATCAGATTTAATAATATTGCTTAATATATCTTCATGCTCTTTCATTTGCTGTGTATATTTTAATAAGCATTATGCCTTCTTGCTGGATTGAAACTTCAGTCATTATAAAATATCTATTCGATGGAAGTCTGTTTTATCCAATATGAGTATAGCTGTTCCTGCTTTTTTGTGGTGACCATTTGACTGTAGGATTGTCTTCTAGTCATTGACTTTGAGCCTTTATCTTTTGAAAGAAGGTGGGTTTCCTGAATGCAACAGAAACTTGGATTGTGCTTTATAATCCATTCAGCCATACTTCATCCTTTGACTTATGATTTTAGTCCATTAACATTTTCAGTAATTATTGATATATAGCTAGTTGTCATTTTGGAATTTCTTTTCTGTATATTGGTCCAGACAATGCCCTTGTTTTCTTTCTCTTCTTAGATCTGATAGGTGCAGTTATCTTTTGATGGGCTTCCATTTATGTTTTTTCTTTGCTTTTCTCCCTTTGGATATTTTGAGGTTACCCTGAAGCTAAAATTAACAATTCTATCTTTATTTCCTAATTTCACTTAAAATAATATTAATCTTCAAGTTATTCTAACTATCCACATTTTATTTCTCTTTTCTACCTCCCCACTTTTTATCTTTGCAGTCTTATTATTTATATGTGGGGTTTCTTTACATTTTATAGAACTTTACATTTTTTTGTAAAGCTGGTTTTGTGGTGATAAATTCCTTTAATTATTGCATATTAGGAATTTTTTTAATAATTCTTTCAGTTCTGAATGATAATCCCACAGGGTATAGTACTCTAAGATGAAAATCCTTTTCTTTGAGCACTTTGAATATATCATGCCATTCCCTCTGGCTTGCAGTTTCAGTTGAGAAATCCGATAACAATCTTATGGGGCATCCTTTGTATATGATAAGTTTTTCTTTGGTTGATTTTAAGATTCTTTCATTATCTTGCAATTTGACATTTTAATCATAATGTGTTTAGTTGTAATTCTTCTTGGGTTTCTTTTATTAGGATCTCTTTTAGCTTCCTGAATCTGGAGCCTTGCTTCATTCTTCAAGTTTTGGAAATTCTCATTGTTTTTATTTTTTAAATAGATTTTCTGCCCTCTTGTTTCTCAGTTCTTCTTCTGGGACCCCTATTAGGCGCATGTTGTTCCTTCTGATGTTATCCCAAAGGTCTTGAATGCTTCTTCCTTCTTTATTTATTTTTTTATCTTTCCTGGTTTGCTTGAGTGACCACCTCTGTCCTATCTTCCAGATTGCTCATTTTATTGGATGCTTCAGTTATCCTGTTATTGATTCCCTCTATTGGTTTCTTTAATTCTGCTATTGTATTTTTCCTTTCTTTGATATTTTATTTTCTTCTCTTTCTCTTTTGATGTTTTCTTTTACTTCCTCTGTGTGTTCTGGATTCTCATGACTATGTGATCACTGTTACCTTAATTTCATCTTCAGAAAGTTAGCATTTATCAGCTGTGTTCAGATTCTCCCCTAAGTTTTTGCTTGGATCCATAATTTCACATATGTTTTCTGTGCCTTTGGTCTGCCTGGAATTGTTTATGTTTCTGTATGTTTGTTTTCCCTGTTTGACAGCATTGTGTGGGGTGATTACCTTGTTGCTGGTCCAGAATTCACAATCAGCCTGAAGTTACGCCTCTACCCACAGTGTGGAACTAGCTGGTAGCATTGAGGCTTATTCCATTCAGGGAGACTACCCTACCTTACCTCTTTAATCCTGCTGGCAGGATATGCCTATGGTGGAATATCCAGTGGGAAGGGTGGCAAGTGGGAAATTTTCCTGGCTGCCTTACAGTTATGTCAACACCCAGTGCAATTTCACCATGTGTGCTCCAGTTCAGTCCCTGTGTCGCTGGCTCTCCTTCCACCCCATGCCAAGACATCTCTGCAGCATCCATGTCCCAGCCCCTCTGGGCAGGTTCCTCGCTTCCTCTGCGCTGTATCATCAGCCTTTCCATGTTCTCACACAGCTCTATCCAACTACTGTGACTCCTATGGCAAGTCCCAAACCTATGGTTTAGCTTCATACTGGAATGTTTTTGCCTACCATTTGTCATTATGAAAGCCATTCTGTCTGTCACTGATTTGTTTTTGTACATTTCATGTCAATTTGCAATTAATTTTTTCTATAATCTTTGAGATTTTTAGTGCTTTGAGTTATCTTGATGTGTGAAATTCTGAATTTCTTTTCATCAATATCACTTGGATTCACAAGGTCTCGTGAACATACAGATTATTTTATAACAACACTTTTGGAAAACTCTTAATTTTTATATGTTCTATTTATATTTCTAAATTAATAAACTTTGGTCCTTCTGTAACTCCCATTTTTCATATTATCCATGTCTGTAACTCATCTATTATATTCATTTTTCATATCTATGTTATATTTTCTGGATAATTTGCAAAGGATTATTTTCTGAATTACAATTATATGTTGAAATGGCAATTTGTGAGGGATCACCAGTCCATGGTTACACAAAATTTGATACGCCCATACACCAACAGCATCCAGGTTCACTCTGGTTGATAAGCTTTTTTTGAGACTCAACAAGAGAAAACAGAAAACAGTAGAATGTTAAACCATAACAAGAGGGAATGAGGAACCAAAGAAAGCTTGTTAGTTATGGTCTTAGTGGTCAACACAATTTTTATTAGTTTTGTAAGGGGTTGCAGTATCAGCATCATTAAGACAAGAAAGAGCAAAGGCCCCAGACAATTTTTGACGAAAGCAACAGTTTGATGCTTTTTAGAACACAGCATTTTTTTAAATTCCCATTACACAAATGATTTAAACATGTGGAGCTACCAGTATAATGTAGCTGGTATCTTATTTTATTAAGTCACATTGGTAGGCCTTGGGACATGCAAACTCATGGAAATCAAAGATGACCATTTCCTTGGTTTGGGAAACAATTTCAAGACAAAAACACTTACTATGAGTAAAAAGTGACAATAATTGTTGAAAACATTTAGAGCAAAATAAACCACGTGTTGCTAAAATTGGGAAACCAAATAGTAAACTATAAGGATTGCTGAAGTTAGCACTTACTTATAATGACATTAAAATACAAATCTATAAAGGAAGAATCATTCTCTTAAAATTTATATTAACAATTGTATTTTCTCAGTTTATATTAAATGTGCAAATTATTATTATTTATGGCAAACAGAGAATAATAAAGAAGAATTTGCAGAGACAGAACATAAAAGCATAGAATACTTAAATCACTAGGTATTGGGAAACAATATCATTTATCTCTATGAAGAAAGAGGGAAGAAATCTCCTAAGAGAAGTGATTATTGGAAGCCATTTCTGATTATACTGGAGAGAGCGAGTCTAAATAAATTACTTGATAGTGTTTTTTGTTAAAATAAATTGCATTGAGGCATCTGAATAATTTTAAAATAATGGTAACCCCTGAAAATTAGAAGACATCTCCAAATGAGTTGTGAATGAAATAAAGATCTAAAAGGATAGCAACAGAACCTGGGAAATATAGTAAAATGTTCGAGACTTACAGAATCAGGATCAAATTAGTCTTTGGTCACACTTAGGTAAATGTTTTTACATGGATTAACTCCAAAGTAAAGATATTTAGATAGTTTTAAATATTAATACCTAAATTTATGACACCTATGAATTTATTTGATAATCTCTCAAAATGAATTTGCTGCCTCATATATATATATATATATTTAGATTTAGATATATGCTTGTGACTTTACACACAGACACGCACACATCAAATACCCAGATATATTTAAGAATAATCATTTTCCCACTCTGTAGTTTAGGTCAAGATAATTTCCACCTGAGAGTCATAGTCTAGGAAATTATAGAAATACTGTCTTTCCTTCAAACCTCACTGAATATGGTCTCAATCAGGATAATTTCAATCTGGGTGTTTTTAAAAAGGCGAACTGATCAATTATTAACAAGGACTTCAAAACTGAATCATGTCAATATTAAAAAAAAAGTAAATACAATGGATGCTTTTAACAATTTTGTTTTATTAAATTCTTTTTATACGTTAACAAAAAGACAAAGCATTCCCTTTATACATTAATAATAAGACAAATTAATCATTTTAACTTTCTGATATTTTATGTTTCTAACCAGAAAAATATTTTTCTTGCCTTATAGAACTTGAATATAGATTCAATAGCTTATGCAATGAACAACTGTATATATTTGTAAAAAAAATGTTTAATTTTGACAGAACACCCTGAAGCAACCTAGATGAATTTGATCTGTTGATGGGTGCTGAGGATTATGACAGACATACCATGTATTTTTTTTTTAAATGATCATTTATATGTCAGTTTGACTCAGAGTTTGACTATTTTTGGTGTTTTTTTTTCCTGAAATCTATTTATTATATTAAGGCTTTAAGTACTGTGTATGATATTTTAAAGGCTGCAAATTCACCTAAAACACTCTTAGTAGGGTAGCTAGCAAGTCTAAACTATGACTCAATGTAAATTGAGCACTGAACTGCCAATGAATAGCAATGACTGAAATTTGCTGTTTTTCTACACTTTTAATTTACTAATTATGTAACAAATAGCCATTCCAGTGAGATAAATTAAATCAAATTAAGAATTAGCTAATGGGAATTTGACTTTTTTAAAATTTTAATATAACTGTTATATTTATTATAACTTTTTAAGCAAAACAGAAACAAAACAACAAAAAGCCTAACAAAGCAAAACTAGAAAGGAAGATAAAAATGTTAAATAATAAGCACAGTCTAGCACATGATTCTTCCCCTATTCACCTTACATTTTGGTAACTTCAGTACTGCTCTCAAGTTACAAAGTTTTATTCTAATTTTACCCTATCAGTTCATTTGCTTTGCTTCTCAAAATTCCAGATACAGGTGAAATCACCCAATATCTTATTTCTCCTTCTGAATGACTTTACTCCAGAAAATAACTTCTACTTCTTTCCATGTTTTCATGAATGTCAATATTTCACATTTTAATAGCTGAATAGTATTTCACTATGTATGTGTATATATATATATATATATATCTCAGATCATCTTTATCTATTCAGTATCCATAAATGAACCCTCATATTGACTTCATATCTTTCTAGTATAAATAGTGCTGCAATAAACGTAGGGAAATATGCATCTTTTAGTTTAATATTTTCATATTCTTAGATTCCTAGGAGTAATATAGTTAGATCTTGTCCAAATTCTATTTTTAGTTCTTTGAAGAATCTTCATACTGCTTCCTAGAGTTGAGGGTTCTTTTCTTCCCATACCCTCACCAACACCTATTTTTTATTGTTTATTGTTTGTTTGTTTTTGATATAGGTAATTGTCACAAATGTAAAGTGATATTTCCTTGGGGTTCTGATTTACGTTTATCTAATAACAAGTGTTAATAAATGACTTTTTGGATGTAAGTTGACTATATGTGTATCCTTTTAAGAGCAGTGCCTATTCAAATTTAAGGATCTTTTTTAATAGGGTTGTTTGTATTGTTATTTCTGAGTTGTATTAAGTTATTTATGCAGCTCAACTATTTATCCCTTGTCAGATGTATGTTTCATAAATATCTTCTTCCATTGAGCAGGATGTCTTGTTATGATTATAGCTTCTTTGTCTGTATAAAACGTTTTTAATTCAATATAATCCATTTATTTTTTTATTTTATCTCTCTTGCCATTAAAGTTTAGTATCCAAAATATCCCTAAAGATAATATGAAATGTATTACCTATGATTTCCTCTATAAATTTTATGTCTTCCAGTACAAGTCTTTCCTTCATTTTGAATTAATTTTGGTGTATGGTGTTAGAAAGTGCTCTAATTTCAATATTTTGCATGAGACTGTCCAGTTTTCCCAATGCCATTTATTGAAAAGTGCTTATTTTTCCATTGTATACTCATAGAATCTATGTCATAAATTAACTAACAATTATGTGTGACTTTATTTCTGTGTTCTCAATTATATTCCATTTATTTGTGTATCTGTTTTTATTACACGGTAAAACTGTTTTGATTACTATCATCACTTTTATTAAACTAACAGGTAAATTTTACTTATGAATTTGAACATGAAATTCTAATGTATAATTCTAAAATAAATATGAGTACAAGCTGCACTTGTTCTAAGCAGAGTAATACACGAGGGAAAAAGAAACTCAAAGATGTCTTTAAAAAACAATTCTTATACTGTCTGCAAGATATTGTTGAATTTTTTTGTAGGAGCTGTCTCTTCTAGTATGAATTTATTATGAACAAAGACCACACAATATGTGTACTAGCTCAACTAAAGAGTTGATTGGGAGATATGCCACTTATAGGCAGTAAGATCATTCCTAGATATTCTCTGGAGTTATTCCCATTTTCATAACAGCAAATCCAGTTCAGAAACTAGTTTCAGAAGACTTCAGAAGAACCCTGTAAACATACTGATATAAATATGATATAAAATTGACATTTTATCTGATAAGGGAATCTTGTTCTTACTTCCTTGAATATATCTTATTATAGGTAGCAAATGCACATTTTCTTTGATAGAAATATATTTCATGTTCAATAAAAATTAACTTTAAGATTATTCAGTGGATAAAATTCAAGTTATTGTTATTTGTCACTATTGTATATTTAATTACCCGCATATTAGGTTTTGTGAATATTATCCAGGCTACCAAATAGATTTCTTCCCAATGAATATAATTCTTATATGTCATTTTATATTTTATTTGAAAGCACTTTTTTTCACTTATATTTACTGGAAGAAGCTAATCCAATATCCTTTGCTTCTTCAGATGTTCTGATTTCTATAAAAACCAAACAAAAATTGTGTATTATAGAGACCACTAAGACATAAATCTTCTGTCTCCGCCTGAAAACTAGAGGTTTTGAACTCAATCATCTTAACAGTTCCATCCTGCCATAAAATTCTATGGACTTGTGAGTACATGGTTTCTCCACTGGTACCAGATGGACTCCATGGGAATCATCACCTGCTTATATTTAGGAGCTGCAACTTTTCTTTACAGAGCTTTCTTAGAGCATTGCAAGAAATTAAGGAGAGAGCCCTCTAGTGATCATCATCCCTGTGAATATACTGTGAACACACTGAAATTGCTAAGGAATTTATTTTCTTTATTCCCTATTGTGTGTTAAAAATAACATGCTTGGATGTATTCTCATGATCATAAATAGACAATTTGTCTGGTAACTATTCATTACATTACTTTAAATCCACTTCACTCTTTGATATAACTTGTTTCATCTATGCAGTCATTTAAGTTTGAAACCACTTACACAGTGAAGGAAATAAAAAGTGTGACAAAGTACTGGGCCCTCTAACAAAAATTATCTAATATTATCAGTAGACATAATTCCATTGAGATAGTTTACTACTTTGTTATAATTAAAACATATAATTTCTTTTCTAAATCTAACATACCAACTTAATCTACTGTAATAACAATTTGCTGTCAAAACTAGGTCTACAAATCAGCAATGACCCTAGTCACTTTGTGACTGTCAATGATTTCAGTAACTAATTATTTCAGATGGAATTTAATTATACAATTGATCTCAAATAATCCAAAGCTTACATGAGAACAATGACTGTAAAAAAAAAAAAAAATAGAATGAGAAACTTCTGGTACATCCTCTATAGAGCAGTTAATAAATCTTTAAAACAACAAACTGACCTTTTTCTTTCTCTCATTTATGTATTTCTGTGCCTTTGTATTTAATATAAATACATAATGATAAAATAAAAACTACTTTATCATGTCCTGAGAGGTCCTAGATGTGCTGGACCATTCTCCTTCTTTGATTTCGTTATGTCACTCTGCCTTGATGTCTATGCTTCAGTTACAGTGGATTTGATCTTCTTCATATGTGGTAAACGTGTTACTACTTTGGGTCTTGCTGACTATTCACTCACTCTTCCAAAGAATGATTCTTTCGGATACGGGAAGGGTGGCCACCAGGACAGGAATCTGAATTTCATATCCCTTTTACTAAGATCCCTTACTAGAAGGTGGATAATGCTGAAAAAGCAATGACTTGAAGAAGTATCTTTTTTTAACAAAACTGCTCTAGAAATATTACAATATTTTATTAGTTGTTCAGACTACTGTATATTATGGGTAGTCACTTGATTTGAAAGGCTTTGCTCAATAGAATGTAAGTTTGTTAATGGGATGAGTTGGATACCAACAGTTGTTTTTTTACTCCATGTTCCATATTTACCATTTATTAAAAACAAAATAGGCATACACATACTTAATGGTACAAATTGCACATTACCATCTTGAGAAAATTATGACCGAGTTGAGGTGACCTAGTGATTCAGACAGCTGAGATGCTGGCATGCAAACCATATAAAGTCCAAGGACAATTTTGATGAAGCACTAGGTTGAAAAATAAATAAAAATATATCAATGATGAACAAGCAAATAAATAAAAATACCTCTTACTTCTCACCCTTCCTTCCTTAACAAAACCCTTTTCTTTTCATTCTCTCCTTTCTTCCTTTCTAAAAACATATATATATATATATATATGATAAACTATATAAAAATGAGTAAAAATAACAGCATGGCTAACAGATGGCACAAGAAATAAAAATAATCATGATTCATTTTATTTTCAGTTTGTATTTATGTTATTACTGTTAACAAGTGTAGCTTAATGTAGCAATATAAAAATAAAACAGCCAATAGTACTTTAATTGTTCTACTTTTATGCTTGCATATATTTGGCCCTTTGCCCTTAATGATGATTTTAAATAAAATATATAATCTTTGAAGTTGTGTACATACACATACATTATTGTATTTATCCAATTGTCTGTTATTTTCCATTGCACTTCTTTTTGCAAACATCAATATTTCAAATTTCAAATATTTATTTTTGATTTCTCTTCTAGTTTTAATAAAATCTGATAACATCTCCATCTAATGTGATAACATCTTTCATCTAAAAGAGAAATCATAAATCATATATATAAATCCTATAAAATCATATAATAACATAAGTGCATATGCATATTACATGTTACATGATGTATGAATACAAAGGGAGAAACCATGTTTATAATGGAAAATGTTTATTTTCTAATTATGAAAATAAAAATCATTTAATGTAAATTGAAATTGAAAAAAACTTAGATGACTAGATTTCCTTAAATATCTATCATTTAGATACTTTGCCCATAGTAGTGTATGTGTGTGTGTGTGTGTGTGTGTGTGTGTGTAGGTAGGTAGCATATATACATACATATATGTAAATACATTTGCAATTTAACTGCAGAAATGTGATGACATTTTTAACTAAATGAATATCATTTTGACAGTGTACTAAATAATTTATTCTGATGATTTTAATTTTCCACATACTTAACTCATTTTTTATACCACATTTGAGGCATCCATCCACTTTTCTCCAATTTCGGTAACACTTTTCCTTATTTCCTTAGTTCCTTTCATCTTATCTCAGAAACAGTGTAGAGTTCTGACCAGCCTCTTTGTCTTCATTTTCTCTTCCACCAACATATTTTTCACAATCCTTAGCATTCTTTTACAACTCAGACATTCTTGTCATTGTTTCTTCTATTTAGAAATCTCCATTATCTCTTTTTTATTGCCAGCAATATAAAAAACAACACCAACTCCGTAATAGGTTTCCCATACATTTGACAGACTGTGTCGTCTATCGACGTTAGAATCACACACTACTCTGCAAAACTGGTCACTAAATTTCTGGGTATTACGCCACACTATTGCTACTCTTTTCAATAAATTTCGTTGCTGCTCTTAAAATGTTTCCCGAACTCGAATGGACTTTAAGAATATCTCTTTCAACCAATGATCAGTTTACTTAAAAATACAATATTTGTTTAAAACAAATATATTGTAGAATGCTGTGAATGAAGATACACAAAGACACACAAAATATACTCTTTCCAATAATTCATCTTACTTAATCTGCCAATTCCTATGTTTTCTCATTCAGATTTTTTATTTTCATATACATTTTAACTGGATTTGAGACTTTGTTTCCTTCAAAGTATGACGATTAAAAAAATGTGAAGAGGTCACATAATTAGATAGTTATGTTAAGCCCTTAATAAAAATATATTGTAATTGTTCTGGATGGTAAAATACATTTTCATAGACCTACATATTTTCTAACTGGTTAATTCACAAGAGTGTGTTAGAGTTCTGAACAATTTGTACATGCATCTTATCCATTATGACAAGTGATTTATATATATGATTGCAGACTATTGAAATTGCCTTCAATATGGTTAAAATATTTGACTTTCAAATAACCTTTTTATATCACATAAATGCCTTTTTCATTTTATCAGATGTCATAGCTTTTAGATTCAGTTGCTTTATCTTGAGCATATGCAAGCATATATTTGTAAGTGTCCACAAATATTGCTTTTTTACATACTAATTTTCATGGCAAATTGTACATGTTCAATAAATAAAATTTGATACTTTGTAAATAATATACTGAAGTGATTTTGCATTGAGGTAAAAAATAACATTTCTATTTGGGCATATGTATGAGAACATACATAGCTTTTATATAATATCCTTATTACAAGTAAAAAATACACTAAGGATACGCTCAGTTATTGAAGTTTATGTTGTAATCCTGAAAAATTGTAATTTTTGGATTCATTGAGATTACAGGTTGTCTTTAAACACTTAAAATGTGCCATTTTAAAGGAGGATGGTGAAAAGTATGTGTTGACAAATTAATGAAGCTTTTCAAATTGAATCACAGAAACTCAAAGCAAAGATTTGTGTTTAAGAGAAATATCTTTAGTACAGTGAGCATAACTTTCTACATGGAATGGTTTGTTGCAACTTTCTGAATATTTTACTTTAGACTTACCTTTTCGTGCTTACATGTTCAGGATTTTTCACTCTAAAAGAAATGAAAAAGTGTTCAAACCTGTTACCTGTCAAATTAATTTGTAAATTTAATTTAATATGTAATGAAATGATTAATTTAATACATGACATCTATGCACATCAGTATAAACATTTTAGTTTATTTAGAACTAATCATCTTACATCTCTACAAAAATAATTTTTAAATTAATACTCTCACAAATTAAAATAAAAACTAACATAATGGCATAATGGTTATTTCTTCCTCTTAGATATGATATTATAGAGATTAGGAAAAGCTTAGGGAGTTACTCAAATTAGTTAAGTGTATGATAATTTTTATCATCTACATACTTCCTATCATACTTCCAATTGTCTATACAACTATCATATACTTCTTGTATCTGTCTTACCATGAACATACATGACAAAAACTTCAAAATGCATCATTTGTGTTTGTATTTCATAAAAAGTAACTTACCATTTCTATTCTGGAAAGGATGCACTTCTGTTGTGTTCTCTTGGATCTGTTAAATCTAAGGATCATGTTCTGTGTGTTGAAATTTATTTAAAAAATAAATACACTTCCGAATATTCAAAAATGTATAATCAATCATAGCACTTCAAACTGCTGTGTTTTTATAAAATATATGCAATAAATTATTTTATTTTATAAAATACAAGCAGACAGCAACAGCCATGAAAAAAATAACTTTAGAGATAAATGGAGAAATGACATTTATCAGCTCTTAGAAGACCTTTATCATTTTGTATTAAGAAAGTTATTTCAAGCTTAAAATATACTTATAGGAGGTCATAGAGTTTTAGGAGATTTTTTTCTATAATCATTCAAATATATTTAGTACATATTTTCTCAAAAAAAGAAAACAATACCACCTTATTCACTTCAATACAACAAGTAATTTTTTGTTCAATATAATAATTTGTTAAATTATTAATTTGATATGCTGATTAATTTCCTTGATTTTACTGCTTCAATAATGGTCAATGAAAATGACATTATTGTAATTTATTGTCTAAACACAGTATCTTTGGTCATAGAATGATTGTTTCCAAGGTACTCAAAATTTAATAAGTGATATTCAAATAGATCATTATGTCAAAAGGTGATATTATATGACTGCTGAGATGCAGGTTGTATTCATAAACAGAAGTGATTCTACTCATTGATTTTGAGAATATTGGTTGCCATAAGTATGAAGGCATTTGATCAAATATTTTTTATGTTCACAAATTTGTCAGGGCACACTACAATTGACTAAATACATACAAAATAAAAATCACAATAATGTAAGCAAATACTGTTTTTTCACATTGCTTTTCAAAATAGCTCATGCCACCAAATAGCATGGATTTATTAATTAAGCTTATAATTTATCATATTTAAATAGAGATGATCTACCAGCAGTCACACTTTCTTTTTTTTTTATCTGAGTGACCTTGAAATTTACCACCTAGGCCTATTTCACCTATGTTGAATCCAGAAGGAAAACAAGTTCAAAACAAAGTCATTGAAGTCTCACACTCTAGCATGCTACTCTTTGGGATTGATGAATAGCTTCAATTTTCTCAGTTCCATGACAAAAAGAATTAAAGCAGTTCTGTGGAGATCCGTAAGAAGCTAGCTGTAGCCAGATGAAAAATGGCATTTCTTAGACGGTTATTGGCAAGCTTAAAACTTTTTACAAATAAAAGGCTTAAGTTTTTTTCTCAGAATTCAGTTTGCTTTCTGAATTCTATTGTCTAGATGAATCGAACATTTGGGGAAACTTTATGAAGTGTTAACCACATTAGGAGATATCGGAAAATAAACCCTACTTTTCTGTGGCACAAAAAATACACTGCACTTTTCTGAAATTCAGTCTTCTGGTTGACTTAATCGAGGAACCAAATAATGTTGCTGTTGTTTTTCTCTTAGAAGGTCATTACACTCCATGATATGTATAAAATATTTAAATAATAATAAATTAGTAAAAGTATAAAATTATCATGAAAGTTTGAGGAAACCAAGTAGTAGAAACCAGACAAACAAAGTTCTTTTCTTCACAATTTTCATTCTCTGTGAGATTTTAACAATCAGCTCTTATCCACAACTCCATTGATAAGGTGAATTTCTTTTCAAGAGTATAATATTTTTGAAACCTCACTTTCTCAGGAGCCAAGTGTTATGGTTAAAATCACTGATACTTTCTGAATTTTTAAAAACTCTATTGAGGCTCATAAATATTGGGCCATAATGATAATACATCCAATCACAATTTCCATAACTTAACAGGAATTGAGAAATAGATAATTTAATTTAATTGTATAAATAAAATAATACAGTATACCTCTTGATTTGAAATAATTTCCATATAAATGTAGCATATTACTTGGATCTTTCCCCTGCTGAACATTTAGAACTTTGTTACACCATATTTTAGAAGCAATAATCACGTTTTTTTCAGAAAAATGAAAAGAACTCATATTATTGTTAAAAATAACTCTTACTAAGAGGAAAGATTCTAAAATATTCTGGGATAGTGAGTCAAAGAAAATATTCATTTGTGATTAAGTGTGTTATTGTACACTGTCAAGATTTCTGAACATATTTAAGTTTTTGGTTTGCATTTCTAAAATTTTTCTTAATAAAGGATTGTTCCAACAATTTTTTTAAACTTTAAAATAATGTTTTAGATTTATCTGGGGCATATCAATACATCTACAACGCTAGCACTAGGTGCCTGAGAAATGTTCTATCTTTGATTTGTTACTTAATATTTACAACAAATTCAAACTTTTAAATTACTGTAGATTACTACTTATTTTTGACACTTTTTAGCACATACTTTTAGATTCAGTTGATGGTGCAGACTACCTAGTATTATAAAATAATAAATACTTGCTATTTTGTAATCATCAATCAATCAATCATAGTTGTCATATAATAACATTATTACTTTTTAATGTATAAAAGATTAGCAATTAAACTTGAGATGTTTAATTAAGTATATAGGAGTATTTTCCTAAATTGTGTGATCCTTGATGTCATTCCTTATAAATAAAATTTCAGATGAAACAGACATTTAATAACATAATGCTTACAAGGTCATTTACTCTCTATTAGTGTTGGTGCTCAGTGCTTTCACTAGCTAATTTGTATTCAGAGAGGTTAACCTGCAGATTCATTAAGCCATGGCTTCTCCATGCTGAGTCTGATTAGGCGCACTGTCTTTAATTAGGTATACAGTATCACATTAACAAGTTGAATCCTCTCACTGAAACTGCAAGAGAAACCTGGAGTTTGGATTCAGAGATTTCTGAATATTAGATATTGAACAACTGAATAAAGGGTCAGACATAGGAGATGGATTCAGTGATTATTTCTTTATATTAGATAAGAAACAACTAAGAGAAGACAAGACTCAGGAAAATCAAAATTGCATAAAAAGTGGAATTTAATTGTATTATATTTGATTATGATTAAAATGCAAATTATTTATTGAAACCTGGTATATTTTGAGAACTGTATTTCATTTAATCTTTATAACAAGGCTCATTTTGCATTACAGGTTGCAACTTTTATACCTGTACCCCCCCATCATGTAAGCTATATCTGTTGAAAAATGTTATTCAGGCATACCCTACTGAAGTAGCAGATCAATTGCCTCTGTAGGACCACAGACCATACACCATGGGTTCAAGTCCCGGGTCTAGAGAGAAATAGCCAATGAACAATAAAACAAAATAAAACACTTTTTAAATAATGCTATTTACTGCTTGATTCAGATCATTATTTCGCTTGCCTGAATACTGTTATCCTTTATATTTTGCCCTGTCATTTAAAATTCCCTGGATTACACTTTGATATTCTTTCCCATGAATAAAAAACTATAAAAATACTAATTTTAAAATAATGATTTATTTTCCTGTTGCTTTTCTTTAACAATACCATAACATCCATTTTTAATTGGTTGTATTTTAGAGAATATCAAAATATTGCTATTGTTCTTGTTTGTGAGATTTTGTTTTCCTATTTAATTGCAATTATGCTCTTGCCTACGAGTCTTTTTTCAGTGACCAGGAAAATTACTCATGAATTGTTTACTATTCAGAAAAAGATAAAGACTAGGTGTGGAGAAAATAAGACTAGTATTTTTCTGTTTTCTCTGTGTGTGTGTGTGTGTGTGTGTGTGTGTGTGTGTGTGTGTGTGTGTGTGTGTGATCATCTGCTTTTAGTAGTGGATATTAGATGTGATATTTATTCTTTACTTACAGCAATTATATTTATAACACTTTCCTAAATATCTTCTTCAAAAATATAAATCCACTAAAGTTTCTGATTTTTAAATGAAAAATATTAGCAAGAAAACAACATGCATTTTAAAATTCTCAATAAAATATATCAATTCTTGCTTTGATTAAGAAACTCATTTCTAAGAGTCAGGTTATCCTTCAATATGATTTTCCTGTTGAATAGTCAGAGTTTGGGAGTGGGGGGTACCAATCACGACATCACCTTTAAAAATATATTAATATCTATTACATTAAACTCCCATTCATAAACAAATTATATCCAAAATATCATGCAAAATATGAAATTCAAATCAAAATAATGCTAGAAAGATATTGTAATTCTGATACTCTTAGACGGATTATCTAATGTTACAGGCATTGTCAAATGGGTTTGCTGAGATTTTCAACATATTAGAGAGTCAGGGTTTTGGGACACAAAAGGAATTAATCGAATCTCCAGATACTTCTCTTCTACCCAAGTAACTACACCAGTGAGTAGTACTTTGTAATAATTATTTCATACTCACTGATGCCCACAGGGCTTTTATGAGCCATTCTATTGACCTCCTTCATTGAGAGGCGGCAAAGTCAAATCTGCAAAATGGCCTTGTGAGTAGTTAAATGGAACTGTGGATTTCAAAACAATTTTCTTATTTCCACAAACAATATTGTTCCTTCTATCACTGAGACCAGAGAGCTCTCATCTCTTTATCAACTTGTCTTCCTCCTTTTGTGTGTGTGTGTGTGTTGGAATAGGGGAAGATGAGGTGAAAAACAATTTTCTGTCTTAAAACTAGTATGAGTTCCAACTGTAGTTTCTTTCCCATAATATACATGATAAAAAATCCACTTTCTTATTTTTTAAATTTAATCAATTCATTATTTTACATTGATAATCTCTTTTTTTAGAATAGTGAATTTGCACCTCAATTTGTGTGCATTTCACACCACACCCAGAGTCTCAATACACTTTATACCACCTGTCAACTCTTTCCATTCCTTAAATCCCTCCCTTCAATTCTCTCCACCCTCACCCCCTCATTCTCCCACCCTCTTCCCTCACCCATGCAACAGTTGGTCCTCCTGCGAATTTTGTGGAGATTCATCTGTTTCCTGTGAATTCACTCTCTTATATAATCAATACCTAGACTATGCCAGGAAACTCCCTTCTCTCCCTATTTTTCAGTCAATAAAGACAAAACAGTTTTTTTCCCAAATACTAAGGCCTTTTTTTTTTTTTTTTTTTTAATTTTTACAATAAGTGCGTATGAGGGCATTTGTCACTGGAGAGAGGACCCCTATCAGTGACAAATCATAATGTGCTTAGCAGAATTTCGCATCATTGAACACCTCTTAAAAAAAAAAAAAGGACATTTACAGAGATGCAAAAATTGCTTTTTATAATTTTTTTTTTTCTTTAAAGAAGGGGAGAAAGAAATGAGAAGAGGAACACAAAATTTTATTTAGCTGTTTATTTTTAGTTTTTCCCACCCTAGCTCCCATTTCTCAATTATTTCAGTCCTTGGACATTACGTAGTCCACATTCCAGTGTCTAAACTGTCTGAAACTTAGATGTTCACCAAAATATAATTTTTGTGTGTTGAAAGAAATCCAAAGCTATTGAACAGGAGATCTTCATCCAAATCATTTAGAAAATGAAAAATTCAAAATGTTTCTAGAATATTATTATTTAACAATCTTTTAAACCATATTTTTATTATTACATTAATTTTAATGGCAGTGCATTGTATTTTGATATTAAATATGTTGAGGTATATATCATTGTAAATCTGATCTGTATAAAATACATAAAGTTCACCACCACCATTTCAATTCTTCTTTCATCCTACAAATGATTCCCACTATCCAACTCGCCCACTTCTTCTCACCATTCCCTTCTTGTAAACACTAATTTGATTATTTTACTAAAATATAATTTTGTTCTTTCTTTTTCCTTTTCTACTTCTTTTTGGTAAAAGCTTAGGTTTTTCATTTGTAATTCTTGTTTGGGGGTAAGACTGTATTGAAATAAGATTTCTTATAGTGCTTTCTTTTCTATATCTTATAGTTTCTGATATAGTCTTATAAGTTGCATCTTCATTTTCACTCCAGATTTTTTTTTTTTATTTCATATTCGATTTCTTCATTGATTCAATAGATGTTCAATAACATCCCATCTTTTCTCTTTTGGTTAATTTCTAGTGTCTTAGTCATCCAAAAACTGGTATGATTTTATTCTTTATAAATTAAGTCAACTGATTTGTGTCCCCCACATATGATCTACCATTGAGAATATCTCACAAGTACTTGCTCCTGCTTTGGGATAAAATATATATTTATTAAGTCCATTTCATCTATTTTATAATTTTTAAAGTAATATAATTTCTTAAGTTTGCAATGATAAATTCAAGATATTGATATCGCATCTCATTCTATATTTCACATCACACACCTGCCACCAGGATTCCAGTGCTCCTCATCATCAGCTTAGGTTATCATTTAGGGCCTATTTTGTTGCTGATTTTCTTTATAGATGATCTGTTCAATACTGTGAATAGGTTACTAAAGTTCCCTAACATTAATTTTTTTTTCCAGCAATGTCTCTCTTTCCATATGTTGATCTTTACTTGATAAATTTGGGTTCTCCATGTGCAAAAAAAAAAAAATATATATATATACATATATATACACACACATACATATAATGCATGTATGTGTCTCTATGTGTGTATTTTATATATATGTATATATGTATATATACATGTTCATTTTACACATACACACACATGAAAAATATATCTTCCTCTATTTTTATCCCTTGTATAATGATCATCTTTGTTTTTTATTCCTTTTTTTTGGCTAGAAGTCTATTTTATATGAAATGATTATAGTTTTAATCTTATTTTTATATTCTCCATTTGCTAAGAGTATTATTTTGCATCCCTTCATTTTAAGTCTTGTCTATTTTTATATCTTAAGTGATTCTCTTGTAAACAGAATATAATTTGTTGTTTATTTTTTTATTTTATTAATTCATCCGGCCACTCTGGGTCTTTTAATTGGTGAATCCAGTCTATTTACATTCAGGGGATTATTGATAGATGAGAATTTTCCAATATTATTTTACTTTGTTTTCAGTTCTGTCTTTATAACCTTGTTTAGTTTTGTGAATTTTTGGAAAACTTTTTTAAAAATTTATATAGAAGAGCATCTATCAACACTTTAAGAGATGTTTCATGGAAGAAGAGTATTTCAGCTTTGATTTGTTAGGGAAATCGTTTGTTTCTCTCTCATATCTGAAAGAGAGTTGTACAAGATATAGTAATCTTGACTGGCAGTTTTTATTTTGGAGTTTTTTTAATATATTATTCTGTTTTCCTTTGGCCTAGAGAGATTCTTCTGAGAAGTCTGATGTGAGTGCCTTTATATATCAATTGAATTTTTTTTACCTGGTCATCTTTATTCTTTCCATGTTTTGCACATTTCAAAGTTTTGCAGTTATTGGTGTATGTTATTGCCTTGGTGCATGTTTACTTTGCATTTTGATAATGAAGAGTTTTGTTGGCTTCATTGATTTCTATATTCAGTTTCTTTCCTTTGTTTGGGATGTTTTTAGCTATTATTTCCTTGAATAATTTCTGTCTTCTCTCTCTCTTCACCTAATGAGATATCCATTATTATATGTTTTTCCTAGTGGAGTTGGAAAGCTCTTGGAGTGTTTCTTGCATTTTGTATTTAATTTCCTTCTCTTCTTCTACCTGGTTTATTTCTACAATTCTTTCACCTTTCATTCCTTGTCTTCTTTCAATATTTTGAACAATTTTTCTGAGATTTCTTTTTTTATCTGTGTGTTTATTATTTATGCTTTGATTTCTTTAGTCCCTAAGCTTCAAATTTTGTTTCCTTCAGAGTTATTTTTTCTTTTGATGTCACTATGCCTTGAAATCAGAGTAACTTGTACTCTCTTTCTTCCCATGGGATCTTGGGGTGTTTCATTTTTCTTTTATGAACTGGTGGCATTTTTATTTCATTTTATATATTTTAACCCTGAAGATTTCTGTATTGATGATTACTTGATGAATCAGGGAGCTGTTGATGCCTATTGATCAGGGGCAAGGCACACAGGGAGGGGAATAATTGCTGTTGTTGGCTGCAGGAGATGCAGAAATGATTACATGCCTGTCACTGAAATCAACCTTCCATTCAGAGCTCCCAGACCTGGGTCTGACAGTTTGTCTACTGTGGTGTTGGAGTTTTTCACTGCTGGAGTATAGAAACCAAGGAGGTGAGGGGTAGTGCATTCTTCTCCTTTGAGTTCCCTTCTGCACTTCCAACCAGTGTGGAGACTTGATTCCTGACTTCCATCCCCCATTTTTTCACTGTCAAACATAAATCTTCACTCTTTCCCTGCTGAGTCTCAAAGTTGAGTTTACTGCCCTATTATCTGAATCCTAACTTCTGCCTCTGCAGCTAGAGCTATTGCCACAAAAAGATCCATTTCAACCACTTTCAGTCACTCAGATGTATAGAATTTTGTGCAATCTCTTCAATACATTTTCTGTTGATCCCTAATTTCCCAGCAAAGAGTGGGTGGGCTGTGGAGCTCCCTACCAGCATCAATTCAACGAATAGAAGTTCGTTATATCTCTTTGAAACAATGTAGAGTTTGAACTCGGACACATTCTTATACCAGAATCCTTAATCATCTTACTACTAGAAATGTCAAGAAGATAACTTAATAGATGAATAGAGGTAACACATTAAAATTACAAAATTTTGTTTTCAGAGTGTTTCTATGTCTACATTCTAATCTGTAATAGTACATTAGCATTTTTATTTCTTGAAGTTATGAAACTTATGGAACATAGTGAAGAAAATAATGGAATCTTTTTCAGGCTTATATTTCTATAAGGATAAAAATTGTGAATTGAAAATTACTATTTAAAATAAATAATACATATATGCAATTCATTATATTTCACCTTTTAAATACTAAATTAGAACACAGAAATTACTATATTTTATATAAATTCAAATATCTAAAATCAAGTCTTAGTCATAGTCATGCATAAAACCACAATAGATAAAACTTTATAATAGAATTGTTTTGAAGTAACTTTACAATGACATCCATACTTTTCAATTTAGAATTAATGCTACTAGAGTTAAAAAAGGGTAAGTAACTTGTCTTATGAAATACATTCTATTATTTAAACCATTAATATTAGAACAAGTATTCTAAAGTATTTTCAATATCATTTCTAATAAAAAACATACTATATACTATGAGACAGCAAGGAAAATTAAAAATAAAGAATTATGTCTTAAAATAATTATTGGGATGAAATCAGTAGCAATCAAGGTATGTGTCTCCTTTAGAGTTTAGAGTCAATATTCAGCATTAGGAGATGAACCAGATGAGGGACTGTGGGGGAGGTTAGTCTGATGACTGCCTATGCTTTAAATGCATGATACTTCTGGAGCACTTATTTTATAAGACGAAACAGGAACAGAAGTCAAATCAGCCATTTTCATCACATTCTTCTTTCAAACTAAATTATTTCACATGGGTCTATTTTTCTCTTTTTGGATATACTTTTATGAAAGATACTTAATAATATATCTTAGTAGAAAAATGACTCAATTCCCAAAATGTGATTTAGAAATAAGTGCATATAGCAAAAAATCATCAAATATTAGCAAGAGGTGAGTTTAGAAATGAGTCTGAAGAGCAGCAAACACACACATGCACATGCACACACACAGGAAAACATGGAAAGCAGAGGCAATCAGAATATATATCTTACATCTTCTGCAGCACTTGCAAATCACCAACATTTATCTAACTCATATTCTTTCCATCTGTCAAAATACAGCTCTTTACTATGAACACATACATCATTTGCTTCATATCTTCTTTTAAAATTTTTAGTATTTGTGAATGTTTGTTACTGTGTTGTTAAAAGAAGGGTTTTAAGGTAGAAAGAGAGGAAAAGAGGAAAATTGCTGTTACTCCTCATGCTTGATCTTCAACTTTAGCTGTTTTTACTTCCTTGATGACACTAGAATTAACCAAAATATGGGAAAAAGGAAACAGAATATAATCTCCCGATATTTAGTACAGAATAAATTCAATTGTATTCTATATTTTTCTAACCCTAACCATTTCCTACAGACAATATATGACCAATATTCAGCTCTCAGAGTCCATAATGATCATTTATCTTGTTTAGTGATTTTTTTAAATAAAATAAGCTGTTGAAAGAAAACATTTTAAAACTCAGCCTTTTTAATAAGAATATAGTTGGATAATGCTATTTGATGGGTTAACATATGCCTAGGACTGTATGGAAGGTAATTATTTGAGTGAAAAAAATCACCTATACTAATTTTCATGGTTAGAGAGATGAATAAGCATGTAGGGAGAGTCATTTTTAATTGCAGCCTTTTGTTTTGAACTGATTTCTTACAAAATTTGTGAAGTGTGACAAATGTTTTTGGAGGAAGTGAGCGCATTCTGGTAGAATTAAGGGAGCACTCATTCAGTTCTGTTGTGAGCTAAAATTGATACCAAAAGAAATGAGATACTCTGTAATATAACCCATCAATTTATTAAGATTTAATGTTCTTTTATATAATTTCAAATTATTTTTCTAAAGAGCATCCAATAAATGTATTTTATATAATTATGTGCATATGTGACAAAAGTTCTATAAAATATATACATGAAATTAAATTTGTAGTTTATTGGATATGTGTATTTAGGAGTTTTCTATAGAATATCTAATTTTCTAAAACTTTTGTATGAATTTTTACATACATAAGCAGTATATAAGAATTCTTTCTCCAAATTTTACCAATATTTTATACTCTAACTTTTATCTTTCTGATGGCTAGTGAAGTCTTCTATATTTTTTATTTAAATTAATCTAATAATGAATTTTATCAAATCATCTCGACATTTAAATATTTTTTGACACTATTTTACAAATTATTTTCTCATTTTGTATAGATATTTTGATGTTAATTGAAAGACAAAAGTTATTTTTCTGCTTTTGTTTTGCCTTTTTATTTTGTCAATAGTGGTTTTCAACATATTTTTTTAATTTAATGTCATTTAATAAGTACTGTTTGCATAAGTATTTTCTGTATGACTGTTTTACAATGTCTTCCCCCTTCTGAATATTGCATAATTACCATCATTTTCTTTATTCTTTTTCTGAATATTGTATAAATATCATTATTTTACTTATTCTACGTTCCTTTAATGTGTTTTTAATTATTTAATAGATCTGAAATGTGTATTGTGCCTGGCCTGGCATTAATTAATCATTTAGCTTACTGTCTTACCATACAATCAATATCTCAGTACATTCCTGAATGATCCATGATTTCCTAACATAATAAACCAAACATTTCATACATAAACTTCTCAGCAATTTTTGCTCCTTTACTCTGACTCTGTACAAATACATCATTTTTGTTTATTCTGCTTTAGATACTCTTCAGGTGTAAACAGTGGACTAAGTTCTGAGTTAATTTTTTAAATAAAAATTGTTTAAATTTTTGTTTAAAATATTTAATATCTGTCAGTACAGTAAATATTTATTGACTGAAAATTTTGGAAGGAAGAAATGCAATTGAGGTTAAATTTCCAAATGGCACAAGACATATGCATCCTGAGGATCTGGGCTCGTGTCTTGGTGTTGGGGTGGAGTGGGTGGGGAGATAACTAAATGGACAATAAATAATAGAATAAGTAAATATTGCCTCCTCCTCTCTCTTCCTGTTTACCTGCCTAATTCATCTCCATTCTTGCCTGAACCATTTATTCATTTGATAAGTAGCATATGTATTATTAATTACATTATGTTTAAACATAAATATATACCTTAGTCACCACCAGTTGAGCCATGGGGGTGCACCACCTATTTTTTAAAGGATTAGTTATTCAGTATATATGTAACTGACTTTTAGTAGTGAATGACTTTTGCATTGTATTCTTTCTCTTCATCTTGATGCTGTTTTACATGACAAAGTAAAAGTATTTGGTTTTCCAGTTAATAGTTGGGTGTATTGATTTATGAAATAATTGTATGCTTGTCTTTTTTTATTGTTTCTCTTCTAAATAATAACATTTTCCTAGGCTTATTTTTCCTGAACATTCTCAGATATAGTTGAATATATTTGGAATTACTTTGTCTCTTTAATTTGAAGTTTTTTGCCCATAACTTAAAAACAATCTGGCTCTTCAAAATTCTAGGCAACTATTATTTATCACATTAAAAACAATATTCAATTTACTTCTAATGACTACTGTCTCACAAGTGATGAGCTATCATATGGTCATTATCTTCTCTTCATTGGTTTTCTTAATTATTTTTTCCTCTTCTTAATGTTTTACATTTTCACTATAACCAAAATTTCACAAATTCAGATATTTGAAAGGACTCATAAGAATCCACACAGTACACAGCTTAAGATTTTTATTTAAAAACAAAGGATCAGATATAGTACAGGAAAGTAACTGCAGGTAATTTTCATAGCTCTTAGAAACATTGATATACAAGCTTACTAGGACCATTTTCACAGATTGATATGCTTCTCCAATTTGAATCATCAAAATTTTTGCAATGAATTTTGGCTTAAGGAAAGCTCAAGGCAGAAGTTCCCAGTAGAGTCTTTCAAGCCTCTCTGGTCAAACCAGGTAGACTAACAGTAAAAACCCGCCCTCAACAATCTGACCCTGGGGTTGCTAGGGGACTTTCATACTTTAAGTAGCATGTCCTCATCTTAGCCAAGAATTCTAGGTCAAAATTGCCAAGCAACCATAGATAGAGAATTCCTAGTTCATTTGCTAAATTATTATATCCTACATAACAATCATATTTTGGATATGAATTAATTTTTCTTTAACTAGCTTGATTATCAGTATACCTTTCTTAACAAAGGACTACACCTTTATTCTTCTTAAACCTTGGACTTTCTATAGCTAAATTGTAATCAGCAGTGTATAAGCATATGACAAAATAAATTCATATTTCCTACATTCAGGTATATAAAAGCATGCATGGTTAGGAGGCTGTACATATCACCAGATGGTTGTCTTTGTCTTATATTCACTCTTCTAAGCTATAAGACTTCAGTTCATTGTTTTTCAGACCTTTTAGATGTACTCATAAATTACCCTGTGTTCATATAATTTTTATACCTTTTATTCTTTCACTTACAGTGTTTTGACTTGAAAATTCTCAGATCAGTAATGCTCTTTATCCTTTATTCAATATCTTGTTGTATTAATCTATCGAATCCTTAATTTTAATTTTTTATTCTTTTTTCTTTAATTTCCATTTTAATTTTATTCCATTTCTATGATTATAGTCTTTACCAGCTTATCTATTTTTAATACAACAATCACAATAACTATTAAACACATGTAAGAAAATGCAAATAACTTTATTTCTCTGTATGTGTCTGTATCTTTATAGTATTCTCTTGGTCCTTTTTCTTCATATACTGGGCAATATTTTATTAGATTTCGTACATTAAGTAAGAAACGTTGCAAAGACCTTGATGATGCGATATGCTTCAAAAGAAGATTCACTCTTCCTTTGGAAAGCAGAATGCAACAAATTGAAATAAGCAATGAAAGGAGCTGACTCAGTCCTGACTAAAGTTTAATAAGAAGTTTTCTCCCTCTGACTTGCTTCTGCTTCTGGGTATAGCCCTTTTGGGGAGTCCAACTGTTAGGTGAATCATTAATCAGGACCCCTTTTCACTAGTGAGAATAGAACTATCATTTTTTGGGGGAGAGTGTTGTTTTTTACTTTCCTTCTCAGAGTCACAAGACAGCTGAACATTCTAATTGCTCTACAAAAATTGCTATTCTTAATCTCTTAACTCTTGCCCCAGGCAAGAGTTCGAGAATTTAGAAATGCTTGAAGGAAACTATGACTAAATAGATTATTGTTTTCAAGGGAATTTATTAATAACAGAGATCAAATTTAGACACCACACTTAAACAGTAAAGAAGTAGAATATGCAGATGAACTTGTGAGCCATTGCTGAGGGTCCCAGATTATTCAGCCTTTTCAAAGAAACTTTCATAGTCTTCTATATTAGATTTAAGGAATCAGATGAATGACTGCAGCACTTTAGAAAATATCGTTCACACTGTTAGATAGTAATCAACTCAAAATGTGTATTTACTCAAACTTACATCCCAAGGTCTACATAAAGACAGAAGGTAATTACATAAGATCTTGATAAATTGAGAAATTAAAATAACCTTGATAAATTTAGAAAAAGACAAAAGAACTTTCATTTTCTCATAACTCAAGACAAACTAAGAAGCTTCACAACAATACATTTTCATATTGATGGGAATAAATTGTTTCTACAAATGAAGATAAAAACGCCATTCAACATCACCACCCCAGATAGTAAACATATAAAGGAAAAAGCTTTTCACATATTAAACAATAGACATTAGAGAAAATTATCCCTGAAAGAAAGGAAATATAGTCAGCCCCAGACTGTTCAAGCTTTCTTTTTGCTATTATCAAGTTGCAAAGTCGGGGAAGAGGGTAAGGTAGAAATCTATCAGTTAGCACTGCCTGAGGTATGAAAGAAAGACCGTAAACTACCTGAGTTGATACAGTTCATTGCTTGAAGGAAACTAAGGGTATTAGAATTATCAAGGAAGAATTGCCAGGAGGGAGAAAACTGGACAGAGACAAAGTTACAGATGTCCACAGAAGGTTTTCCACGTCTTCAGCTGAGGGTTGGTGAGTATATATGGATACAAAGAGACTATTGCAACCAGGCGTAGCAGCGTTTGAAAGGAGCAAAGGGAATAATCTCCCACACAACTTTCTTAATTTTAAGGGAAGAACTATGCACATTTGGTTACAAGAAGAGGGGATACTTTCAGGTAACAGAAAGGTAGAGTTGGACCAAACTGGCTTAAGAAAATTTAGAAGATTAAAGAAAGGATGGAGGAGATTTAGGTAAACATTTCAGGCAGAGGGCAAGAATCCAGATTTTTTTTTCTGAGAACTATGAATGTTCAGTATGACTGAATTATGGGATACAGTTGAAGCCAAAAAGAAAGCTCAAAGAAGTCAAGTTAAAAACATTGCACTGAACTGAATAATAACAATAATTTTTCAGAGACCAAAGTGTAAATTCGGGGAGGAGGATATTGAAGTATTTTACAGAGTAGTTGGCTTGTTAAGATACATGACAGAAAGATCAATTGAAATTTTTTTGGATAATATTGAAATTTGATAGAAATATTTAGGATTGCTTAGAAAGCTACTGTAATATGCTATCAAATGATAGTGGAGGCAGGGACTAAGATAGTATATAGGACATAAGTTACAGTATACTATAGTAGAAATGGGTCATTGTTACATAGGATGTACAGAAAACAGTTGTGTAGTTGGGTGACATGGAAAAGGTTCATGTACTTCATCATAATATTAATGTTAAATGAGAAACAGATTTGGGGTGAAGAACTAAGGTCATAGTTTTGAACATGTTGCATTGAGTCGTGAAACATTCAGATACAATTATTACCACTGGAAATCCAAATTGATGTCTGCAGTAGAGATAGTCCTTTTTCCAAATATGTAATCACGCTTGATCACCAAAACTATTCCAATTATCTAAACATTATTTCAAATATTGATAAATATATTTCAAACATAAAATTTAGATTTAATAACAAATTCAAATGAATAATATGCATCAAAATAAAATTGCATTTTTAATTAAGAAGAGTATGGTATAAGGAGAATAGGCAAAGAAAAACAATTTTTAAATTTGTGTATTATATACTTGGGTATCTCACCAATAAGCTAATTCATGAGTCATAAATAGAGGTAACATTCAACAAAATTGACTTGACATAATAATAGCAGCAAAAATTAAAACACCTAAATACTATGGCAATTGATATTTAAGTTAGGTTCATCTATTCTAATTAAAATAAGTATTAATTCTCCCTAAAAATAATAGGAACCATATAGCAAAGTGTAAATAATTCAGATGCTTCTTAAAATAGAAAAAGAAAATTACTGAGGATCTATCTCTGAATCATTAATGAGGCGAATAAATAACAAACCTGTTTTGATTGTAGCATTGTTGATATACAAGAGATCAGGGGCTAAAATCATTCCTGTAAGTCAGCATTAATATGATAGAAATTTATTTTAAATAACACATTGACACGAAGAGTGTTTGATGTAACATGACTTTTATAGTCATATTTAGAAGACATTCTTCATTAAATAAAGATAGCAAGTTATTGCTGTCCATAAAGGAGTTTAAAAAGAAACAAAATAGGAAGAAGGAGAGAAGAGGTAACGTGGTAGGAGCGAGACTCAGATCCTCTCCAAAGAGCAACTAGAAATTCATCTATTTTCCAGAGGCAAACACTAAAAAAGTGCAGGTCCATGGAATGACTTTCCTGATGACAAAGTGTAGACAAAACATCCTGGTATGCAGTCAAACATCAGATTTGGGACACATTATAAGAGCCACGGTGTGAGGCAAAACTACAAAAGAATACAAATGGCCTAAAATCTTAGTGTAAATACAGAGAGGAACCCTTCCAGTGGAGATGGGACACAGGCAGGGGAGACAATCCTGGTGGGGGTGAAAGGAAAGCCAGCACCCTCAGGGATGAGCTGAAGCTCATGTGGAAAATTTAAAGTGGGTGCTGCCATAACCAAAGGCAGAGAAGGAAACTCCCCACCCCCAACCCCCACCATTTTGTGTGAGAGTTTCAGTCTCTACCAACTGAATATCCTGTTCACTAGTTACACTGCCCACTGGATATCCTCTCCACTGGATATCCCATGTCCAGAATGAAATGAAGAAGGGAGGATCAATGAAGGGACTAAACTTCAACACTACTTGCTGGCACTATCATGTGGGAAGTGGCAGAATTGTCAATTGCAGGCCAACAGCAATGTGATCACTCTACACAATGTTATCATTGTAGGAAAACTGAACTCACAAAAATATAAACTAATGCTGAACAGAGCAAAGGTACAGACAAATAAATATGAAATGAAGGAAACAATAAAAAACCCAGGAGAGCATCTGAATACAGGAGACATATGCAACCTTCCTGAAGATGAATTTAAGGTAACAGTGATTAAACTACTCATGGGAAAACAGAAAACAGAAGAAGACATAAAAGAGAATATCAAAAAGAAAGCGAAGAAATGACTCAATAATAGCATGGATGAAGCTTCCAATAGAGTCAGCAATCTGGACAAGAGGAAAGAGGAACTCACTCAAACAAACTGTTAAAGAGATAAAAAAAAATCAAAAAAATGAATATAACATTCAAGACTTATGGAATAACATCAAAAGGAACAATATTCACATCATAAGAGTACCAGATGGAGAAGGGAGAGAAAGGCGGGCAGAAACTCTAATTGAAGAAGTTATAGATGACAACTCTACAAAACTGAAAAATGAGCCAGCCTCCAGATCCAGAAGCTCAAACTGTTTCTAATAACCAAGCAGAACTATACCTAGAAACATTGTAATCAAAATGTGTAAAATACAGGATAAAGAATCTTAAAAGCAACCTGAGAAAAAAATGTCACATACAAATGAGTCCCCATAAAATGTCACTGGATTTCTCAACTGAAATGAAACAGGCTAGAAGGTAATGGCATGATATATACAAAGTGCTGAAAGAGAAGGATTTTCAATCAAGGATACTATACCCTGTGAGATTATCATTCAGAATTAAAGGAATGATAAAAAGTTTTTCTGATAAGCATAAATTAAAGGAATTCATCAATATAATATCAGCTTTGCAATAAATATTATAGGATGCTCTATAAAGTGTAAAGGAACCCCATATAAAAACAGTAAGACAACAAATGCAAAAAGTGAGGAGGAAGAGAAGAAAAATGTGGATAGTTGGAATGAATAGAAGACTAATTTTCTTTCAAATAAAATTAGGAAGTAAACACAGAATTGTTAACCTTAACTTAAGGATAATCTCAAAATATCCCTGGGAAAAAAACAAAGGAAAAAATAAGAGAAATCAATAAAAACACAACTGCACCCATCCAATCTAAGAAGAGAAAGAGGAGAGCAATGACATTGTCTGGAAAAACATACAGAAGACAAATTACAAAATATCAATAATTAGCGACATATCAATAATCACCCTAAACTCACCAGTCAAACAATGTAGAGTAGCTGAGTGGATTCAAAAGCTGAGTTAATCCTTCTGTTTATTCAGGAAACTGACCTTCTTCAAAAGATAAGCAAAGGATCAAAGGGAATGGTTGGAAGACAATCCTACTGTTGAATGGCAACCACAAAAGAGCAGGAACAGTTATACAGATAAAACAAACTTTCATTAAATAGTATAGCAAAACACATAGATGGACATTATATAATGACTAAAGGGTTAATCCAGCAACAGAACATAATGCTTATTAACATATATGCACCAAATGAAGGGTCATCAAAATAAATTAAGCAGGTATTACTAGGTTTGATGAGAGACATCAAAAGCAAGACAGTGATAATGGGAGACTTCAACACCCCACTTATAACAATGGACAGATCAAACAGGCAGACAATTAACATAAATGCTGCTTTAAAAAAAATCTAAAACAGATAGTTCTAATAAAAATATAACGAACAATTCACCCAATGATTAAAGATTTCACTTTCAAGTGTGCATGGAATGTTCTCAAGGGTAGATCATATATGGGGACACAAGATAGGTCTCAAAAAATTTGCAAAGATTGAGTCATGTGAAGTATCTTCTCTGAACACAGTGTCTTAAAACTAGAAATCTATCAGAAAAGGAACACTGGATGACTCCAGTTAAAAAGGACATCAAAGAGGAACTTCAAAAGTACTTAGAAATAAGTGATAATGAACATGTGAGCTGCCAGAACTATGGGATGCAGCAAAAACAGTACTAAAAGGAAATTTAATCTCAATCCAGGCCCACCTCAAGAAACAAGAAAAATCACAAACAGGCAATTTAACTCTACATCTAAAACAAATAGAGAAAGAAGAACAATTAAAGCCAAACATCAGCAGAAGGAAAATAATCAAAATTTGAGCAGAAGTAAATGAAATAGAAAACAAACAATCCAGAAGATCAATGTTGGTTCTTTGAAAAAGTAAGCAAATGAGAAACTATTGGTTAGACTCACAAAGGGAATTAAACAACAACTCATAACTAGAATCAGAAATAGAAGGGGAGAAGTGACAACAGATACCACAGAAATACAAAACATAAGGGCCTGCTAAGAATAGCTCTATGCCAAAGAAGTAGACAACATTAAGGATATGGACGGGTTTTTAGAAAAATACAGTCTACCAAGACTGAACCAGGGAAGAAATGGAAATTTTGAACAGAACTATCAAGAGCAAAGATATTGAACAAATAATTAAACGTCTCCCTAAAAATAAAAGTCTAGGATCAGATGGCTTTTCTAATGAGTTCTGCCAAACCTTCAGAGAAGATTTAACACCTTTTCTTCTCAAAGCCTTTCTAAATTTTTAAGCACAGGGAACCCTCCCAAACATCTTTTATGAGGCTGACATCACACTAATACCAAAACCCGTTTGAGACGTCACCAAGAAAGAAATTTACAGAGCAATCTCTCTAATGATATAGATGCAAAAATTCTCAACAAAATTTTGCAAACTGAATACAATGCATTAAAAAGATCATACATCATGATCAAGTAGGATTTATCCCAGGGATGCAAGGATATTTTAACATGTGTAAATATATTAATTTCATACATCATATGATCAAGAGTAGATAAAAAAAGCCAGATGATCTTATCAGTAGATACAGAGAAAGCTTTTGAAAAGATCCAACGACAATTTGTGATAAAAATCCTGTGTAAAACAGAAATAGAAGGTACATATCTCAACATAACAAAATAATTGAATCACCAGAAACTGCTCCACTTATATACAAAAGACAAAAGAGTCAAAGGCATAAAATAGAGAAAGGAAAGTCTCTTCAATAAATGATTTTCGGAAAACTAAACAACCACATGCAAAAGAATGAAGTGAGAACACTCTGTACCACCATTCAAAAAAACTAACTCATTTGTACATAAAACCAGGAACCATAAAATTCTTGGAATCGAACATCTCAAAGACTTTCCATGACATTGCTACAGAGAAGTCTTTGGGGACTCAACTTCACCATCAAGGGAAACAAAAAGAAAAGTAAACAACTGAGACTACATCAAGCTAAACAGAATCTAAACAATGAAACATCACCAAAATCAAAAGGAAATCTACCAATTGAGAAAAGACATTTGTGTTTTATATTTATGACAAGGATTTAATATCTAAAATATATAAAGAATTCATAAAATGAAATAACATAAAAATAGGAAATTCAATAACAAAATGGAAAGAGGAATTGGAGATATGCTTTTTTTCTAAAGAGGAACTACAGACGGCCAACAAGCACATGAAAAGATGTTCCTACTTGCTGGCTATCAGGCAAATGCAAATCAAAACAGCAATGAGGTATCACCTTACACCAGAGAAACTGGTTATTATCCAAAAATCTGGAAAAATAAATGCTATCAAGGATGTGGAGAAAAGAAACACTTTATGCTGCTGTGCAAATTGGTGCAACTCCTAAGGAAAACAGTTTGGAGATTCCTCAAAAAGTTGAAGATGAAAATCCCATATGATCTTGACATTCCACTTCTGGATATTTACTCAAAAGATGCAAAAACATTCATCTACAGAGATTTATGCAACTCCCATGTTTATCGCAGTGCTATTCATAATAGCTGAGAACTGGAAACTACATAAGTGCCCGATTTTAGATGAATAAAGAAGATGTGGTACTTATATAAAACGGAATACTACACAGCCCTTAGAGATGAAATCCTGTCATTAAGTCAACATGGATGGATCTAGAGTGGATGTACTAAGTGAAATAAGTCAAAAAAAGAAAGATAGATACCAAATTACCTCATTAATAGGTGGAATCTGAATAAGCAAAAACAAAGGAACAGATGAAACAAAACCAATCCTCAGACACTTGCAACCAAACTGAGGTTACCAACAGTAAATGGGTCAGAGGGTGGGTTAAATGGTGGCTGGAGCCCATTGGACAATGGTGAAGAACACTTGGTAATTTGGTGGAGGTCAGGGTATGTTGACATGTATCTAAGGAATTGAGAACCTATAAAGATGAGATTATTTTAATGTGTAGAATAATTACTACAATAAAAATATATTTATATAAAATGGAAAAAGAAAACAATAACTTTGAACTATTCACCACAAATTCTAAACAAATAATGAAAATAAATTAAATAAATATCCCTTCCTTTACCTACCTCTAACTTTTCATTCTTTTTATGAATAACCTGCACTTATTCTTTAGCAAAAACATGACTTTTTAAGAAACAGCCTACCTCAAACACACCAATCTAAAATAAGTTCTGATATAGTTATTTCATCAGGGTATTTCCCACACGATAGAAAATTATTATTTGAAACACTGATTGAAAGCAATGTACGGACAAAATGGAGACTCTTCACCACAATAGTGTGGAGTTCAAAAAAATATTTAGTTTCATTAATTTAATACTTAAATTTTCTTTTCCCAAATAAAATTATTAAGAACAATTGAGGATAAGAATAAGGAGTGGTGACTTTTGATTTTTAATGTAGTAAATACATATGTTATTTTATAATGATGGATACCTTAAACCCATATAATTCCATAATGCAATGTTGCTTCAATAAAATTAAGAAAAATAATATGCAAAATAGTAAAATGCACATGGAAAATATTTACTATTTGATTCATTATATATGATAAACAATCTTTTTTAAAAAGAATGTACGTTTTAAATACATTTGTATTATTACCAACATATTACACTTAAGAAGTCCTGCACTCCCTGAATTCGTGATGTAGTCTTCAGCATAGTATTATGCAAAATGTGATTCACACAATGGTATAAACATTAATTGGAGGTCGGTGTATAATTTCTGTTTCTCTTAGTCACTGAATTAGACATAGAATTCCAATATGATTCAATTATGAGGTGTTATTTTTACATGTTGACAACCAGGAGTCAGGATTTTGGTTCTGTTTCCTTATTTATTAGAAACTCGCTGATTTATCAGGTAACCTCCTAGAATAAAAGAGTTGTTTGATTATATTCTATCTGAGAATCATTTCAGAGAATCCACATTACAATGGAATCATGGAAAAAAATCCTAGAAAAGTTTGATACCTTAGATGTAGAAACCCAAATGTTAAGGTATTTTTACTCTCACAATAACCTATGGCATTAATATGTTTTGACCAATATTGCTAAGCAGTTTTCAAATTAGTTAATATTTATTGAACACATGTTATTTGTCAGTTTTTAGATTTGTACATGGGTTATTTTATTTGAACTTGAAATTAGCCTTCTGAAGAAGATATTACTAGCAATTTCATTTTCAAAATGAAGAAATTTAGACGTTTGCTACTTGTCAAAATCACATGGCTAATAAGTAGCAGAGTCAGGATTTCAAAACAGTCATTTAAACTGAAGATTATACATACTAAAACATTAAACTAACAAAATTCATGCATTTTTGAGTAAAAGGCATGCATTTTTTAGTACAAGTCTGCATATCTGTGTTACAAAAATAGATGTAATGCTTCACTTCAAAAATTGATTGCTCTTTTATTAAATAGTTCTCTGCATAATTTAAGTAGAACACTGTCTATCAGCATACCATATAAAACCTAGAATGTTTTTATTGGATGTCAATCTCTGTCAATCTTTTGGGCATAATGAAATGTTTGGAACTTGTTTTCTTCTCTGGTATGGTTACCTACTTATGCTCAGTTGTTCAATCTGATAAAATTTTCCTGTTTTCTGCTGCCACAACTGAGTGAACTATAATAGCTGTAAGGCTCTGTGACTGCTCAGAAAGTTGAAGAAATTCACCTATAGACAGAGAACATGAAGCAGGTAGTATATTAAATTGCAGATCATAAAGCACAACGACAGAAATAGTTTGACAGTTCTTTCAACAACCTAAAATTTCTAGTTTGTTGTAAGGGAAAAAGTAAGGAAGGAATTTCTGAAAAATGGAAAAAGATGTTCTGTTTTCAGAGAACATATAACAGTTTTTTCCAAAGGCACAAATAACATATCTATTGTATGTGTGTGTGCTTGAATTTGCTTAATTTTGAACAATCGTTAAGATCAATTATCTTTTTTGTTATGTGAGATGTTCTTTTCTCCAATTATGAATATATTCTTTATACGTTACTCAAAAGTTATAATGCATGTAGTAATAAAAAAATTTATTTTTACATTAACTATATCTCATATTGAACAGTATTATTTTCTATCAACATTTGAATCACTTTAAGAAATAGATTTATTTTTGTATTATAATTTTATTATACATGACATATTGAACCATAATAGTTTCATTGATTTCTTTTATTTGAATCAAGAATTTGTATTGTATTAATTTTCTATCACTGCATAGTGAATGATCATAAATTTAGCAAATTAAAACAAAATCCATTTATTAGCTCACATTTTTATAGGTCATAAATTGGGTTTACATTGAGAGTTTCACAAATTTATCAGTCTATAGGTTGGATTTTAGAGAAGAATCCACTGATGGGCTCTTTCTCCTTGTGGAATTAGCTTTCCTGTAGTTGTAGGACTAAAGTATCTGTTTCCCTGCTTACTGTTGTTTGGGCCTCACTCTCAGTTTCTAGAGGATATTTTCATATCCTTGAACTTGACCACCACCATTTTCAAAATTAAGAATGACACAGCAGATCTTTCTCTTAACATTTTACTAATTTCCCCAAGGCAACAAACTGTGAAACTCTTTGATTTAAAAGTCTCCAGAGATAAAATCAGAAGCACCTGTTTAATAATTAAGTTAATTAACTCAAGGGCAACTGATTTATAGCTTTAATAATAGGTATAAAATTCTTTTGCCATATAACCTAATATAATAAAAGGCAAGATATCTTACCTTATTCGTCGTCCTTGGATTAAAACAAGAAATCTTAGGATGTCAATTTTGAAATCTGTCTACCATACTACTATCTGAGCACTTATCTATACTATTAACATATTATCATTTATTTAAGCATTATTATCTTATTACTGAACATTTATTCTCTGCCTCAGATTTCAATATCATTGGTAAGTATGATTAAATGTTGTATATCTTAGCATCCAATATTATTACTCTTTGATATAAAAAGTATAAATTGCCTGATCAAAATATGCAAACATTAAACGACTGTGATATTGTTACTCATTGTAGGGTAGCATGAGAACATGACCCATGCCCAAATTTAAAAGTGAACTCAGGGAATGGCCAATGCTGAACACAGACTTGAATATAATAGATGAACTTTCCGAAATGATAACTCCTCCACCTAAGGTGTCCTTCCCTGAAATTTTGCTATCCTGGTCTACTTTGTTGTCCATTTGGCTGATCCAGTCCATTCACTATACCCCCACTGCTGCTACCTACTATAAAAGCGCCCTCTCCCCACTAGTTTTCCAGAAACATACCCAACCCACCTCCATGGGTGATATGGAAATATGTCTGACCTGCCGCCATTGGATCCCCCTGTCCTGAGTATGATAAAGACCATATCCTTTCTGCCCGTTTCTTCTAGTGATTTCCTCAGACTATCTACCAATTAGGGTGTTATTTTGTCAAAATGTGAACACTCCATTATTTCTACATTGAAAAAACTTACTTTTTATTAAATTACTACTGATCATCTCTAGGTTCCACCGATTATAATACATATGACTTATATGTGTAAAAATACAAAAAAATGTCAATCATAGTGAAAATAAATTTATGGGAAATAGTAAGCACTTTAGTAAGAGGAAGGACTCTGGAATCAAGCTGACAGGAATTGAGTCTCAGATCCTCTTCAAATTAGTTCTGTGGTTTTGGTAAGTAACTTAACCTTCTTGTACCTTTTGTTTCTCATTTACTAAAATAGACAACAGTATTAATTAATTCTGGCACACCTTGGTGGAGGAGCAATTGGTTCAATCACCTCCAAAGAAGTAAGTCACATAGTCCTGGGTTTGAGTCCTGGGCCTAGTGGGAGACAACCAATGTGAAAAACTAATTGAAAAATAAAGAACTTATTCTTTCTCTTCTGCCTTCTTGTCTATTACTGCTTTCATTACTGTTTGCATCTTTCCTTCAAAACTTAATTTGTATGATAATACATGTTATGAAAAATGAGTAAGGCACTTAGAATTGAGTCTAGCTAGTATTTTATTAAAATCATCATATATATTTGTTGTCTTGTGAATTCTTATGTTCTTTTTCACATTTTTATAGAGCAAATATTTGATTTTTAATTTCCATTAATAAATATTTATGTAAATATGTTATTATCAAAATTTGATTTATTTTGAATATATTCAATGTTTATTTAAAATATTTAATAAGAATAGTAAAATAATGAACAAATAGTGCATATTTAATTGATTTATATCGCCATTTTAATTTCATAATATCATTTTATATATACATAGTATATTTCCAGTGGTTCACATGATTTTTGTCTTTTTTATGCTCTCCTTATAGAAAGTCCATTAATTGATTCAATTGCCTCAAATCTTCATATATTTTTCTTGAAATTATGGGAAATGTTTTAAGTTAACTTCATTTCATGTATGCAATGTTTACTTTTGTTGGCTCAAAATATTTTGTTGTCTTCATGAGTTATTTCTGGGTTTAGGATCTATTCATGATTATGTTAGTCTACATTATAAATTTATGCAATTAAAACTCATTGAAAGGCATTTTAGAACTTTTAGAATCTAAGTTCTGTTTTTTTAAGAAAATTTATTTCATAGAATGAAATTTTTAGAGATTGGCCTATTTCTTTGAACTACAGTTTCTGTTAATGTGTGGTAATTTTTGAGTTCCTCCTTAGAAATTGAACTTGAGACTACCTCATGATTTGGAGATTCTTATACACCCTTACTTGAATCTTTTGATTCTGGATAAAATTCATAGAAAAATTTGATGGTTCTCTATGAATTTTCACGATTGCCTCAAGTTCCAGGAACCCAGGAATGATGAGACTGGAGACAATTCGCAGTACTGAGTACAACTCACAGAGCAGGAAACAATGCATTTGAGATGGGAAACAGGAGTGTTTCTAATTAGTGACATCAGTCACAATTTTTTAAGAAAAATTGACCCAAGTATTAATTTGAGGAAGTATCTAGGACAGTTTGTGCATATATTACAGAGTTCTCAGGTAAAATACAGGACTTTTGTCAAATTTGAATTTAGATAAACAAGGATTTTAGTGTAAGTGTCACGTAAGTTATGTACATATACTACAAAGAGCAATTGTTATTTATCTGAAATTCAATTATTATTGAGCATACTGTATTTTTATTTTCTAAATCTAGCAACCATTTGTATTGTGATATGAAAGACCAATAGTATTTAATTACACATTAGATAATCATTTCATGTTTCACATTCATTCTTTTCCCCGTGCTGAGAGGTGTTACCAAGATTTTGTTCAAACACTCTTTCAATCCTTGGTTTGATGCTGCTCTGCAAAATACAGTCATATTGACATTGGTTATTAATTACTTTGACTTTGACTTATACAAACTTCTCTGTAATAAAATAAGTTTCTGATTTTTGAGCATTATTCCTGCTTATATTGTAATGGTATGTCCTCATTTCACTTATTATTGGTAATTTTGTTTTCTTTCTAAAAATAGTTCTATTAACATATCTTTATGCATTTTAGTATATTAATATGGCATCTCAGTTTTGTATATTTCATACTTCACCCACCATCAAAGTTCTTTTGGTAATTTTAATGACAATCTGGTGGTGAGTTAAAGAGTAGCCTAAATAAATAATTCTACATACTATTTTACAAATATGTCTCTAAAGTTCTGCAGACTTTGTCACTAATTCACTTTGATGATTTTCCACATTATTCAGAGTATAAGTCAAATTTTTTAATACTTCCAGGTGACTACAACGGAGAGATATTTGAAGGTGTAGTATCAAAAAGAAAGTATCTGAATAGCATTCCAATGTTTTTAAATGCATTCTATCTGGGTATATTGCATATTTTATCATGTTCTAGGAATTCACTTTAAGCACAAAATGGGACATAGGGAATATATTTCCCCCTAGCAGAAGTGTTCCATTACAGGGATACACAGTTGAGTAAAGTCTGAAACAGCAAACATCGACTAATATGCACTATCTGTTGCAACTGTGCAAAGAAGATGGAGAGTAATTTTAAGCAGCCGTTGCAGTGTGTGGAGGCACCGAAGCATTACAACAAAAGGGCAAGTGAAATCAGGGAGCTTTTTCCCATGAAATTGGGGGCAAGAGGCTACGCTTTGCTCAGTTTGGCTGTTTCATTTCTGTATATATTTACTCATTTGCTTTACATTTGTTGTGTGCTGCATCTAGAAGGTAGCTCAAATACATGAGTGTGGGACTTAATGCTTACTAAGGTGCTGATTGCTTCTAAACTTCTCCCTTGGGGAATTTGTTTTATTAGTTTGATTTCTAGACTTGGTTAATAATGTCCCAGAAATGGAAAATCAGAAAAAAAAAGAAAAGAAAAAACAACAATAGAAAACACAACCTTGGTTAAATCCAGAGTTGTAAAAAACATTTTTTTTCCTTGGGTTAGTCAGTAGTTGAGGATGTATAGAAATATAAGAAATTGATGAAACATGTTCAGAGAACTTAAGCATTCCTTCATGTTACTCAGCCTCAGTTACTTCTCTAGAAGTCAATTTTTTAAACTGCTACAGAGAGGGAATGGCTTTCTTTTTGCCCTAGAAGTAAAGATGGGTTACTCAGATAAAAATGATTTTCATTAGACAAATTTATATCTGGATGAAGATTATCTAGGAATGATGGTTACCTTTGGGTAACAGTAAAGGTTTAACGAAGTGGTGATGTTTCTTTGATTAAGAAATGGTAAAAAACAAGACAGTAAGTTCTTTGCCTTCAGGGTTGTCTTCTACTGTCCTCAAAGTAGGATTCCTACAAGAAATCAATTCTGAGAGAATTGGTGTAATCTGTTTTATCACCATTGATACTATATTAATTGCCTATAGTGATAAAAGTTGTAAAAACACATACACGGAGCTATGGTAATTTATTTTTACAGCTTCCTTTTTTAAAATGTATTTTTATGATTTATCTCTTATATCCTGTTTTTTATCCTGTGTGTTAACATCTGGAGACTTATTAGGTAAATGTATTCCTAAACTGTATTAATGTCCTCTTGCCCTAAAAATAATATTTCTCCCCTACAAAAACAAAACAAAACAAAACATAGTCATCATGTTTCTGATGGCTTTATGAGAGGGGATTTTGAAATAATCTTTTTTTTAGACTACTTTTTATAAGGCTATTTATTTCTTATAATATTTTGCTTGAATGTATTTAAATTTCAGTGAAAGGGAACCTGTTTTGCACAAGTCACATACCTACATATGCAATTTCAAAATATCTCTATTTTTTATTTTGATAAGACAGTAAAGCATATATTGAGACTTAACATGATATATTCTGTTGTCTAAATATGAAAATAATGCAACAATCACTTGCAAAATATTGAAAAATAAATCTCATTCTAAGTGATTTCCCAATGAAGTTGATCAGAATCTGTTTAAATAATAATTTTCCCTGATTTACATTAATTCATAAATAATAAATTGTATTGAGCCTCTTCTCAGAGTAAGACCCTAAACTGAGTACCATGGACAAAATGATGATAAACGCAGACAAGTGCCCTCTTTTGATGTATCGCCAATCTTGCCAGAGACTTTACGTATTCAAAAACCAACAAAAATAAAAAGCCTGTTTTTCTAATTCTTTGTTCTTGAAACTTAAAATCAATCACTTAGCTTGTCAGCACATATCCAAACCCGAGATAAGATAAAAGTTCAGGATCCTGATGCAAGATGCAGCCTGGCACCACCCGTCAATGAAAACATGCAACAGCCCTTGGACCTGTGCATCTGCCCCTCTCCTTTGCAAATCCCCTTTTCCTGCATCTCCTAAGGCAGGCTCCTTACCCTTACCTTTAAAAAGCATAAACAAAGAAACATGCTTCCTACTTGAAAGATGAGGTAGTTGTTTTGGGACAGGAGTCACTATAGTCCCCACATGATTGATACTTGAATAAAAAGCAATATCCTCTTATTATCATATGAAAAGAACTCTTGGTGCTATTAATGCTGCAAGGAAAATAGAATAGAGAGAAATTGAAGTAGAAAGAGTAAAAGTGCTTTAAATTGGCATATTATACCACTCTTGCTTGTCTTCTGAATGGATCAGCATAGAATTTCTTTGGTACTTAATCTCCTTAGGCCTCTGATTCCTCAAAGCTAAAATAATGTTAAGATGAAATGCAATTATATATTAGGATTACATGGTGCAATCTCTAAGGAGATAATTCAATAAATAAGTTCAATAAATAAAGCTAGAATATGTATAGAACTTGATAGTGGTTATGGATAAGATTAATAAAAGTTATATTGTAAAGATTAAGAAAGAAATTCTTTAGGTGAGCCGTACCAATTCTGTTGGCAGAAATTAGAGGGGATAAGGGCAAATATAAGAACTTTGAATCGTAACTGTAAAATGATGATCAATAAAGAGAATAAAAAATCCTCCATATTAAACACTGAAATCCTTTCCTAAGTTATAAAATTGGCATCAGGCAAGTAGCAGGCAGTAGCTTGTCACAGATACACGGCATTTGTATATTTGCTTCATAAATAAATGAGGGATATTAACTGCTAGTACATGACACAGAAGTTTTCATGTTTTAACAGTTCAAATTGCCCCATACCTCTATAATTACAATTAAACAAGAAATAGCTATCAGAAATTTAGGATAATAACCAAGATCATGTTCTTCAGATGGTTAGAACTAATTCAATGATGAAAACTAAAGAACTCTATATTTTCATAAATGTTGAGTAACTTTTTCAAGAAAAACATAGCCTGTATAGTTTGTAGAAATCATTTTATCAAAATCATGACTTGATTTATTAAACATTTATTTTCAATATTCATTATTGACTCAGTTCTAAATAATTTATTTTATTTATTTCATGTAAAAATAAATTTCTGAATGAACTTTAAAGTAATACCACTGTAGGATTTCTTATCATCAGTGACTAGGGATGAAATAAATTTGTACAAATATAGAATAATTCAAAAATTCTAATAGCAGCCAAATATTAGCATTCAAAATATTAGAAAATATTATAATGATTAACATTTGCAATAAAAAATGGCCAACTGTGAAAAGTCATTGACATTATTTTTGGCTACATTTTGGAGGACTTTACATAAATGACATCAAGATAGAAATACAAGAGTATCATCATTTGCTATAAAGTGAATAACTTTATTCTTAATGTCTCTATTCACCTATTTTAAAAATGTTTTATAGTTTTATTCATGCACTAACTTTTTTGAAAATAAAAAGCTTCTAAATTGCTTTGATATTATAGACACTCCAGGTTTTGCAAAAAATTCAGGACTGTAGAAAATGGAATGGCATTTAAAATAAGCTGATAAACGACTTTAGACAAAAAAATTCAGGGCATCCTTGTAATTAATTTGAATCAGCATTTATAATATTTTTACCTTATTCAAATATCCTTGCCTACTTATTTTGTCCATGAAAATAGTATGTTGTTCCCAAAGACTGACTAGAAATAGAAATATGCTTTATCACCTAACAACAACATCTATGATAAAACAAATTTAAAATAATTTAAATTTACATGTGTAATCACAAGATTTTAAATAATTTCTAGCAGAAGTCTTTGAGTCCTGGCATATATATTGTCTACCCTCTTTAAAATCCACATTTCCAGTAAGCACTCAAGAAATCTTTGAAATTTTTAGTAATACCGAACCAGACGTACCAATTAAAAATATAAGGAAGAAGAAAAAGAAAACTATGACAACTTCTTACTATTAGAACTTTGAAATATTCAAATTCATGCAAGAATCAAGTCAAAATACTCTGAGGTTAAAGGGCCTGAATTTGATCCCCAATACACTAACTTTGTGATTAAAGGGTAACTGAATTTTGCCCTTTGTGAGCTTGAGATTAAAGTCTATTTCACTGATTCATTATCAAGATCAATCAAGATTATTCATATGAAAGCAATTTTTCAAATTTGTTAAATTATAGAATTGGTCACCATGTCTATATGGGCAGTTAGAGGTTAGAATTGCCCTCTGTTAGCTAGATTATTTCATATGAACTATTTTATTTTGTTTTTCTATCCTCAGCAAAATTTATTATACTTTATTTTATTTTAAAGGACAGCTATATGCTTATTTAATTGTAAAAAGAGCTTATCAGCAAAGATATTAAGAAGAAATGTTTGGAAAAAACTGATGAAAGCAGAATTCATTACAGTCATGACAACATGTGGTGAAAAACATAAACTTAGTTGAGCTATTTAAGCCAGTGGAGGGACTATCTCTCTATATCCACATCTATATCTATATCCGTATCTATATATCTCTATGTATAGATATTCCCCTCCACTGGTTAAAGAAAGTTTTGTGTGCATTTGTGCATATATATGTGTATAAAATATACTGATATATTATATATGTAATATACTGGTATATATTAATATATTTTATATATGTATATATTGAATACCATTTAAAAACTAATAAAGAAATACACTGATATTGTTAAGTAACATTTTGATGGATATTTTGGACCCAGTTTTTCACAGATATGAATTGATTTATACAGCCCCAAAATTGATTGTCAAAATATCTACCAATTCTACATATGCACTGGGAACACTTTATTGTGGTGTATTCCATTATAAAAAGGTCTCATATGCAGAAATTTCTCCCATATTTATAGACCTTTATAGAAAAACCTTTAAAATATTTCTCACTGCTCACTGTCCCTAGTTCTTTTATTCTTGTTTTCTCTTCTTAACAGGTTTTAAATTCGTGTCTACACTAAAATAACACCTATCAAATCTTCCTCCTGCCATATCTAATAGTCACTTTTGGCCTTCTTATTTAACCCATGAGCAGTATTTTTCATTTTGTGGTTGTTGTGAAATAAGTACTTCAGAGAAATTAACACTGAGGTTATAAATGCACAGAAAATTGATTATACAAATATTGCTTTAAGTCATTACCCAGAGAGTGACCACCAAGTGAAAACAGAAATTCTTCAAGAACTGGCAACTCCAAATTTAAGAATCCAAGGTGGTAAAAATTGACCAGGAAGGAGAATGGAATTAATCAGCCTGAAATCCAGGAGGGAAATCAAGAGTATCTGCTGTTCTGACTCTAAATCATTTCTAAGAAAGAGCAATGCTCTGGTAGTTCACTAAAACAAGCACTGACATTTGATCATTAGGGCAAATAGCGAAGACACTGACAGGAGTTCAACAGAGGATGAGAAAAAATGTTGAAGAAAGTGAGTAGAAAAGAATATGTTTGATAATTATTGCTATAATTGAAAAATAGGAAAATGGTGCAGAAGGTGAAGAGGATAGAGCTGTCAAGATAGGGTCTGTGCTTGTTTATGTTCTTGTCCTTTAAAATCATAGACAATAAGTGTGCTGTCATATTGATGGATAGAAATGGTAAAAATTGATGATAAAAAAGACGAAAACATCACTGGCATTGTTTGTTGATGTCCTTAAATAGGTGACAAGAAATGAAGGCAAGTGCACACATAGACAACTGAATTAACATAGGAACATGGATGGGATCATACATGATACTGGAAAGGATAGCAAATACATGGGAACTGATACTGTGATGAGTTAGGGTAGGATGTAATTTGATTCAAAGAGTAATTTTTTTAAATGAAAGTGAAACCATGATTGTGGATAGTGTGAGAATATAACCCATCCCCACCTTTGAAAGTGGGCTAAGCACTGGCCATTGAAGATCACGGACCCATACAGATTAACTTCCTGAGGTGATAACTGCCTCCACTTGTACTGACTGTGCTCAAGATGGCCTGCTCTGGAATTTTGCTGTCTTTGCCAACTTGACTGTTTTTTGTTCTTGCCCATTTGGCTGTTTCAGCCTTCTCACAACCTTTCCTCTGTTGATACTCCCTGTAAAAGAACGTTTCTCCATCCAGTGGTTTGATAGCTCTCCAGAAGCATACTGAATCCAACATTCTCAGCGAGGTGGAAATAAGTTCAACGGGCCACCATTAGAACTACCTGCCATGACTATAATAAAAGCCATGTCCTTGCCACCTGAGCCTTCTTGTGATTTCTTCAGACTATTCACATTCTGGCAGAGTAATGCCCTGCCTAGTAATGCCCTGCCTAGTAAACACCTGAATAACAAAGATATAGCGCCAAACTAAATTAGAAATTGGACTGTCATAGTAAAGTATTACAAGGAAAGCATTCATGATTTTTAAAATATTTGTGAGTATGTATGTGTTTAGGATTGCTTCTCTTCATGTCCCTTAATTTCTTTTTAATATTACTACTAGTATATTTGAAAACCTCCCTAAAATATTCTCTAGCAAGATATATGTTCCCCTGGGACTAACACTGGTAAGGTAAGCTATGGTACAGATATCTTCCTTAAGAATTTGATCCTTGCATGGCATTTTCAGTAGAGTGTTTTTAAAATATATTGCTCATCATTAAAAAAAGTATATAAAACGTAACATGTTAACTTAGGTAAAGTTAAGGACCAAGATAAGAATATGTTACTGATAGTATTACATCTTAAAATTGTCTGTCAAGCTGATGATAATTGTGTTCAGAGATATTATTAGTAGAGTATTAGAGAAAAGAGAGAATAAGAAATATTGTTCTTATGCTTTATATTACTTAACTGAAATCCAATGTGTAATTGCTGTCTATGACACGTTGCATCAATGGGACTTCACAGTTTTCCAGTGATTTGTTTGGTTAGCCTGATGTCACACTATCAAGTGATTTAAGGTTTTTTTTTATTTAAAACCCCAAACCTTCTTTGTCTAAGGTTTGAGAAAAAAAATAGTTCTGATAGTTTTAAATTCTCAGAATGTTACGTGACATATACTACAAATTTTCATCCTTTCTAAGGATCATATCAGAATAATTCACCTTCCCTCCTGCATGATAATTACTAAGATTGCTAAGCATCACAATCATGCTCACTTTGAATGGGAGAATGAGTGGTAATTGGGATCTCTGATGATGGCAGAGAATTCTCTCTAAGTCTTGATTTTGATTTGTAACTGATGAAGTGGATAAAGTAAAAATGACAAGTAAGGTTTTAAACAAGAGCTACTCAGAGCAGATTTATAGTTTCAAACCTTACACAATCCTAATAGAATAGGAAGCTTAATAATATAAATACCTTATCTACTGTTTATATTAAATGTATTGTTTTTGTAAAGTAATGATTTTAGTTGCAGATTACACATTTTGGAAAGAGATCAGAATCAGTGGTCTAAAAAATTCGAATGTTAAGAATTTTGAAAAGCACAGCTGTGACTTTGTCCTTTTTCTTGGTGTTCGCAGTCTTGCCATAGTTAGCGAAAGTCTTGTCAGCACTTACAAAGTGAACCTCTTTTTTATATATCTTCTCTTCCAGGTATTCATTGTGACCTGCAAGGATAGTGTAGCCTCATCTTCCCAGTGGATTCAGTGATAAATTTAGCTTCTGTACATTGTGCCTGACTTTCTAACTACAGTTTTTCATCCAAACATTTAACAAGTGTCCATTTTGACTTAATGACTCCTGCTATTTGTTCTGAACTCCAGAGTCCTTCCAAAAGATTGACTGTATAGAAAACATTGTCACCCACTGTAATCCATTCCTTTTTGTCTGCAAAGATTTATCTATGATTCTATTATATATCTCACCATTTCAGTTTTTCACAAATAGTTTTCCAAACTTCATCTTGAAGCTCATTGCAAGAAATTGTGATGAAATCTTTTCATCTTGTCTCCTTAGAAAAGACCTCCAGACTAGATTGAATTTTACTTATCTTCAACCATATGTTTATGCATAAAAACACACATGCTCATGCATACACACACGAACACACAAAACTTGTAAAAGTTTTAGTTAATCTCTATTCTGTTTCCACTGTACTCTGCTTCCACTGTACTCTGCTTCATGCATCACTCTGTTTGCTTTTCTGACTCTTTTCTGACTGACAGCAAACACTGAGTGTTTAGAGGAGACATTTGTCTTATTCATCTTTGTTTCCATTGTGCTCTATCCTTACCTCTTAGAAAATTTTCAGTAAAAGAGTGTGAATGAATACAAGGGCAAATGAATAAATGAATGAATAAAGAGTGAATGACTATGAAGGAGACCTTACAAATTCAGTGATTATCAAATATAATAAACCCGTTTTTCTCTTTTTTGTTTCCTTGAATTTTTCCTTAGCATCAAACTTCTTGCTGCATGGGGTTCGGGGACAGGGTGGCACAAACACAAAAAAGAACCCAACAACCCAGAAGTAAAGCATTCAAATCAGAAGTCAAACCTCTGTTGATGCAGGGCACCCAGTAATTGCCCCAGGTGCCCATCAGTCTCATTCCATTTGAAATTCTCTTTCCTGTATTCCATTAGAGTCATCTGAACCTGACTACCCCTTCTCATTCCCCACCCTGAAATCCTTTCCTGCATCCTTTTGGGCCATCTTTTTTTTGTCTCTTGCCTTTTAAAAAACCTCCACTCCCTTAGGGAAATGGGATGGCTACTTTTGGAGTCAAGTCCAGGTCAAACCCAAGATCTCACTGTCAATCTTACCCTCCTCTATGATTGCCTTTTGGTGGTGACAGGTGGTAAGGCCCTAACTCTAAAAAATATTCTCTTCTCTTCTTTCATTATTTACATATATATATTTCAGAAATGAGAGACTTGGAAATAAATGAAAAAGTGAAGAAACTGAGTTAATGTTTGAATAGAATAAATCAAAGTCTTCTATTCCTACTGAGTGGCTATTCTGCTAGATTATTAACATATATTGATTTTTCATTAAGCAATATATGTATTTTCTATTTACTGCAATTTACTGAATATTCACATACATTTAAAAAGATATTTTTACCCCATTTATCAAATAAAAACCTGAGTCTTGAGGACATGGAATAAGTTGCCTGCAATTGGTCCCCTTTTAGTAGAAAATCTGTGATTTTTAACCTGTTTTCTGATTATAAATATGTCTTATATTGCCTCCCCTGGAGTGAATTTTTTTTTCATAATCTTTTGTGTAAGTTTGCATAGGCTGTTATGCTTTCTGTTTTTCCTCAACTTACAAATAACACAAATGAAATGGCAAAAATGACTAAAAATGCATGTTATGTGTATATATATGCATATGTATGAAAGTATATATGTATTATAAGTGTTTTTTTACCAACCATATGATAATAATTATTTGCATATCTTGGGTGCATCATGATTTCTATATACTTCATTTGCTGAAATTGGAAATGTACATTTATTTAAAACAATCATCTGTAAACTATGAAAATCAGTTTTTTGTCAATTTTATGGTAAGTCAGCATAAGCAAGAAAATGTTGCACAGGCATTTCAGTGTATATTACCATTTGTGTTGTTATTTTCAATGATATCAATAATACTTATTACTAGTGAAGTAGCACATAAGTAGCTTTGGATAATAATGTTATTTTCAGGGAATATTCCAACATACATCTTCTGAAACTGAATACGAGTGTACATTGTAACCCATCACAATGTCTTCACTGCATTGGTTCTATGAACCAGCATGCACAACTCTTTCATTTATTTGCCCTTGCCTTGCTACTACTATTGCTCATAAGGAAAAGTTTCCAACTCAGTTCTTTTCTATTTAAAAGCTTCTTTGTTGTGGATTATAGTAAATGATTTAGCTAGTTTGTTGTATGCTTGGTGGAGCATCCTCAGGCTTATTTTCACAGCTAAGCAAGATTTTGCTAGATGGTCTTTGAATTCAAAGACTGCTTTTGGCAACTCCAGGAAGAATAGTGCTGATTATTTAGAAAACTGTAGCTTTATAAATGGCACTCTACAGTGGCAGGAAATTAATGGCAGATGAGTGTTATATAAGTCCATTTCGTTTTATTCACATATATTTTAAATAAACGGTTATTTTCTGGTAGAAGCAAACAAAAGTGTGTAAGATAATGGGAAGTTTATTGGGGAAACTAAAAAAAGTAAGCCTCGTTTATATTTGATTAAATTATTTTAAGTAATGAAACTTTACTGTTGACTCAGAGAAGCAAAATTTGGGAATAGATACCTAGGCAAACCTAAGAGGACAGGTAGCATAAACAAGAACTATGCCCGTGTTGGTTAAAGTCAACAGACTTTATATATTACTTCAGTGTAATGAGAAGCTTTAAAAAAGTAATTTGACTCTGGAGTCTGCATTTTCCTTTTCCAACATTCCTGTTTCTGAAAATTGGAACAATTCTAAGCAGTAAATTAGAGAGATTAAATTACAGTGAAGTAAGAACATGGATAAAATATTACTTAGTTGTGTTTTTGTTTTATCTAAAGGCCTTCAGGAACAAAGTATCTCTGATTTTTTTTTTTTTTTTTTTTCTAAAGGAGAGGTGCAGGTAGGAATGAATGTCAGTAGGAAGGCAGGCAGGAAGTGGAGGATTTCATTTTATTTTTATATAAATGTACACACTGGATGTTTACCCCACAAGCAAATCTCAAACCCGGGATATGTGACTTGTTCCTTGTGAGGTGATTGACCTATATATTGCTCCACCAAACTGCTTCAAACTTCTCGGATTTTTTAAGACTTTTGCATCATTTCTAGACTTATATCAGACATTTATGATTTTGTTTTATTAATCTATCTATAATAAAATGACAGAAACATTTGTTTTGATGATCTAGAATATGAATTGCCAGCAGCTGAATTGGAAAGTTAAGTCTCCGTAAATGTGTAATATTGATTTGATGCAGAATTTGTACTAATATAGGGACATCAAAAATATATACAGAACCACAATGGTCTAGATCTATAATTTTGAATATTAGTCACATAAAACTTATGTCCATTGTATTCCATGCACACATATTTATTACAAAAGTTGAGTGGTGTATTGTAATACATTGAGACAATGCAATTAGTTATAAAGTCTGAAAAGTTATTACCTTAAGCCTTTGGGGTCTGAATAAACAATCCTTTGCTCAATCATAACTGAAGTCAATGAAATAAATTCCCAAGAAAGGCTACAAAATTGAGTGTGAGATATTAACATAGGGACCATTTTAGCCGTTAGCTAACAAGGTAATGCTTTAGAAAAAGAAAAATGATTTATAACAACTGCATGAAAAATTCCTCAGTTAGATGACATTATACTGCCTCTGTTCCTTTGCTGGTGCAATGATTAAGTAAGATAACTTACAGTTGCAGGTTGTCATGTTGGTGGCACAGTCCAATATTATCTTAATTATCTCTCATTATGAATGTTGCTAAGTGAAGGTTAGAATTTTCCAGAGTTGTGAGGATGGTGTTAAATAACTCATCACCATTATAATCAGAGAGGGAATAAGTTCAACAGGTATGATAAGAGGTTTCTCCTTTTATTTTAGATAGAATAAAAATAAAATCTTTTCTGAGTATACATATCACATGGAAACATTATCTTTTACTTTCATTTCTTCAACTATGAATGTAATTTTCTGTATTATGATTCAGAGCTCATCTCTATATACTATTTTTTCCTATGTATTTTTATTCAAAAGAACTTTGCTTTGAGATGTTGTTTCAAAAAATAGAGCATTAATTACATTTAAATCAGTTAGTTGTGACATCAATTTTACCAGAAATACCTTCAGTACAAAAATTAATTCATGATAGCATCAATTTTAGTCTTTCAATGATTGACTAGTCAAACAGGAAAGATAATGGATTAACAAGTGAAATTTCTTTTTCCCCAACAAATAGACTATAAAAAAAAAAAAAAACCCGCTGCTTTATTTAGTATCAAAGCTAGTATTTATGCAACTAGTCACTTTTTTTTATTAGAGAATTAACTCAAAATGTTTTCCTATGTTATTTTCTATAAAAATTAAAATGACAAAAATAGTGCGTTTTAGAATTATTTATTTACTAAAATAAACAGGTGTTCCATTCTATCTAGAGCAATTTTTAAGCGGTGAGCTCAAAAATTTTATAAAACTTCTTGATGTGGTCTTCTACTGCAGAAAATTCATAGTAATTTCAAATGGTTGCTTACTGTTTTTAAAACTTATTTTAATGATCATGTGACATTTTTCCAACATATTTAGAAATTCTAAAATGTTTTAAACACTTAAATTATTTCAATGTTTATATTCCTATGCTTCTTAGTAGATTTTGTTTACACTGATTTAATAAAATTTTCCTGTATTACTCCTTTTTCCCTCTTTGAAAACATACATCTTCCTTCTGAGAAAAAAAAAATAACGTAATTTTTCTTCTTTCAAAGTAGAAGATAACATCCTTTCTTATCCAAATGACTTGTTTTTCCTTCACTAGCATTTTTATTTTCTCTCATGTATTTCATCTTCACTTAATGCCAGTTTTCGTACTAGCTATACACCTACCTTCAAATATGCAGACACATTAATTTTGCAATAAAATATGAAAATGAAATAATCAACTGCTTGCTTAACTTTTTTTTTCCTCTCTATGTCTAAACTCTTTCACTGTTGTTCTACTACTTGTCACTTATTATTAGTTCAGTCTTACTGGATAACTTTCTTCAAAACTTTCTTTTGGCTTTGGGTTTTATTTTATACTTTGTTATAACTGTAACCAATATTGTGATTTTTTTGTCTCCTTTTACAATTATTGTTGCAAAATGTTTTGTTTGCTGTTCTTTCTATTCTTATGACTTAATGAGTTTAATTTTTTATCCTTATCATTCATTGGATATTAAAAACATTAATACAAATATTGATTATATTAGGTTAATGATTTAGGTTAACTCATACTCATAAGAGTGATTTGTCTATAGTTTAGATGATTTAAATTCATAAAAGAGCTGCCTTTACTGTTTTGTTTGTATGTTTGGTCAAAATATTTCATCTTCTTTAATTACCATTACATAAATGTTATAACTATATACATTGCTTAAAACGGTAATAAAAATGACATTTCTAATCATGTATTTTTAATTGTACTATAATTTTAACAAATAATAAAACTTAAGTATGTAATATATCAAGATATAGGAGTGCTGGTAATCTCTTTGATGGTACTGTTATTTTAGAAAATTATTTTTAACTTCTAAAATTCAAATATGAATTTAACATATTTTAGCTAGTTGATATATACAGTGAATTTTTCAGGTAATTTAATTTCTTGATTACATATGAGCTTTTTGAAGGGTTTGAATGTAAGCTGCATTTATAACACATGCAGACATATACATACATACACATAATTTATTCTAAATTTCAGAGGCATAATCTCAGGACTACTATTAGTTACAAAAATACTGATGTTTGTGAACTAGCTACAATGACTAATAAGCACTAGTCAAATTTGTGAACTCTGAATAAGATACATATGTATGCACTTATATTTTAAAATAACAAAATAAATTGACAAAGATGCAGTTAGCACACTTTTGAGTAAATTAGAGAAACAAATGAACGAAATCAAGCAAAAACATAATTTTAGTTTGTAGAAGCAACTTAGTATTTACCAAAAGCAAAAGGAGAAGTGGGATGGGTAAAAAGGATCAATTATGTAGTGAAATAGTGAGAGACAAAACTGGGTTAGTAGTGTTAAACTTAATGTAATACATACAGGTGTTTAGTTATAATGATGATGTACTCCTTAAAATCTATGTAACTGTAACACTATGATGCAATATTCCTTCGATAAAACTTAAACAATTAAAATAAAATTTTTTAAAGTTTTTTCATAATTTTCAATTTTTCTAAAGTTAATATTTATAAATAAGTAGAACATGAATGAAGGAATGACAGTACTCAGAAGTCAAGGCAGAATATGAAGTTTGGTTGACCACAGAACATATACCACAAACCACAGCATTTATTCTTTTTCACTCATAAATCAATGTAAAATTTCCCATATAATCACATACTATGGTATTTTTAATAACAAACATCTGTAAATAATGTATTTACTCAAATAATATTTCTTCTTATCCACTATTACTTTGTTTTTATACTAATATAATGATACCATGCCTTCTTTTCGAGATAAACATTTAGACAAGATAAAGATTTTATTCTCAAGAGAAACTCCTAAAAATAATTCAAGTCAACTGAAGATAGAGCTTTGACCTTTTATTTATTTTATTTCTCCCTAAAACTTGATGTTTTTACATATTTAAATAAGATTATTTTTACTGATTCATATAATAAAGGCCAGTTTGTACAGCATTTATACTAAATTCCATGCCCATATTGGGTACCATATGTACATATAAGGAAAAAGGAGGCAGGGAAGAAGGAAGAGTAGATTAAAAGAAGAGAGTATGAGCTAGAAAGGTAGGAAAAGAGGAAAGAAAGGAATATTTGGCCCATGGATAACTGCCAAGAAATATCTATCTTTTGTACTTTAGCTGCAATCTCATCACAGAGAGTGACTATGACCATTAATCTGACAATACTGTCATTATATTAAATCAGAGTTGAACTACATGAGCTCATTTCATCATGTATTAGTTCTAATAAAGTGAAAACAAATTTTAAGATACTTTAAAGTAGGACCAAATTTTTCACTCTATTATTATTATTGAATTACAAAGAAAACTTGGATTTACTCATCCTAAAGGTGAAAAAAATTGCCCATTTTCTTGAAAAGTGAGAAGTGTTTCTTCCTCTATTTTTTTAAACATAATTCTAGTATTAAAAAAAGAGAAATAAACCATAGACTTTGAATTAAGATAATGAACAATTTTAGGTTGGTGATTTAAATTGGATTACACAAAGTTTTGTAAGAAAGCACTATATATGTGCAAATGATTATCTAAAATATTATGTAAAATAAGTGTTTATGTTTTTAATCGAATATTTTAGGTGACATTTGAAGTAAACTTTCAATACCATATATTTTCCATTATTTATAGTTATGTTATTTTGCATAAAGTTGATTTCATGAAAATTGCTACTTAATGGCAATAGTGAGTTTCAATTTGCTTTTTAGTTATATAGGTTCCAAAATGAAGTCATGTTAATTTATGTGGAAAAATATAATAAGGTTCAGAATGCATAAATAAAACGCTTGCTTTCAAATGTTTTGTGTAATATTCTTTAAATATAGAACTTGTGAGGTCTGCTATTTCCTAATTCCATGTCAAAAAAAAAAACTAAAAAGAATCATCTTGTGAAAAAGTTATTTTTGTTTTTCACAAAAATTAAATTAGTTCTAAAATAACTGTTCACCACAATAAGTTATAACTATTAGAAAAGCATCCTGCAGTCATATTCACTAACAGCAAGAAAAGAAAATTGCTTGTTTTATTCTATTATATTAATCAATACAGTCAGGAGTCTGAGAAAAAGTTTACCACAAACTTTATAGCACAAAACTTTGGAAAGTTAATGCTCTTCTTAAACTATCAAAAAAGGTAAACATGGTCACCTATGAAGTTTTATCAAGGAATTATTGCTTAAAATCTTGTCCCCATAGAGCAAATGTCAAAATAGGTCCCCATAAAATTTAAAGAATAAAAAGTTTTAAATCTTGATAATTTTTTCATTTTGCAATTTTACAGTGCTCTAAAATTTCCAATAACATAAAATAAGAGTTTCATGGCACTTACCAGCCAATTAGAGTTATTAAGTGAAAGTTTCTTATTCACTTTATTATTTAACTTCACAGAAAAGCTGAACATTAATAAATTATGACTGCAAAAACAAACATAAATGATTTCCACTGATAAAAATGACTGAGGTAATAAAGCAAATGTAAGCTAATGAAAAAAAATTTCAAATTTGAATATAAAAAGTTTTGTCATTGAGAAATGAATACACTATCTCAGAAAATAAACTTCTCATCTGTGTGCTGGGCAATGATTGTTTAGGTCTTAGAATATAGCATCTGGGCAGAAATGTCATTTTTCTCTCTAACCTTTACTTTGAAATGGATTACTCTTTTTCTCTCCGTGTTTATTTTACTTTACCAATATTAAAAAGATTATTTGTTGTGTTAAATAATGAAATAAATATCATTTTATAATTTTCAGATCATTACTCTACCAATTGTCTCTTTGAAATTTTCTCATATCCTATTTTTGTGTGTATGTGATATAATACTTAAAATGAAAGTCGTGAAATAAAGAAAAATGAACACTTCTGAACCACAACGTTTAAGAACTAGATATTTCAATTGTTTGAAGATATTTATGTTTCTCATCACATATTCCTACCTCTCTCTAAATGTTATATTTCACATTTCCTTACTTAAAACATTTTGAATTTTCATTTTGATCTAATTTCAAACCTACAGAAAATTACAGAGACTTGCAGAGAACACTTATATACATTTTACCCATATTTTTCCTTATTCAAGTGTTCTCCTTTTGTACATCCAGCAATATATATTTGACATATGTATGTATATTATCCTAAATAAACCATTTGAGGATGTTTAATACCCAAGAAACAGTGTTCGAATGGAAATTTTTTTTTTAAAGCAACAAAATCCAGCATATGGTGCCTAAAAGAAACACATTTCAGCTTACTAAGTCACATAGGCTAAAAGTAAAGGAATGAAACTCTGAAATACTTATAGTAAATTTAACAGAAATTGAACTGATAAATAATAACAATAAAACAATAGTAGAGAACTTCAGTGTCTTACTCTCCACATTATAAAATTTCCAGAAACAAGATTAATGAAGAAAGAGCAAACCTGAAAAACAGTGTAGACCAAATTGACCTAATAGACATATACAGAACATTCCATCCAACAAATTCAATAGCAGAAAATAAACTGCAAAAGAACACACAAAACATTTTCTAGTTAATGTAAAATATTGTTTCACAAAGAAATCCTTAACCTTGAGAAGATTAAAGTAATATGAAGCAAATTTTTAGTCACAATACTATATATCTAGAAATCAGTAACAGGAAAAGAAAGAATTCACAAATAAAAGGAAATGAAAAAACATATACCTAAAAAAAATAAATAAATAAGTGGCTCAAAGATGAAACCAAAGGAGAAAGAAGAAAAGATCTTGAGAGAAGTGAAAATGAGATTATTGCATATAAAGCCCTATGGATTGTAGCAAAAGTGATTCTAAGAGGATAAATACAGAAATAAAAACATAATTAACAGAAAAAGAAAAATATCAATTAGAAAACTTAACTTTATCTATCAAAGAAAACAATACCAACAAAAAGGAACAATCTAAATCCAAAGCATTCAGTAAGAAATATGCATATATACATATATATGATTATAGTAGTAATAAATAATATGCTAGAGCATTAATTTTTAAAGTCATGCAAAATAATAAATATTTTAAAAAATTAAAAAAATTGTTAATGAAATAGAAGACTTTACAATTGACATACAGATAGGCAAAAGAACAAAGGACACTACTAGAAACACAAAGGCCAATTAATCAGATAAAATATAATAAACGAACGATTTCTGGAAACATAGCCTATAAAGGAAAACGTTATAAAAATTGAACAGATCGATGAGTGATAGATTGAATAATTATTGTAAGTCCTTTATATATGCATATGTAATGAATATCCATATGTAATAGCAATTTGTTAAGTGTTTCACATGCAATTTTATAAACAACATAATGACATGACTTTCAATAGCATTCTGAGATAAATTTAATTGTATTTTATTAACAGAAACCAAAAGAACAGAATTTATTTTAGAGTAGATAAGTTATTTAACGTCACTATTAAAAAGCGAAAACAATTAAAAATGGATCTAACTGAAAAAAATCTTCTATCTGCATAAATTTTAATTGAAATATTTATACTTCACAAATGAAAAAAGGTTAATCTCAAATATATAGAGAATTGGCAATTAAGCATATTCAGAATGTTTTAATATTTCTTTAGTCAAATTTCCTGAATCATAATAAATGTTTATAAAACATCTGTCAAAATCTGTGTTTGAATGCTATACTCTTCAAATTTTTTTAAATAAAACAATCTTTCTCAAAAAAAATTTCAATAGCCTACCTAAAAAAAAACTTCATATCCACTATAAAATTGAAGCTAAGTTCTATAGTGGTTTCAGTGATTCAGAGGGATCCTATGAAGATACATCATAGATGAGTAAATAAATGTCTTCTTTTTCAAAGCAACCTGGCCAACTAATATATTTGAAGAATATTCTATCAGGATTAGAAGTTCAAAATCCACACAACATAGTTCACGTACTGGAGTTAGGTCCATGGCTTTTAACATTTGAGTCTCTAAACTCAACTCATTGCCTTTAATTTGCTAGCAATTGGGTTGTATGGATAATAGTTAATGCTAATAACTGAAATTAAAATTAAACCCCCCGTAATAATTGTGCTATACGCTGGGAGATCACTTCTCAATACTTCTCTTTTCTATTCATCTCACAGAACCTAGGAACTTCTGGGCTACTAAATAATGAGATTCATTATCGAGAAACTGAAAAGCCTGTTTGTTTTAGATGGTTTATGCTATATACTACATACTCCAACACCGCCAGTTTTAATAATCATAGTGTTAAATGAAAAATAAGAGAAAATTGCAATGAAAGTTAAGGAAAAATGATGAAACAGTAAAAAGCTCTCATATAAGTTCACTGCTTTTTATATTTTGTTCTAGAAATTTTTCCTGAGTTATTACAAATAGCACATAAATCATTATTATAGATTAGTATAAAACATTAGCAAAATAGTTAATACTGAGGTTTATTTTTAATTATTTAGATATAAGCATGCCTTTGGAATACTATGGCCTTAAATCTCACAAATTTGTCATAAAAAGGAATGAAAGCTGTTAATAGAATTAAATTATTTACTATTTATCAAGAATTCTTATTTATAGTAAGATCTATTACATTTTTAAACATCTGAAATATGTTGTGTAAATAAGGAGAAAAATGATAGTTAAAAAGTTTTTTTAGCAAAGAAATAACAATTCATTAGCTACTCATCTCTCTTACAATCACTCTAGGCAATTCCAAATTAACTTAGGATATAATGAGAAATAAAAGGAGACAAAACAACTAACATTTTCAGCCATATTAAGAGTAAAGTTCAGAATTCTAAGATCTATCAAACACAGCATGCTGCCCAAAATTTAACAACCAACTCTCGACTGCTAATGTACATGAGGTAAACTGCTCAAAAGAATGGGAACAGCAGAAGACAGGAAAAGTACATCTGTTTTGTGATATACTTTGAAACATACACAGATGGGAGAGTTTGTATTTAATACTTCTAGTCTCTAACACTAAATAAGCCATGTTCTTTTTGAGTAGTTATTAAGGGATATATTTTGCTTTCTGAGACATGACTGTTTTACTTTCACTGATGACCTTAGTTTCACCTTTTAGAAGTTGGCTGACTGAAACACTTTTTCTTTATTTGCTACAATAAAAATAACAAAAACGTATTTTTCATACAAAGTTGTCCTGTCCACTGCTTTATCCCTATCATGTACTTCAAGAATGTCATAGTGTTTCCAAGGAAATGTTGTAATTTTTGAGACATTACATTAAGGTTATTAAAAATCATTTGTAGTTCTAATTGTAAATTACAAACTATAGAAGACTACTGATTTAATCTGTCTCTCTTAAATCTGGTATGTTTTCTCATCTATCTATGTACATAACACATTATTTGACTGAAATAACCTACTCACAGTGTAAAAAGATATTTCTTTGGTTGTTTATAAATGCTTTATTATAGTCTGGCATTTTTAATATAATGCATTAGAGGTAAAGAAATTTCTATAAAATACAGAGAAGCATGCATTATTATAAAAAGTTTTGTAGTTACATTTTCTGCTACAAATATTCTTTGTTATACGATTATAAAATATATTAAAATATGCATGACATATGTATAAATATGTATGTCCCTACAAGGTGTACATATACACACATGTATGTATACACACTTAGAAGAGAATAAGTCATTTTAAATGAATTATAAAAACAAATGTTCACATATTTACCTCTATATTAATATCATACAAGTCAGGTGAAAGCATTCTCAAATTCCTGAACTACCAATACTACATCTTTCATATAAGATATTATAAATTTGTCTTTCCTATTATTAATGTAAAGTATAAATATAGAAAATGCATTTGCATTGCAATTTACTTCTTTTTATGGAAACCTATAGGTATAAATAATATAAAACAAAACCAAAACACCATCTCCCAATTAACATACATAAATATCTCAGCTGCACATATTCATCCCAGGTGGAATAAAGTAACTAAATATTCTTCAAAATCTCACAGTATTATGGCATCATAAGGAGATGACGCCTCATCAGAAAACAATCTTGAAGACATGGAGTATTATTTCTTTTGAACAGATAAAAAATTCAGAATAGCATTCATAAAGAAACTAAAATTTATAAAATAAAATTGAAGAACACAGTTCAAAGAACTGCAGGAAGACTGAGCAAGACAAGTCAATGAGCTCAAAGTTAAAATTAAGAAGCAGAAAGCATATATTAAAAATTTGCAAAATTAACAGATTTTGGAGATAAAAATACAATAAAGGAGATCAATATTACCAATGGAAATGTAATTTATCAAATGGAGGCAAAGATCAGTGATCTGGAGAATAGAAAACTAAAAAACAATAAAGAACCAACCGGAAGAAGAGAGATACATTAAAATGTAAAAAGATTAAGAAACACTTCAAGAATTAGCCAACTCTATTAGGAAATGCAGCATAAGAATAATGGTACTCCAGAAAGTGAAGAGAAGAAGGGAACAGAGAGCTCCTTTTAAGTAATCCCAAACCAATGGAAGGAAATGAAGCTACAAGTCAGTGAAACCAATAGATTTCTTAGTTATCTAAATGCAAAAAGTCCTATGCCAAGGCATATAATCTGAATCTATCAAAAGTTCAAGACAAAGAAAGTATAATAAAGGTAGATGGGATTGGGGAGAAGTAAGTAACATGAAAAGTTAATCTGATCAGACTTCTAAAGAAGAAACTCTACAGGCCAGAAGAGAATGAAGCAACATATTCAAAATACTTCAAGATTAAATCTACTAGTTGAAAATACTATGTACTGCAAACCTCAATCTCAGAGAAATAAAGCTGCAGGCTTTTGTTACTATGCTTCCCCTATAAGAAATGTTAAAGATACTCTTCTATCTAAAACAAACACAAAAAACAACAAATAAGAAAGTTTGTTAAAACTGAACAAGGCAGTTAACAGACAAAAGCAGAAAATAGAAGCAAAAATGCCCCCAAGAAGCCCTCAAATATTGATAATTACTTTGAATATAAATGGACTGTATTAATCAATTAATATGAACAGATTGGATGGATTACAAAACAAAACCCAACTATATGCAGCTCTACCATATTTGTTTATTATTTCTACTGAATCTTTGGGGTTCTCTGTGTATATTATCATGTCATCCATGAATAGGAGTTATTAAACTTCCTCCTTTCCTACTGAATACTTTCATATCTTTTTCTTATCCAATTGCATTGGCCAGTATCACCAATATTATATTAAACAGAAATGGTGAGATAGGATGTCCTTGCCTTTTTCCTGATCTTAGAGGAAAAACTTTCATTTTTATCCATTGAGTATAAAGTTGACTGTGGGTTTGTCATATATAGTCTTTACTAAGATGAAGTACATTACTTCTATACCTATTTTTGAAGAGTTTTTAACATGAATGGGTGTTGGATCTTGTCAAATGTTTTTTCGGCATCTTTTGAGATGATCATGTGGTTTTTGTCCTTTTTTTCTTTTACTGCTATAGATATAAGATCAGAAACCATCAAATACATAAAAGAAAACACAGGCAAAACATTATTGGACATAGACTTAAGAGATATCTTTGGGAACAACTCCCATAACAAGGCAAATAAAATTTAAAATAAACAAATGGGATTGCATCAAACTAAAAATAAACTTTTATACAGCAAAAGAAACTTTCATTAAAAATAAAAAGGCATCCAACAGAATGGATGTCTTTCACACCTTGGATAAGGAGTTAATATATAAAATAGATGAAGAACTCATAAAACTGAGCAACAAAAAAACAAGCAATCCAATTAAAAAAATGGGTTCATGAAAAAATGTTCTATTTCTTTATCCTCAAGGAAATGCAAATCAAAACAATGAGATACCACCTCATACTGGTAAGAATGGCTATCACCCAAAAAGAGAGACAAGTGCTGGGGAGGGTGTGGAGAAAAGGGAACTTTAATTAACTGTGGTTGGGAATGTAAAATTGTCTAATCACTCTGGATTCACTCATGGCAATTCCTCAAATAATTGAGAATGAAAATTCCATATGACTCACTTATTCCCCTACATGGCATTTACCCTAAAAAAACAACACTTATCTGAATATATATTATCCCATATATGAACCCCAATGTTCCCTGCAGCACTATTCACAGTAGTTAAAAACTAGAAACTACATAAATGCTCATGAAGAGATGAGTGGATAAAGAAGATGTGTATATATACACAATGGAATATTATGTGGCAATCAACAAGGGAGAAATCTTGCTATTTGAAACAACATGAATGGACTTAAAGAGAATTATGCTTAGGGAGATAAGCCAGAAGGAGAAAAATAGACATGGTATGATAGCATTCATGAGATGTGTATGGAGAGAGAAAACAAATGAATGACAAATTAAACAACACTAAACTTGGAGAGAGAGAGAGAGAGAGAGAGAGAGAGAGAGACTACGCCAAACAACTGTGAACTTGTAGTAGTGTGGGGCAAAAAGGCAAATCAAATCCAAGTGACTGGTCATGGGTAGGGGAAATGGCATAAAGGATATTAACTGTAATTGAAGAGTGAATAAAAGGGGGAATACTGGCAAATCTATTATGCTATATGAAAATGTAAAATTTTTGCCATGTAGACCTCGAAACAAGTCAGTCGAAAAATTTTTAAAAAGGAAAATATATCAGAATGGGGGAAAAAAGAACAAGTGCCTTTGAATAAACTTAACTAAGAAGTGAAAGACCTGTACCCTGAAAACTGTATGGCATTGTTAAAAGAAATATAATATAAATCATGGAGATATTCTATACTTATGTACTGGAAGAATTAACAAACATATCAAAGAAGTATTTGGAATTGCAGAGGAATCTGAATAATAATAGCACTCCTGAGGAAAAGGAAGAGAAATAGATGTGCGTTAACTCTTCAAACTCTTCTACAAAGCAATACTAATAAAGTTAGCATAGTAACAAAATAACATATACATACAGATCAACAGAATTGAGAGCCCAGAAATAAATTCACAAAGATGTGAAGTTGACCTTTCTTTCAGTAAGCATTTTTTTTTTTTTTTCATTTTATTGAGTTGTTCATCTTGGTTGTTTCCTGTCCAGTCCTTGGACTTGAAACCAGCACCTTGGGATATATGTGAACTGCATCCAACCCTACTTCAGCAGGGCATGCCTAAGCAATTAATTTTTGACAAAGAAGTCAAGTCTATGCAATTGGATAAGGATGGTCTCTTCAATAGATGGTGTTGGGACAAATGGATAGTCACATGAAAAATGTTGAAACTAAATCATTATCTAATGCCATAGTAGGAATAAATAAAGAATTGAAGGTTTAGAATTAAAGCATGAAACCATAAAATCATGAAACGCATAGAAAAAAACTTTAAGCAAAAAACTAATTTATATTGATCCAGGAGATATCTTTGAGAAATCAACTCTAATGGCAAGATAAAGAAAATTTGAATTAAATAAATGGATTACATAGAAATAAAATATTCTGCACAGTGAAAGAAACTTTCATATAAACAAAAACATGTATTACTGAATTGAAGAAGATATTTGTACATAATACATCAGACAAAGGGTTAGTATCTGGCCTATGTGAAGAAGTCATAAAACTCAAGAGAGCGCAATCACATTTTAAAATGGGCATATAAACATAAGAAAACATCCATTTGTCCACAGGCACATGAAAAGTTGTCCTACCTTTGTTGTCATTAGAGAAAAACAGATCAAAACTATGAGATACTATGAGACCTCATCTAAATCCAATCATGATTACTATCCAAAACACTAGACATAAGTGTTGGTGAGACTATGTAGAAAAGGGAATTCTTATACACTGTTGTGAGTGTAAATTTGCAACCATCATAGAAGCAATATGGATACTCCTCAAAAAAGTGAGAATGGAAAAGCTATATGGGTTATATAGAGAAACTAAACAAAAAACTCCAACAATATAATTTAATCAATTAAAGCAAAGTTCTTGCAGGAGGACAAGGGAAAGTGTGAGCGGGCAAACTGGGCAGAAAAGATGAATTATATAGTGAAGGAATAATGGAAAAGGTGGTGACCTTAATGTATTACATAAAGAGGTGAATTTACTATGATAAATACCTTAAACCTATATAATACCATGATGCAATGTTCCTTCAATAAAATTAATTTAGACTAAAAATAAAATATAACTACAAATTCATAGAAGTAAAGACAAAAGAAGGAACATAAGCAAATGAAAGATTTCAACAATGTCCTGAAAGGTAAAGAGAACATTTAATTGTTCTTTCTGTGGAAGAAAATTATATTGCCCAACTGAAAATGATAGCCAGTCTGACAGGCATAAACATGAATCTTTTCAAGCTCAAAACTGGAAGGTGTGTGAGAAGATGAAGGCTAAAAGATGTATCAAAAGGACTGGTGAATTGTCTGTTCCATTGACAACTGAGTTTTTTATTTGTTATTTAAATGTAACTCACAGTATATAAATGATAAGTCAGAGGACAGAGGCAACAGTAATGAATACTATCACTATTGTCACTGAGATAATCCTCATTCTTTTGAACAGGGAATAAATAGAAATACCTTAGAATGGTAAATATTGTAGAATAAGCATACTATTTGAAGACAGGAAAATGAATTAGTAACAGAATATATTAAAATAGTTTCAAGAGTATTTTTTTTAAAGAAATGAGAATAGAGATGAGACAAGAGACTTTCTTCTCTTTTGGACACTTTCATTTAAATCTTACTTTAGGCTGTCTTTTCAAAAACACAGATCATTCATTTGCACTATATAAAGAGAAAGTCAAATACCTCTCTGCAAAGTCTGAAAAGTAATACCAGCCGAGATTTCATAAATAGCATTATCTACAATAAGGTTACAGTATAATACCTTTAAATTTTGCAAAATCTTTTCTGCGATACTAAGATGGAAATACGTACACTGGATGTCAAAGGAAATACAGCTATGATGACAGAAAAAAAACCTTTTAAATAATAATTTCTGTCATATAATTGAAGCAACTTAAATTTATGCATATACCCATCTATACTATTTCTGTTTCAAGGATAAATAACATGTTATAATGACCTATATAGTCTTTTACTAAGATAGAGTAAGGTATACAACACCAAAATATTTTGAAGGAATTGACTATAACATAGCTGGATAGATAAAAATTTGGGGGTAGATTTCAATTCTAATAATGCACAATTACTTTTGGAAAAACGTGGAACAGACTGTCACCAAATTATAGACAAACCAAATATTTTGTTATCTGAAAAATTCCTTTACTTATTGTATAACTTAAACAATTCCATGGTGTTGTTTACCACAGAAGAAACAATAAATATGGGGCTGTTCTTTGAATTAGTCATCCAAAATACTTTATAGAAAAGGTCTCTATTTTTCTAGATTATGCAATAATCCTCATTAATGCATAATTATACAGTTGTAAATTTATAATCATGTAAATTTAGTTAATGTTATAATGTAATATTTTTTCAACCAAATCAATTTTAAAAACTCTTTAAAAGAGAAATAAAATAAAACCAAGAATTTAAAAAAGAAATAGTTTCAGATATGCTATATTGGAAAATGTTAATTTGTTGTCTATAAACATTGTGTAAAAATATGTAAATCCCTTCCATCATTTTGTACAAATATTATCATCGTCATTTGTATGATATATGAAAGTAGAGGATACGCATGGCAATTTTGTCTATCAGGGTTCCAAAAATTTTGACAATGATGACCGTGATAATGATCATTGACTAAGTACAACGAAATTACCTTGTTTTCAACTGTCAGAGAGGTACTCTTATACTTCTGTTTTATATACTAGAAGACCAAATTTCAGTTTAGATAATTTAACCCTGCTATAGTGGAATGCACATTTAGGTTTGTTTGCTTTTAAGTTCATGGTTGCCTCTTAATACCTACCATAATATCTGAACAAGGCAGATTCATGATAAAATTTATTGACTGAATGAACACAAAATACAACTCTATTATATCGAATGATATATTGTTTTGTTTTGTATTAATTTTTCTCTTAACTGCTATGCTTAACTCCTCTTACTATAAAAGACCTCAACCTGAGTATAAATTCACTTACATTTAATGGAAAACATACTTCACTCTCAATCACAGATGTAATCAAAAGATGTAACTTTTGAAGTCAATTTCCTCTACTATTGTTATGTCTACACTTGCTAATTATCTACAAAAAAAAGTAAGTTCTTATTTATTGGTTGATATACTTAAGAGAGTCGATCTTTATTGTCACAAATTTTTAAAAGGTCTTTATAAGAGCATACATAACTTGAATTATGGTAATAGTTTCTTCTGGATAAACCAAATATAATAGGTCTACAAATGGTCAGCAGTCAATGAATTTGTTATTAAAAAGTCTTTCAAAGAATATTCTGAATGAGTAGGTTGACAATAACACATCTAAATTACTGAGGTTAACCAAATGCAGTACACAATAGCATTCCTAATATACTCACGCACAGGGACAACTATTAAATCATGGTTTACAGCATGTTCACAATATATTATTTTCTTTTACTTATTGAATTTAGCAATTTGATATTACCCACTTTGCAAACTAATATAACTCCCTAGGATTTTCTTTTCCTGTGCCAAAAGCACAAAGCTTCTATTCAAAGTGAAATATCAACTCTCCATGACTTTGCACTGGATCTCATTTCACAAGGCAGCAGTGAGCAAAATCACAGTAGGAAAGAGTTTTGCATACACTGTCATTCTCAACGTTTCAGATGTGATGGTCAGCAGGACTAGAACATTAAAAATGCAGGTTTCATTAATGATGGTCCACAAGGAAGATGGATGAAAGGTTACTTTGAATTGTCTTTGAAGACATAGATTATGGAATAGCTTTGATACCAGGAGTCAGAACCAGTCTACTCAAAGAAAGGTCATCTGTCTTCCAAAACAGGAGAGAGCAAAAAATAGATATTGATAAGTAGCTCAATCAGGCAAAAGGAGAAAATAGTTATTGCTCAGGTGGATAGATAGCTCTGGGAAAGAATGTCTAAAAATGGACAATCTTTCTTCTGGAAAAACATGAAACACTGGGTTTTCTTGTCAAATGCAAAAGCCTTGAAAAAAAATGCTAAATGTGCCTTCTGGCTAGTTTGCTGGCAAATACAAGCTGTTCTCTCCAGATAGCCAGAGTTATGTGTTTCTTTTACAAAAAAAAAAAAAAAAAAAAAAATCCCTAAAGTATTTGCCACTTAATTTCATTATTCATATTGGCTGGAGGGAGATTTATTAAAGAGAGTCAGGTAACATAAAGTAAAAAAATCAAATTAGCTAACATTCACATGTCCTAGCATATTTAAGTAAATTAGTTAGGAGTGAGCAATTTGGTGTCCAAATATTCCTAAGCATAAATGGCAATTAATAGTAAAAATGTAATACAGAACAATGTTTTTGCATGCCTAAGAACATACCGCATAAATGTGACCTATGAAAAAAGAATATTTTACTACTGTAATAATAACAGCTGAGTGTGTAATATGTGCCAGACTATTTCATAACTAGTAACACATTTAATCCTCACTGTAACTCAGTGAAGTAGATATTCTTTAATCATCACTTATATATCAGAGATTGTATAATGGGGTAGAATACATTTTGGTAAAATAATCTTTCTCTAATACACATATACAATAAGAGAACTCGGACTTTAAATCAGAAAGACTTGATGTATACTTTGATCCCAAAATTTGTACTCATTTTTTGTTCAGTGGATTAAAAGCCATTGCAGTCTCACCAAATGTATTCTTCAAAAGAAACCAGTCTTAGTAATTCACTCAGTTCATCTAATCTTGAATACACATGCATGTGCATGCACACACACACATACTCAGATACATGTATTTGTTCATCAACATAAGGACAAGTTAAGTTTCTTTTTTAAGTGCATACTATTACTAAAATGTTAAAAATATGTATGCCCTGATTGAACACCAAAAATATTACTAAAATTTGAATTGCACATCCTTATTATAATTAACTTTTTTACATTATATCACAATATCTTACTGCTCTCTTCACTGCAAAGACTACTTTTTTATAAAACAAATGCAGAATGTACCTCCTGTGGGAGATACAATTCTGAAATAGTATCATTATAGTGAGACACATGAAAAATCATGTTTATATGTATTAATCATTCATGATATACATTTAAAAAGTATTTCTATGCATGTTAATATTAATTGAAAAAATCAAATAGTTTTGAACAAATTGAAATCTATGTTAATATTTATAGATGCACAAAGGTGATATGTATTTAAAAGGTAAAAATTTTATTATCTAATAGCCTGAAAATGATATCCATGTGAGATAAGGTGTTTGCACACTACATAATGATACCTCAAGCAGTGAGTGGAGGATATCTGTACAAGGGACAGGTTGAAGCAGAGATGGAAGATTAGTTTGATACAGGGAATTAACCAAAAACAAAATACTGACAACAAAAATATTTACTTTAAATTAATTTTATACTCAGATTGATAAAGATTAATCATACATAATATTCCACAGGCAAACTTACCCCTTATAATATATATGTATATATATATATATATATATATATACAATTTCCACTTCCTCCAGATTATCATTATAAATATTACACTATACTTGCATTTATTGTTCTAGAAGCCCTAGGTATTACCCCTGCTTATTATTCTTTACATAAAGAGGATATTTACATCCCTTCACTCCTCATCACATTTCTTTGTACTGTAAGTCTTCCAGCTATTAACATTTTTATTTATTCATGTTTATAAATTACATTTTTGTAACCATATTAAAGTCATCTTTATTTTGTCTGTATTGAGAGTCAAATTTGAATATCTATAAAGAATGCAAGAAACAGAAATAAGGGAAGCTATGCAGAAAGAAGAAAAATTGACAACTGAAAAGATAAAACTATTTCTATTTGTTATTATTTGATATGTATAATACCACACAAATAAAATGTTGTTTGTGTATATAATATAATGAATATACAATTATTTGATAGTGTGTTGCATTTGATATTTAATATTAAAAATAGACACTTTAAGATATCATATGTTATTTTCCAAATATGTTACTCATTTTATTTGCATCTAAATGTCAGAATCTTTTTCTTTTGCACCAAGAAATATCAGTGTTACTCTTACACTTTGGGTTGTGGGATGCAATAAGAATAAGCTTTGAATCATTTAACATAGAAAAATATTTAATTATATTCAGTTTTATAGTAGAACACAGCTGCTCACTAGTGTAAGTGCGTCCAAAGATGAACATAATATTTTCACAATGGTTTTTGTATTAATGGTAACATGTCCCAAAATATAAAGTTCTAATATATCAGCATCATCATCTTTAATTTTCAGTATCATATTTTATTATAGCTCAATAACTTCCATCGGAAGCTCTTCACTCACTATCAATATCCATTGAAAGAGGTGAATTGAATGTTAGTTCATTTTTATAAAGAAGCAAACTAGAGCAAATTTTCTAAAATTCAGTCTTTAATTCCACAACTTATAAGAAAGCTGTTCAGAGTATTACTTTCATTTCTGAAAATTTATATCTGCATAGGAAATTGTGTCAGATTACTCCTCAGCAAATGAATTTCTCAAAGAAAGCAATTCAGTTAGTATGAGCAAATGATATTATGGTATTACATATTTTATATATGATTATAGACAATTACTACAAGATGTTTATAGCTTCTAGTTTTATGTAAAAAAAAGCTAAATTTTTACATCCACCTTCTCAGTATATGAATATAGGTATTTACACTAGATGCCAAGGACAACTTACTTTAAATAGTCAAAAAAAAGTCTTCAACATAGCTTTAAGCCACAACTCTTTTTGTAATAATCACTGATGTTGTATACATTGTGTAACTAAACAGCATTCATATTTTTCTAACACTTTAAAGGTCTACAACGCTGGGTTAATTATTACATTCAAAGAATTTCATTCAATTTCCAACTTTCTAAAATGAAACAATTACTTATGAATAGTGCAACAAATATATTTATAACCCAAATCCTGAAAAAATGTTGCCACACTGTGTTTAAGCTTCTTTACTAAAATTACTTTGCATTGCATAACTCTAATACTATCTATAACTGCACAGTTTTGTAGCCATGAGATATAAATGATGTTATTAGATACATGGTAGCCACATCTAACTATTCACATTTAAATTAAAGAAAGCTAAATTAGCAAATCAGTTCTTCTAGCATACCTGCCACACTTCAGATGCTCAATCACCACTGTGGTTCATAGTGATTCTATTAAGAGAGCATAGATATAGTATAATTTTCATTATTTCAGAATGTCGTATTCTGAAATTCTTATTCATAATAGTAGATAAGAAGCATTTTCTGTAAAGGCTATAAATATTTTAGGCTTCGCAAACTGTTCTTTATTACAATTATTCATTTCAGCTATAGTAGCGGGGGAGAGTCGTAAAATAGAAAAAGAAAAGCATATGATGATGGTTCAATAAAATTTTATTAAAAAAAATGCATTTGGGTTACTTTGGCCTATGGACTATATTTTGTTTTCCCTTGATTTATACTATATTTTGATCAGTCTATATGAAAATTTGAGAACTTCAAATATGTATAAATTATATCAGAATCTAGAGTATTGGGGGGACATCATGGCCAATATATTTGGATCCTATAAAAAATTATAGCCTTGTAGAAATTTTCATGTCATTACAGTTATTTATTATTTTAATCTTTTCCAGAGAGTTTCATTAGGAAACATTTAATTTGTATTCTCCAAAAGCAAAGTTTAAAGAATTTGTATTCAAACTTGCACTTTCAAATACATGATTGCTTATAAGATGCTTTGCTATATTTAATAGACACTATTAATTTTTTCACTTAATATACAATTATATTTTATTATAGTAGCTCGTACCTATTTTCTATTTTTGTAATTTTAGTCCTCCATAAAGGAATTAAATTGTGTAGTATGTGTTTATTTCTGTACATGAATTACATATTTTCCTATGGTGACTCAAAATGTAGCTTTTCAATGCAAATATGCTTTTAAAATTTATACGTGTCAAATTACATCTTTCCCCCCAAGAATGTGATATCTCTCATTTTTCTTGTATCATATTGCTCTAAAAACTTCTTTTGCAATATCGGCATGGCATAGTGGATCTATTGGTAACCCCAAAATTATATAGCCATGTCCTTACATTCAAGCCTTTGAAAGTGGTATTATTTGGAAAAATGTTCTTAGATACAAGGAAGTTTCTCAGAATGGTATTATCCTCAATTTATTATGGGATCTAACTCCAACAGCAGGTTTCTTATAAAGAAAGGTAAAGGGAGATTTGGAACTCAGATACACAGAAAAGAGGATGGGTAAAGATGGAGGCAGAGGTTGAAGCAAGGCAACCTCAGATAGGGAACTTTGAGAGTAACTAGAAATTTTAAGAGACAAGGAAATTTCTCTGGTAGAGTTGTTGAAGAGAGGTTGGCCCTACCAACCCTTATTTTGCATTTCTGTCTTCCATAACTGATCAAGAATAAATTTCTGTTGTTTATCCTATTGTGTTTGTGATCATTTTTATGGCAGCCTTAGGAATCTAATACATGTAGGCATGATGATACTTCATTCTTAACTGTTATTAGAGATATAAAAGTAGAATAATATTGATGCCAATTTTTAATTTAATTTTGTGACAGGGAGAAAATAGTTGAGGGACTAGAAGAAAACTGGAGAAGGCAAATTTTATCTAAATAAAACAGCAATTATTTTAATGTAGTCTATTTTGATATACAGAAATACGAATTCATGTTTTTTTCAAGTTTTGCTAATAGTATGCTAAATATGAAATAGCTCAATAATCAAAACTTTAAACATATTAATGACTAAAAGTCATATTTTTAACTGCATGTCTCACCTAGGTAACTCATTTTCAGACTCGTATATTTTGTATGATTCCAAATGATGGAAAAACAAAGATACAGCATAACATTGTAAGGGAGGCAAAATTTTGCCTCTATTTTCTTAGAATTTTTGACTGAACTTGATAATTAAATTGTAAAAGACAGAATAGGAGAAAAGCATAAATGCATTTGATATGAATTTCATGTGACACAAGAGCCCCCATAAAGACGTGAAGCCCTCAGAAAGTGGGAAAACCTAAATACTTGATAGCAGGTTGAACAAAAAAAAGGAATTGTGGAAAAGTGTGAGGAAGGCTTAAGGAAAGTAAGAATTATTTCAGTAAGGTTCATTTGTACAGAATTCTCTCTTTCAACTTCTGGTCTTTGATGATAAGAATGTTATTTTTCTTCTGGTATAGCAAGGACATCGTCCACATGGGAGTTTATCTCCTGCTTTCAAAAAAAGAGTGAAGAGTGAATCAGAGTTCTCTTCTTGTACCTGCTGTGTTTTGGGTGCTATTATTTCAATATAATTTTTATGCCAGAATAGCATATTTTAGAGTGATATATTCTGGTTTCCTTCACCATTACTATTTGGTACATATAATATATATAAAATTTGAAAATCATGTATTACACTCAATTCATATTCATAGCTTTCATTTGGGGTTATTCTTATTCTCAGTTTGCTCAAAGATTTACCAAATCTCTCGATTTGCACTTTGTCTTTCAAAACCTTTATCCAATCAATCCCACATTGTTACTCCCATATTTATTGACTGTTTATGGTCTACTGAGCAGATTCTCACATTATCCTCTATGGTGTATTGACATTTTCTAGTGACTTTGTCTTTCTCCTTTCAGATTTATTTTCTAATACTACCAGAGCACATGCAAACAAATTTCTTAATAATGACATTTGCAAGTAAGGGTTTCTAGCACAGAGACAACCTCATTATGAAATAATATCAGTCAGATTTGTATTTGTGGGAAAAACATTTTATTGTTGTTCTTATAAATGAATTTGTCTTTCTGGATTGGGTGGACCATTTCTTGCTTTCTTTTAATGTCAAAATAATGTGTCTTGATGTGAATTTTTCCTTTCATATATTTACAAAGTGAAATTTTCAATGTAGCCCTCAGTCTTTTAATGTTCATTTTATAAATTATCTGAACATTTCTTATTATGTATGTTCTCCCTTGTTATAAGCTAATTTTCCATTTTTATGATTTCTGTAACAATTGTCTTCATTATCTATTCACTCATAGAGAGATATTTTCCTTTGAACATTTTACTTATTGGTGTATTATGTTGCTTTTCCTCTAATATTACTCTTATGTATAGTTCTAATATTGTATTTCAGATGCAGCATTCTGTTAAGAGTTTTTCTTGATTATTGTTGTCTTTTTACCTTGAATATTTTGTCTCGGAGTCAGTCACATTTTATTTTTCTTTGTCTATGTGGATTTTCCTGTATTCATTAATGGACTTTTCAACTACATGACAAGCATAGCTTGTTTATTTATACTTAGGAATAACATCCTTAGAAAACTCATTAGGAACCTAAGTTATGTGATGGGCTTTTCAACTAGAAGGGTTAGCTCTTTGGTAGGAAAAAACAGAATCAGCAACTAAATTTTAGAATGCCTAAATATCTAAGTAGAGTGGACATTTTTAGGACACAATTGCTCAAGGTTTTCTAGTCAATTATCTCTGAAGTTTAGAATCTACTTCTCTCATCACTTACCCTTTTGAGGGTGATAAATTGCTGAAGTAACTACATTACATATGGAAATAAGGCCAGTGTAAATGACTCTTGTTTTGTTCTTCCCCATTTCCCACACTTGCTTTTATAAACCTAATTTTCTAAGATCTACACTGGTATGGTGTTCCACAGGATAATGTGCTTTAATTTCTTTCCCCAACCTCTGACTTTTAGTGTAGACTGCACATTTCTTTTCCTGCTTCATTAGTCATTGATTATCAATAGTTGTCGAAATCTGTCTTTTGATTCCACTGTCTTGCAATTTCTTCAGCCTTATATTCTGTTACTTGTGTTCTACTAAAAGAGAAAGGAAATAATGTTCACCCTTTAAATCTTAAAGAAGATAACACCAATGTCTTCATATTTCTTCTCTAGATTATTATTACTAGAATCAAGAAACACATTAATCATATTGATCATAAATTTGCATTCATCAATAACATAGCTTATCATATACTATTTTGTATCTAGAAAATCTTTATTGTATATAGCGTATTTTGTTATAGTATTTATATGATATTTTGATTTATTTAACCATATTTTATAAAACAACATGCAGCATGCAGTCTAAATTCTAACTAAGAACAAAAAAGAAAGATAATGGGAAGTGAATTTCTTAACATGAAAAATATAATCATATTTATCTTGTTGGAATATCAAGAAAATTAATTTATATAACATATATGATAATATATCAGATGTATTATCTAGCAAAACATAGTGCTAAATAAAGTCATCTTATTATAGTCTTTCAATTGAAAAATATCTATGCACTGAAAGACGAAGTACAAAATGAATAAGTGTAAAGTTTATTTCAGAGGTAAATCCTTCACTAGGTATAAGGATAAACCCCAAATCCTGAGAACTCTTTCATCTCATTATAGCTCTATTTCATAGAAACTCTCTTATAAGATATCACAGCTCAGTTTTTCTGTAAAATGTGGTGATGATTATAAAGTTTATAAGAGAAGAAAAAAAGCTTTTAGAAAGAGCTAGTGACTTTAAGGACTTCTGTAATATATTCATGTATGTTGAGGAGTAGGGAAACGCAGGTCACAAAAGCCTTAGTAATGTACAAGAAAACTGATTTGCATTTTTCCAAGTAGTTCTTTTTATGTGAAAGACTTTGGAACATTGGGTAATAGAACCACTTACAGCCACATAAAAAAATCTTAATTTAACCAGAGCATTATATTAACTACCATTTCAGTTTTATCCAACATGCTGGATAATCAAGTTATAGCAGTGCTTTGATATAAGCAGTATGTAAGGTTTTACATGGAATGTTTTTCAAAGTTTTAATTTAGCATTTTTAAAATATGGCAATCTTCACATATCAGTGAATATCAAGACATAATGCATTTGCTTTCACTATGAATAAAAAAAGGAAAGAATAAAGATGTGGGGTGGAATGAAGGACAAAAATTATTTAAATAATACTGTCAGAGCAGTGGAGGTTTGAAATATCATCTTATAATCATATACATACCATAAGCCTTTAACTTGATACCATACATGGTATAAATTCTATATATCAGAGGGCCATGCCCCGGATTCAAGAAATTTTTCAGTAATTATGTGAGCTAAACAGGAAGAAAGTGCATGCTATCACTTGGATGATGAAATAATGAAGCATATTATTAATGAGGATTATTAAAGCTGCATTTGATTTTTGTCAGTAACTGTTATATAATTTAAGTATAACATCTTAAAATAATTCTATACAGGTTGAAAATTACATCAATGAAGTCTTAGAGATTGAACCATTCTGTCTCTTCCTGTTAATATACACAAAGATCCATTTTTTTTAACTAGGGACTTTTCAATTTCTCCTAATAGAAAGGTGAAGTATACTTGTACACTCACTGACATTGATTGGGCTATATTATTTCTATTAATTATCAGTGTATGGGAAGGAATAATATCATGCAAGTTTTGAGCAGAGGTTTTAAAGAGTATCACATTTTTTTTTGTTTTTTTGTTTTCTTTTTTTTTGTACTTTTGAATGCCTGCACTCAGAGTTCCTTAAAGAAATGTGTACATAACAGGTCTACACAAAATAGAGGAGCAAGAGTTTGCTCAATTAGAGTTGACCCCAGATGAGCCAACAGCATTGGTCAACCTGTAGAATCAAGATTCATGTTTGTGTGCCATTGAGATTTGGGGTCATTTATTACAGAAGACAATGTTGATGAACACAGCAGTTGGGAAGTCAATGACTTTTAGAACTAGTAAGCAAGAGAAGTTGGATTTAATCCTCAGCAACCTGACACCAGAGTCACTGTTGGGAAATGTAATATTTTTTTTCTTTAGTTTAGCAAAAATTAAATTTGGAGGTTATTATTTCAACAAATTTCTATTTATCTGTTTAAAATTCAAAAGTATTTTGAGACGAAAACACTTGGTTCATGCAATTCTAAGAAAAATGTAATGAACAAATTAGCATCAAAAAGTCAATAAATTGTTCTCAAAAAGTCAAACAAAAGAGTTAGTACTAAAACATCCCTTTTTAGAATCTAAAATTACTATTTTTCCTTCCTTGGTGTTAATTTCACAGAGAAAAATAAAGCCTATTAAACTATCTGACTTTAGGTGGCCTTGAAGGTTAACTTGAGAGCAAGCCAGGTGCTCTAAATAATACATGTAACATTTTACTTATTGCTAGATTTGCATGAATGTATTGAAGCATCAACACGGTAACGAGCAGTTTAATGTAACCAGAGCTTAATTGTTGACAACCTCTAGGTTGAATAAATCTCTTAGGATATTTTAGAATATTGTCTAGGATTTGTACATTGCTTGGTAAGTATTATATATTTAATAATAGCAATAATTCTTGGAAAATAAAAAATTTTAAATAAAGATTTAAAATAAAAAATGCAGGCTATGTCCACAGAATATTTTTATGCAAAACTTCAGGTTTTATTTTTACCTATTCTTTCATTGATGGGACCTGAGTTAGGAAATTTAAAGTAAGCAAAAATTTGTTTTCTACCTCTTTGCTGAATAAAGATACACACAATGTGGCATTTTCATTTGGACAAACAAAACTTGCCTTTTTACCTTTCACACAAGAATTTAATATTTTCCTTTCTGGAACAAAATGACCAGTTACTATGCAAATCATCTTTGGAAGAAATAAATGTTCGATAAACATAAATTGTTTAAATAAATCCTCCAGTAAGGACATGGAAAAATCATTCCCTTTACTTAGAAGAAAGATGCATACACCAACTATTTTGATATATATACACACATATATAAGCATTCTTATGCCCTGATTAGTTTACATGTAATTGGTATGGTTTTAAAATTGCCACTGAAAATACTAGCATTATGTCAGTAAGAAAACAAAACTTTTTTTTCAGATAAGTTATAGGAAAATTTCACACATAAAACAAAGGCTGTTATAATTTAAATATTGTAACTAATTTTTTTTTCTGAACTAAAATCTGTATCTACTATGTTCTTTTAATTCTTCAGAACGATTACAAGGACCTTTAATTTAGAGGGTTATTGCTTATACATAAAACCAATCCACAGCATTTGTTGTGGAAATGTATATATGAAATATATAATCTTGATAAGACAAAATTTAGGAGTTCTTTAGGAAATGTTTCAGAACTAGAAAATAGAATATCAAGTAAATGCAAAGAACAATTTGAAACAAACTATAATGTCTCTGGGATTTTATTGTTTCCTCAAACAAAAATGTTTTTTTTTTTTATTTTCGTTGCAATCTAGTACATTATTACTTAATTCAGGGAAGGAGTTTGTCTTTTGGTAACTTGTAGTTAAAATGAAGTAATAATATACATGTGTGTTTAAAAATTAACCCACTGTATTTTTCTCATAGCATGAAAAAATAGCATCTGATGTCCCTTGCAACATTTCTAAATTGTTTACAATTCCATAGGATCTGGTACTATCCAGTAAGCATAGTTTTTAAGTTTTAGATGCCTGGGGGAACAGTCATGTACAACCCAATGACTTGGGGTTGAGTCCTGGGGTGTGGGTGTGGGGCAAACTAAAATAAACAACTAACTAAACACAATGTCTTTTCCTCTTCTCCCTTCCTTCCTGGCTTTGTTCTTTAAAAAAAAAACTGAACTATTAAATAAATTTTCTTATATCCAAAGCAAAGTAGAAAATTGAGGCAATTATCTGGCCAATTTCCATAATCTATCAAATCAATTTTATATACACTATTGATTTGAAACAAGATTCTAGTACAAACAACTGCCAGTTTCTGAAAGATTATACCTTTCTATGTAAGTGTATATTTCAATGTGTGTATTCTTGATTTAAACTTAGTAAGTTAAAGACTATTAGAATGGATTGTTCTGTGAGAGGTAGTTTTATAGAGGATTCCTTACTATGCCCCTTAATGTTTGCTACAATTAGAGACAAATTATGTTTATTTTTGTAAAGATACCAGTTTAATTATCTGAGATAGCTTCATAAACGACTTTGAATAACTTTAATTTTAGGGAAAAGTATACATGACTTTTTTTTTGCATTCCAAATGAAATTTCTTCTCTTTCAATCTTTCCCTCATCTGATGCTGTTGCTCTTGTTTCTGCTATGCTTTGCTTCTCTGTCTTTGTTTAATCAATTACTCCAAGTAAATCTGCTAATAGAAATTTCTCCTATTTCTTTTCTCCCTAAATTTAAGTAGATTAAATTGATCTAGTATTAGAAATAAACTCTTCTTTATTTTCCAGTAAGTTAGAAAGTTCATTTTTATTAATAGTATCTAATCCTTTAAGGATGATTCATTTATTTTCCTTATCCTACAGAAGAATAGTGCAGTATGATGTGTTTAAATAAATATATTCATCTATCAAAGCTATTAATGTATCAGATGCTCATCTAAAATGTATTAGATGTAAATAAAGTGGTAAAATGAGAGAAATAAAACCTACTCACACAATTGCATAGAAAAACATTCCATAAACAAATAGCACAAATTCTGAAAAATAGCATATTTTGAAGATAAACTTTTTGGATATATTTGTACAATGTATTCCTATCTTCTAACTCCATGTCCTTTGATCTCTTTACATGGTGTAATTTTTGTAATTTCATTTACTTCAAGAAGAAGAGAAAGATAAATTTATGTTTTAAAATGATTGTTTAATATTTTTAAATGATTTGAAAGATTTTATATTTATATTTTAAATTTACAAATTCATAGTTTGAAAAGTTGTCTTGAGTTTTACGACTTATTTTATAAGCTAAAAATCTTCTTTGAAGTCTTATGTAACATGAACAAATAATAAATACATGAGATGGTTGCAAAAATTTTCAGGAAAGAACCAGATAAGCAGATATTTTAGACTTTTTGATCCATATGGTCTCTGCTACAACCACTAAATACTGCCCTTGTGGTGCAAACCTGGCCATAGACAACACTTAAATTAATGAATGTGGCAGTGTTCCACTAAATTTTATTTAAAAAAGCAGGCAAGATGCCAGATTTTCCCTGAGGCTATATTTTGCTAAACACTGATATATATTAATTAATTCTCTATGGCAATTTTTTAAAAAATATACATGTACTTGCATAGTCAACAAAATCACTAAGCTATTTAGCTAGATTTATTTATTTATTTATTTTAACTATTCTGCTGAGGTTCAAGCCTATTCCTGAGTTTTGGTACAGTGATTTATAAGAATGACTTGGAATTAAATAATCCAGATTCAAATCTCAGCAATATGACAATAAAAATATGACCTTGGGCATGCATTCATTTACTTTTAGCTATGATTCTGTTGATCTATTATAATAAAAATATGTACCACATAGTATTGAATGATAATTCACATATATAACAGCAAGTGCTAAATTCAGCACTTGAGAAATAATAAGCATTATTAACATAAAGTATTATTTTTATAAAATGATCTTAGGTTTTCATCAAAATTAATGGGCATGATGCATTAGTCATAAAAGTGTGAAGAGATTGTAGGATATGAGAAAAGTCTTTTGAATGTACAAAATTTATTTGATGCCGGTATTTTTATTCTAATATCAGTAATTTTAAAACTAAGATAAAACATTAGGAAGAAAACATTCCATGACATCTAAATACTTATAGATGAGCAAAATATTAGTGTATTTTTATCATAAATTCTGATTATTCTGCTTTCTTTTCTATTTTTTGTTTAAAAAATATTTGCATAAAATAAAAACAGCAAAGGTCAGATTATTGAAATATCATTTCACAATAACCAGTGATTAAATGATTAAATGGGTTTAAAATCACTAGCAAGCAGGAATTTCAAACAGGGATCTAAAAATGAATGTGAATTTGAATAAACATCTGTGTTTGCTAGTGAAGAGGTTGGGATATAAAACCAGGATTTTATATTCCTGGTTGAGGAAGATTTAGATTCTCTTAAAATTAGTTTACCTGAGCAACATACATATTACTGGATTGAAAAACACAGTCATTGAAATATTAACATCAAGGCAGTTTGACATCCTAGGAAATAATTTCTGTCAAAGCAGAATGTCTGCAAATGTTGGTGCTTTTTCTTGTAATGAACATGACACAAAAACCTTGATGATATGTCTGTTGGTAGATCAACAGTAGAGATGGATATCAGTGCTGGTATTCACTATGGCTAGTCTAGGTCCCAGGGCAGCCAAATATGAGCAAATTGTACTTTAATAAGAGTTACCAGTTAGTAATTACATCAAAATACTGAGAATAATTCAGAGAGTTTCAAAGTTACTTTTATCATAGAATTCATCACTAAAACATTGTAAGATGATGGGTGCGCAGTCTAAAAGATCTTATTTGATGTCTAATATTTCTAATAAGTAAAAGCTGATTATAATAATTTGTTTCAAGATTTGATTTGGCAGTAGGACCTCTGCAATGCAGAACTCCAGAGAACTTCTTTACACTGTCTAGACAAATGAAATTCACTCTCTGATAGGAAGTGAAATTTCCACAGATTTTAATTTATCCTCTTTCTAAGTGTCCTCTATAATTGTGACCTTGGATTTGGATGTGCACAATACAGAGGTGCTACTTGACTGCAAGATTAAGGAAATGCTAATTAAATTTTGCTTATACATGTTAGGCATCCATTTTCAGACAATTCAATGACCAGTAAGATGTCTTTATTATTAGAGACAAAGTATTCTTTTCTTTTTTTTTTCTTTTTTTAATAGGAGTAGCTAAGGTGTTGCCAGTGCTGGTTAAACTGTGTGCAGAGATGTTAATCATGAATGTGAGCTCCAGTCATCATGTTCTGATCTGCCTTCCTGAAGGAAGAATAGGTAAGGATCATCCTGGCTGATGATCAAAAGTTCCTTTGAGCTTGTTGATTTGCTTTCCATAACACATAGCATTGACCTTATGATTCAAAACAGCTGTTAAGTCTTCTGCATCTTGATCACATTTCAACAAGCAAAAATGAAAAATTGGTGTAGAAACTTATGGTTTGTATCATAACAACATTTTCTAGACGTTGTAAACAGAATTTTTATATAAATTTATTTGAAAAAACTTAATCACACAACCACAAGAGAATGCAAGAAAAGCTGAGAAATAATTACTTTAGATGACCACCCAGATTGTGCCCATGTAAATGAAAAAGGATGCTAACACTAAGGAAGAAAAAGAAAACAAATATAAGGAGCATCTAGCTCTCTTTCTTATGTTTATTATTACTCATATTGATGTCAAATATTTTGTGAAAAATGAATTGTCAGAACTTGTTCTTATGGCTCAGATAGCTCAGATGGTTGTTATGTGGACCCTGTGAAATCCAGGGACTAGGGTCCACTACCCAGGACCAGGTGGAAAAATAAAATAAACAAACTAAATAAAAATGCTTCCTTGTCACATGACCATGACTATAAGGGAATCTTAGAAATGTAAGCTAATTGCATGTTCAGGAAGAAAGGAAATGGATTTTGTTTGACAGCAGTATCTACAGCTTTTTCTCTTTAAGAATAATTTCAGTTTGTAAGTGGCCTATATACTTCAGGTCTATATTCTTGAATGAGTCATGTGCAATAGAGATGAAATCATTCTTTAATTAATGAAGCCAACTTCTTAGGTCATGATAGAACAATTCACGTTGTAGCACATAAGCCATTTCATGGCAGGCAGTGTACCTCAAAGAAAATTGGGGAAATATTAGGCAGAGTAAAATGAGGTGGGTAAGAAGCAATGGAGTATAGTTGGAAGACAGCAACCTGGTAGGGGCAAGATTCAGATAACCCACAGATCCACTAGGAATTTACTCATTCTCAGAAAAAAACAATGAAGGAAAGCAAGTGCAGAAGCTGTAGAGACACAACAGCTTTTGTGATGACAAAGGTTAAGTGAAACAGGCTGGTTGGGAGCTAAACCACAGATTCAGAACTCTGGATTCAGCATGTAGCTGAGTGCTGGAGACCTGGGAAGACACTGGCCACCTGGAGAATCACTTCAAGGGCAGCAGAGAGTCTGTCCAGGGGGACCAGGACCCAGAGATTGGGAAACTGTCTTGGCGCAAGGTGGAAAGAAAACTAGTGCCCTGGATCTAAGCTGGACACTAGGAATCACCATAACCAGAAGGCAGCTGGGGAAATTTGCTACTCTTACGGCTTCCAACCACCAGTTTTCATCCAGAGTCTTAGGATCTGCCCACAGGATAGCCTACCCACCAAATATTCTAACCACTGGGTATACAGCCCCCAGTATTAAAGGAAATACTTTTCAAGAAGGGACTAACCCTCAATGCTACCCACTAGCATGAACCTGTGTGTGGAGGTGGGGCTGCAACCTGATTTCCAATTGTGGGCCAACAACAAGGTGACCACTGTACATAATGCCATCATTGCATGGAAAATGAACCCACAAAAATATAAACAAACGCTAAGCAGAGCAAACAACAGAGAAACACACATTAAATTATAATTCCAATAAAACAGGCAAGAGAAAATCTGAATACAGCAGATGTATGCAAACTACCTGAGGATGGATTTAGGGTAACAGTTATTAATATACTTGTGAGGATCAAGAAATCAATAAGGGAAATAAAAGAGAGCAGCAAAAAAAAGAAGAAATGAAGTAAGAAATCAAAGAAATGAAGACTATTACAGGTGAACTGAAAAACTCACAGAGGGTGGCAATGGTAATATGGATGAAGGCTCTGATAGAATCAGTGTGGTAGAAACTAGGACAGAGGAATTCACTGAAGGAAACCAGCAAAGAGTTAAAAGAATGCAAAGAAAGGAAGACAGCTTGCAAGACCTATGGGCTAGTCAATACCAACAAGTTAATTGGAGACTGAACAATATGGTTCCGAATGACTCAGGTAAAAGAGAAAATCAAAGAGGGATTAAAAACAAATTTAGAGACAAATGAGAATGAAGATATGAGCTACCAGAATCTTTGGGATGCAGCAAAAGCAATACTAAGAAGATGGTCCATCACAATCCAGGCCCACCTCAAGAAACAAGAAAAATCACAAATAAACAATCTAATCCTACATTTAAAACAATTAGAGAAAGAAAAATGATTAAAACCTGAAATCAGTAGAAGAAATAAAATAATCAAAATGCAAGCAAAAATAAGTGAAATAGAAAACAAAAAGACATTACAGAATATCAATGAAGTCAAAAGCTCATCCTTTGAAAAAATAAACAAAATTGACAAGCCATTGGCTAGACTCACAAAGAAGAAAAAGGAAGAAAATTCTCATAACTAGAATCAGAACTGAAAGAGGAGAAGTCACAACAGATATCACATAAATATAAAACATCATAAGGGACTACTATGGACAGCTCTGTGCCAACAAAGGGGACAATCTTAAGGACATAGACAGATTTTTAGAAAAATACAGTCTACCAGAACTGAACCTGGAAGAACTGGAAAACCTGAACAGAACAATCACAACCAAAGATATTGAACAAGTTGTTAGAAGTCTCTCTAAATATAAAAGCCCAGGACCAGATGACTTTTCTAATGCATTCTACCAAACCTTCAAAGAATAATTAACACCTATTCTTCTCAAAGTTTTCCAAAATATTGAAGAACAGAGAACTCTCTCAAATAATTTCTGTGAGGCTAACATCATAGTGTTACCAAAAGCTGATAGAGATGTCTCCAAGAAAATAAAAAACAAAAAACAGAAACTACAGAACAATCTTTCTAATGAACATAGATGCAAAAATTCTCAACAAAATTTAGCAAACCAAATCCAACAATGCATTCAAAAGGTTATCCATTATGACCAAGTGGGTTTAATCCCAGGTATGTGAGTATTGTTCAACATATGTAAAACTATTAACACAATACACCATATTATCATAAGAAAAGAGACAAACCACATGATCATATCAACTATGCAGAGAGTGATCCCACACACATTTATGATAAAAATCCTACATAACATAGGCATAGAAGATGCATACCACAACATAATAACTGTCATTTATGACAAACCCTACCTCCTAGTCAATGGCAAAAAATTGAAAGCATTTCTTCTAAGGTCAGGAACAAGGCAAGGCTGTCCACTCTCACCACTGCTGTTTAACTTCATACTGGAGGTCTTAGTCAAAGCAATTAGGCAAGAAAAGCAAATTAAAGAAATCAAAATTGGAAAGGATAAGTAAAAGTATCATTATTTGCAGATGACATAATTACAAATATTAAAAGCCATAAAAACTCTAGAACTCATCAATAAATTCAGTAATGTGACAGGCTACATAATCAATGAACAAATATCTTTGCATTTTTTATATGAAAAAAGCACATTAGAAGAAAATTAAATCAATAAAATCACACAGTTTAAACCAGAAATTGAAAAAATCAAATATCTTGGAATGTACTTACAAAGGAAGTGATATAGTGGAAGGCAGGCTGTTTTGACACATGTCTTAAGAATTGGGAAACTGCTCATATTGATAACTTCCACATATTAATTTATTTTAATGTATAAAATCAAAGTTACTGCAATAAAACTATAAATAAAAAATAGAAAAGTAACTAGGTAGAGAAAATCAGAGAGTACGAGTTCACTATGGAATGAATTATGAACATGAATAGTAATAGCTAATAATTTTATTGAATATCCATAAACGTTTATGATCTAAGGATGAATATATTCAAATAACAAACAAAAAAAAAAAACGAGCTAGCAATGTCTTGAAATAATAGACTTCTTGTTAAGTGGTAACAGATAGGTGCTACGTCTTTTGGGGGAGTTTTTTGACAAAAAACAAGATGAAGATCTTAACTCTGATAATTAAAATATTTACTTGAAACCAATTAGATCACAGTAACAATGTCATGAGAGTGGAAACATTGCTTGCTGTTTATATTACTGTCTTCAATAGTCAGGGCCATAATTAGTCTTCAATAAATATTTGTTGAATAAATGATTGAATGAAGCAACAGTAAAATACATGTGAAATTGAAATCAATGGATAGTTGGAATGATGAATGTATACATACATACATGCATTTATACCGACATACATACACACACAGAAAAAAAAATCCAGAATTATTGATTGATATATACTAGAGAGAAAATCTGAATGTCTGAAACCTACAGATGGGTGCTTATATCAGAGCAATGTGTGTTAGGTAATAGTAAACAAGATTTAACCACTATTGCTAATCTAATATACCTGGGGAAAGTGTATTATAGAAAGTAATAAAAAACTATATCATCTGTAATGTTCTGGTATTAGTAAATTGTAAGACACAAGTATGACCTACATTATATTAAAAGCACAGGTCCTGTTGATCGAAGCTCATAGCTGTTTACTTCATCTTATCCCCCAACAGAGTGATGCTGTCTTTATTATAAGGCCTTAATAAGAAACATATGAATCAAAGTGGGTTTGCAAACATAGGTCTCTCTTAAATAATTTTAAGATCTGCTAGGCACATAATGGAAGCTGCATATTCCTTATCACCCCCTGTCCTCGGGTAAGGTGGAACGAGCCAATGGCATCTTAAAAACCCAGCTAACCAAACTTACCCTAGAAACCAGAAAGTCTTGGCCTTCTCTCCTACCTCTGGCCCTCACTCGAATATGGGCAGCTCCACGAGAACCGACGGGGCTCAGCCCTTTTGAGTTGCTATATGGCCGTCCCTTTTTAATTAACAACAATCTGCCGATCCATACCCCTCCTCTGGCTTCCTATCTACCCTATCTGTCCTTGCTTCCCCATCTCTCAAACGAACCTGAGAGGATTAAAGCCTATTATTTCTCGCCTCCTAGACAAGAAACTTCTTGTCCCTACCAACTCACCATGCAATACCCCTATCCTCCCAGTCAAGAAACCGACTGGAGCCTATCGGTTAGTCCAAGATCTCAGACTTATCAATGAGGCAATCATCCCTATCCACCCGGTGGTCCCCAACCCCTCTACTATCCTCTCCCACATCCCTCCTAATACAACCCACTTCTCGGTACTACACCTGAAGGATGCTTTTTTCAGTATTCCTCTTCACCCAGAGTCTCAGTTTCTCTTTGCCTTTACGTGGACAGACCCTGACACGGCCCTGTCACAAAAGCTCACTTGGAAGGTCCTGCCGCAAGGATTCAGGGACAGCCCTCACCTATTTGGTCAGGCTTTAGCCCAAGATCTGGCCTCCTGTGACCTGGGCCCCAGTAAAGTCCTCCAATAAGTGGATGACCTCCTACTTTGCAGCCCCTCTCTACAGGACTCTCAACAACAGACTGCTACCCTTCTCAACTTCCTCGCCCAAAGAGGATATCGAATTTCTCCTGGTAAAGCCCAACTATCCAAGCAGCAGGTCATCTATCTTGGTCTCTCTCTCTCTCCTACATCCCGAAGCCTTACAGCAGACCACACCCAACTTCTCTGCAATCTCCAGCCACCTACATCGGGAGATCAGATCCTTTCCTTCTTAGGGCTGGTGGGGTTCTTTAGACACTGGGTCCCCAACTTTGCTCTATTGGCCAAGCCGCTCTACGACGCAGCTAAGGATACCCCCACAGGTCCCCTTACGTCTCCTAAGACGGTGCAAAAGGCCTTCACCGTTCTGCGAGACACCTTGCTCCAGGCCCCCTCCCTCAGCCTCCCAAACCCCTCTCGCCCTTTTCATCTCTTTACAGATGAGAAGCAGGGAGTTGCAATTGGGGTCCTGGCTCAGCCAGTGGTCCTAACATACCGCCCAGTGGCCTACCTATCAAAACAGCTTGATCCGACCCTACGTGGATGGCAGCCATGTCTCAGGGCATTGGGCGCTGCCGCGGAACTGGGAAAGGAGGCCCTAAAACTCACCCTAGGCCAACTTGTAACTGTATTCTCCTCACATCGCTCGACAGACCTATTATCCCACCGCTCTCTTTCCCTTCTCAGTCCCTCCCGTCTACAGGAATATCACCTCCTATTCATTGAAGGAACTATCCTGTCCCTCCGACTCTCACCACGGCTTAACCCAGCTACCCTCCTCCCAGCCCCCACTACAGAAGTAGAACTTACCCACTCTTGCCCTGAGATATTAGACTTTCTCAGCCAACCTCTAGACCGTGTATCTGACAAACCCCTGCCCAATTCTGACCTCATTCTATTTGTAGATGGAAGCTCAATGCTCGGAGCCGATGGTCAGAGACGAGCGGCATATGCGATAGTCATCGTATCTGAAACCCTAGAGGTCAACAAGCTTCCTGAGGGCACTACCTCCCAGAAGGCCGAAATCATTGCTCTCACCAGGGGTCTAATCGTGGCTAAGGGAAAAAGGGTCACAATCTATACGGACTCCAAATATGCCTTTTTAATTGTCCACAGCTACTCTGCCTTATGGAAGGAAAGGGGTTTCCTAACCACCAAAGGGTCACCGATTGTTAATGCCCCCCTAATTGCTAAGCTTCTTCAGGCCATAGACCTACCCTTGCTACTGCAGTAGTCCATTGCAAGGGGCACCAGACATCATCAGATCCTGTCTCCTGTGGCAATGCCCGGACGGATACGGTGGCTAGGGGACTCACTGCACATACCCCACCACCACACCCTGTACTTTTCCTGACTACTAATATTCGCCCTGAATATTCTTCCCAGGAACTCTCTACCCTCCTCCAACAAGGGGGACACCTGAAAAATGAAGGATGGATATTCCTCAATGGCAAAATAGCCTTGCCACAGGGACAGGCCTCCCAACTGCTCTCAGAGATACATCAGACACTACACATTGGCCCAAAGGCCCTCATGAAGTTTTTATCTCCTCTCTTTACCCATCCCACCCTCTTCCAGATCATCAAGGAGATCCACTCCAGATGTTCCATCTGCTCCCAGACATCAGCCCAGGGAAAACTGAAGCCTCAAGTCCCGGGCCACCAACTGCGCGGGCATCTCCCAGGACAAGACTGGCAGATTGACTTCACATGCATGCCCCCTCACAAAAAACTTCGTTACCTTCTAATCTTTGTTGATACGTTTTCAGGTTGGATTGAGGCCTTCCCCACGACAAGGGAAACAGCAGACACGGTGGCTGAAGTCCTCCTCGGCCACATCATCCCACGATTCGGACTACCCTCTTCCATACAGTCAGACAACAGCCCG
>RJWH01000465.1:600000-768030 GCA_004363575.1 Solenodon paradoxus
GTTCCCCAATGTGCCATGCTTTTTCAAAATCTTCTCATCTGCTGCTATTTCTTACACTATTTCTCTACTCCCACTACTATTTATACTTCTTTTGTTTTGTTTTATACTTCTAAATTTAGCTTAGATATATTCTCCTCCAAGAATCATTTTCTGACCCCCTAAGGTGGATGAGTGACTGACATTTTTCCATAGTGACGAGAGCTTGTCATACATTATAGAAATTGCTGATTGTCTGCATCCCACACTATGCCATAAGCTTATAGAGAGCAAGAATTGTATCTTTATCTCTGTACTCCTTTAGTTAACTCATGACCTGGTGACTAACAGCATAATAGATATGCAATAAACATTTGTTGAATGAAAGAATATATGAATGAAGTCTTATCCTCTCAAATAGATGACTATTAGTCCTTCTCTTCCTTGTTCAGGAAAATCAACTACTTGACTATACATTTCCCTTTCAATTTAATCTCTGAGAGGGTGTGAGGGACAATTCTATATTTATCAAAAGAAGGCTGCCAATTTTAGTCCAAGCCAAAAGAAGATTAAAATGAGCAGGACAGTTCTTCTGCCATTATTTTCTCTGTAACCATGGACAAATCAATTCCTTGCCTTGGAAACTCCTTAATTATAAATAGTGATAAGGAGGATTGAGATTTTCTCTAACATCATATGCAGCACTTGACAACATAGTTAACGAGTTCACAGTAATGACTTCCTGGAAATTAACTGGAATAAATCTTTCAGTGGCACAGATCTAACAAAATACAAACCTTAGTGTATGCGTAGGGAGTGCATGTATGTACATGTGCGCATATGTATGTGTTTGGATATGTGCACACATGCACACAGATCTAAGAACTCAAATGGTATCATGAAAGTTGGTGAATCCTCTTCTCTCACACATCTTACAGAAAGACAAGGATGTTTTGACCTTGTGATCCTATAGTAGTTACATAACTTCTCTTAAGATTAGCATACCCATCTGTAAATCATAACTATATCCACATAGAAAACTTGAGGAATTACATTTATAAAAAAATTAAAGTAAATAAAATACTTAGGAGTAGATTTTTTTAAATGAGTGCACAACTTATACTCTGAAAACTACAAGACCCTGATTAAAGACGACCTAAATACTGGAAAGACATCCCATTTCCATGAATCAGAAAACTCAATATGGTTAAGATGGTAATACTGGCCCCCAAACTGATCTATTGATTCAAGTCAATCTCTTTCCAGATGACTTCTTTACATATATTGAGAAGCTGAAGCTGAAATCCTATGGAACTTCAAGGGATCCAATAGAGCCAAAATGACATTGAAAGAGAAGAAAAAAAAGTTGGAAGACTCACAGCTTACAATTTTAAAATTTATTGCAAAGATACAATTATTATGAAAGTATGGTACTGGTCTAAGGATAAACCTAGAGACTAATTAGATTAAGAGTCTAGAAATAAACCTTCACATTAACAACTGATTTTCAACAGTGTCAAGAAAGAATAGTTTTCAATGAATGATACCGAGGTAATGGAATATCCACATGTAAAAGAATGAAACTGACCATATATTAAAAAAAACCTCAAAATTAATCATAGATATATATGAAAGACTCAATACTATGAAATTCTGTAAGCAGATAGGCTTAAATCTTCATGATTTTGTATTTTGCAATAGTTTCTTATATATTAAACAATAAGCACAAAGGATGAAAAATAGATTAACTTGACATCATCAAAATTGTAAATGTTTGTACTTTAAATGACACCATAAATAAAGTTTAAAGAAAACCCGCAAGTCATAGATCTGATAAAGCATTTGTATATAGAATATAAAAATAACTATTATAACTCAATAATTGAAGGACAAATCTCCCAGGCAAAAGTGGACAAAGGGTTTGAACAGTTATTTGAGAAGATATGCAAATGTCCAATAAACATTTTAAAATAAGTATAATTTCATTAGCCATCAGGGACATGCAAATCAAAATTACAATAGGGTTCTACTCACAATCAACAAGATGACTGTAATCAAGATCAAAATATAAGAAATGTTGATGAAGATGTGATGAAATCAGAACATTCATACACTGAAAAGTGCTAAATGTTGCAACCGTTTTGGAAAGCAGTCTGGATTTCCATGTTGTTCAACAGTTACCATGTGATGCAGCATTGCTACTCCTAAGTATATACCTAAGAGAAATGAAAGTATATATCAGCATAAAAACCTACACATGAATTTTCATAACAGCATTATTCATAATGACCAAAAGGTGAAAACAAACCAAGAATTCATCAACTGATAAATAAAAGATAAATAAAATTGTGGTGCATCCATACAATGCCTTATTATTCAGCCATAACAAGGAATGAAATATTGATTTATGCTACAACATGAATGAATCTTGAAAACATGCTAAGTGAATCTCTCAATATGTCAATCACAAAGGACTGCATATTGCTTTATTCCCTTTATATAAGATATCCATAATACGCAAATCTACAAAGACATAAAATAGATTAATGGTTGCCTGAAGCTGAGAGGGATAGAGGAATTGGGGCATGATGACCAAGTGGTATGAGGTTTCTTTTGGGGGTAATGAAACTATCCTAGAATTGATCATAGTGACACATACACAATTCCTTTAATATACAAAAAAACTCCTGAATTTTAAATGAGTAACAGGTGGTTTGTGAATTATGTCGCAAAAAAATACATTAAAAAGCTGAGGCCCCTCCACTTAGATTGTTTTTCATGCAGAGGAACTTCTCTCTTCGGGTGTGCCATATCCTGCACTTTAGATGAACAGCCAAGGGCTCAATAACCAGATGCTCAGGTGTGGGCACAGATACACAGACATGCACACACACACCGATTTCTTGACCATGGGAACTACCTTGGCTTTCTGCTTGGGTGGGGATAGAAGGGAGTGAGAAACAGCCAGGGACTATTGATAGAAATTTAAAATGATATTTAAAAAAAATTTTCATTTCTTTTTCCCTGCAGCAGGAAGAGGGGAGTGGAGAAATTGGGAAGGATGCAAGGTATCACTTGGAAATTCTCACTCACTGCTGCAGCACAAGGCTCAGATCTCACTTCAACAGTCTCCAAGCAGAGGTCCCAGGAGTGAGAGAAATAATGAATTCTAGTCAGACCAGCTGATGCTACCTTTCTTGTGTCTACGAAAAGCAGCTGCCTCAGTAGTGTGATTTCAACAGAGCCAGACACGGCGTGCCCACAATTCTCCACCCTGCATCCTGACCACCTATTGCCAGATATGAGACTTGTACTGGAAACTCACTTACTGGGTGTAGATATCATCCAGGGTGCTGTGACTTCTAGTATCTGTTCCATAACCATGATTTCTGCCTTCGGAGACAGACCTATTTGGCAAGCACAATCCCATCACCTTGTTTCAGAAAGGGCACTGTCCTCATTACGTCTTTGATATGCAGAAAGACGTTTACCTTCAACTGCTGAAGAATTCTTCCTGGCTTTGAAGAAAACTTAGGGAGGCCTCCTGCTTCCTCTTCCTGGATGTGAACTGTGACACTGTAGCCCAGATTACTACAGAGAGATTTTCTGCACCCACAAGGGGCACCACACTCAGAGTGAAAATGATTCCGAAAATAGCACAATGGTGACAGGATGAAGTTCAGTGCTTAATGACAGCCTCCAGATCCATTAATTCTGAGATGATCTCATTTCTAGACATCCTTTTATGTGTAGTATTCAGTCTGTAGTTGAAGAAGTTTGAATAGAGATTTTTGACCCTGAGGTTGAAATCATCCTAACTGTTGCAGAAATTTCCAAGGGGTACATACCCTAGCTTGGAGAGAGTAGTTTGCATGGGCATGAAGAGTTGTGGGGAGTAGTGCTCCTTCTTGTCCTTGTGCCCTTGAGTGGACGGCAATTTGAATTATGTAGGTGAGTGTAAAATATGCTTGAATGACTGGCTTCACTTGTACACATTCGCTCATTCATGAAACAAGTACAGATTAAGCCCTCATTATGCTCAACGAATCTCATAACGTAAGAGAAAGGGTATACATGTATGAGTATATGTGTAATCTCTGAGAACATGCATGCAAATGTGCAAAAGTACATGTTTTCTGCCAGAAGATTGTTGGATTTGTCTGTAACCTGCTCTCTTGGCTGAAGTCAGCACCTCCATAAAGAGGAGTCCTTATCTCTACATCTTCTCCAACTCTCATTCATTCTGTAATGACCAGGAAGAAGACAACTGGCCAGAAGGTCAGTGCCAAATGTGTACAAATGACATGCTGTGTCATTTGCAATCTTTGCACAAGGAAGCAAGGCCTTGGACTTAAGAGGGGTCTACAACTTGAAGTATATCCAACAAAGGTTCAGCTCCTATAATTGATTTCTTCTGGCAGGTCTGACCTCCTAATGGAGCCCAGCCTGGGCTGGCTCTGTTGTAATTAGTCTCTAGTCCCTGAGACATCAAACACATGCGGCTTATGGAGACAGGCTTTCTGGGTTTAGACACTTGTCATAGGCAATTTGCAAAGCCAATAATTCACTTTATAAGATAGTGCTGTTTTGAGTCTCCCTTTTACAATGATAAATTCAGAGTACAATTTAATACTCAAATTAATATTATTAATATTAAGTTGCTAATGTGTTAAATAAGAAAAATATATTATCTTCTCTATAGATGCCAAATAGGCACTGGATTAAATTATGCTTCCATATCTGCTTTTACAATGTCTCAGTAAACAGGAGATAGATACATATTTCTGCAAAATAATAAAAAAAATTGGTGTTCAGATCAACCACTGGTGTCATACTTAATGATTAGCCACTAGAGAAATTTTAATCAAAAATAGGAAAGATGAAGGCAACTTCTATTAAGCACTATTATTTAACATTGTTCTGGAAATTCTAAGAAAATTAAATAAGAAAAAAATTAAGAGATAAAATACTATAAATAAAAGAAAAACAAATTATTATCTTGCAAAATCTTGACATTTTATTTTGAATGTGAACTCATTGATTAGCTCTGACACCTGCATGAATAGATAACAACAAATCTGGAAAGATTAATATTCTTCATAATGATCATTTTATCTTGTGTATTGCTCCAGGGATGATTTTCACCAGGTGATTGTCATCGATGGTTAAAGGTTACTTATTTCAAAGCTCAAACCATCCTATTCATCAAGTTTTCTCCAACACTAAATTGCTTATAACCAATAACTCAACATAATACCTGGTATGCAAATTTGAAAATACCTAATCTCTTTGATTTTAAGATACAATTTTTAAAAGCATAAATATTAGAATAACTGGGGCATGCCTTGCAGTCAATATATGTTTCAAGGGTTAGTGTATTCTTTTTCTTGAATGACTGTTACAATTTTATATTCTTAGAAGGCAATCAGCAGTGCTCTGTGATTCATTGTGGTTTTCATGGAGCCAGTTTGTACATGATAATGTCCACACTGACCATTTTCAGTTTAATTTTTGGTTTTATAATTTCTTTTTATTTTCATAAAAGAGCTTTAGCCTGATTTACTTAGTTGACTATGAGAGCATGTGACTGTCATTTCATCTCAAAAAGGTTCACCCCAGGGTGATGGTAAAGAGAACAACCACCTTGAACTCAATTTCATTCTAAGTTCATTGAGAGCTGTGTAATGAGAAGCAGCCCTGTAGACAATCGTCTGAAGGGCACATGGACTCAAATGTTCCTCTAGATTCATTTTATTTTATTAAAAATACTTTTAACTGTGGGAATATTTGTTCCAGCAAAAAAAAAAAGACATGGATAAAGTTATTTTCTGATTGTTGTAGATGAAGAAATAAGAACCTCATCTTTACCCCTCTATTCTCTCCTCACCCCTCCCCAGCTCCTGGGGGCAGCTGGAGATGCCAGAGAGCTTCCTGTGTAATGAATTACTCTAAATGTCTTTTATTTGTACTTGGGTCATTCAAAACCACCAGAGAGTTTATTCTCTGGATAATTGTTACTGCTTGAGACTTGGGTATAAGTCATAAATCTCCATTAAAAAACAATGTGGGTGAATCACACAAAAACACATACACACCCATACACACACACTCAAACCAGTTAAATAAAACATGCATTGGTACGTATTACTGAATGTTGTTGAGAACACTATTTGATGCCATTGAAGACAATACTAACACTAAGTTCCAGGTACTCTTCTAAGAGCTTTGTAAATATTAACTCATGTAGGTATTACAATAACCCTATGAAATAGGTTCTATAAATATCTACATTTCATAGATGATAAAACTGAGGCACAAAGAAATTATGCAAAGTGGTAGAGTTGGGATTTGAACTCAGGAAGTCTATAGCTTGTTCTAACCCTCTGGGTGCCTCCTTTTCATAAGCTGCCATTGTAAAACAAAATTGGGGTTTCAGTCATAGGAAAAGTCATTGTTCTGAATAGATTTGTTTTCTAAGATGTTCCAGACACTGATTGTTATAACTAAGCTTCATGCCCTCTTTATTGAGCCTCTAAAAGAGTTTAGAGGCATCAAGTCAGCTTTCCAGAAACCCTGCCATCATCCCTACAAAATGTGGGACTTTTGAAGTCCTACACGTTTTTCACTGAGGTCAACTTACATGTGCCTTCTAAGTGAGGAATGTTGCAGTGGGGGAACTCTCCCCCACCTCTCCAGAGACTGTTCCCTCCTCTCCACCTCTTGGAATCGCTTCCCAGAACAGACATCAAGCCCTGTGATAAGCTGAAGGAAAAAAATACCCATCAAACACCTAGGAGTCTCTACAGGAGGGTGGCAGAGGGGAGGGGCAGGTTAGAACAGCAGGCACAGGGTGAGGTGAAGTTCTCACCCTCTAGCTTGTGACTTTGTGGCTTTGAGGGAATCTCATTAGGCAAGAGACTGAAACCACACTAGCAGTGATGTCACTGTGGCAGCTGGTACTTGAATTAAGGGGCAAAACACCCAGGTTTAACCCAGAAAGGTAAACGCAGGAGGAGGAATTTGAATTTTTCTTATTGAAGTGAATACCTTACAAGTGTTGGTGAGGGTGAGAAGAAAAATGAAACTCATAGCTTAATGGTAGGGATGTAGGTTAGTGCAGTCACTTTGAAAAACAGCCTGGAAATTCCTCAAAAAATAAGAAATAGAACTACTTTATGCACCAATAATCCCACTTCTAAGTATCTATCCAAAAAACTATGAAAATATTAACATGAACAGATATATGCATCCATGTTTACTGAACCACTATTCAAAATAGCAAAAACAACCTAAGTGCTTGTCTAGAGGAATGGGTAAAGAAGATAAGGTATACACACATGTATGCATACAGACATACACACATGTCTTGAAAGACTACTCAACCATAAAAGGTGAAATATTACCATTCTTCACAACATGGAAAGAACTTGAGGCTATTTTTCTGAGTGAGCTAACTCAGAAGGAGAAAGACAAATATTGGATGATTTAATCTATATTTATTTGGAATACAGAGGAACAACGCAAATTAACTGACAAAATTAAATTAAAATAAACCTTTGAACTTTGACAAGGCTGAGGTTGCCAGAGGGAAAGGGAATGGAGTGGGATTATGTGATGGAGAGAGGCAGTATACTTATTATCTTCTTTTGAAATAAATTCATTGATTTTTTTTTCCTTTCTTTCCTTTTATATTTTTTTCTTTTTTATTTGTCTTTGTTTTTATTTCATAAACTACTTTTTAAAGAAAGGAACAAAAATAGGTAGGTGCCTTATGCCCTCCAGTTTATTATCAAAGCATATAAATTGCTACACAGTCTGGAAAAGAAACTACCTCATGTTTTTGCAAGTGATTTTAACAACCTTTGAACTCACTGGGAGATATGAAACAGGAACTCAGACACAGCAGCAGTGAAATAAATAAAAAATAAAAAGAGATCTGGAGCACATTTGTGACCTCTCTGGGGTCAAGCTTGGGGCTGGGGTTCTTGGAAGAGGGGCAAAAGAAGGGGTGGTATTTTATCTACTAGTGGGAAGAGTACCAGAGAAGGCAGGCACTTGGACTAGTCATACAGTCCTGTGGCCTTGAGTGTATGTTGAGAGCTTCTTCAGAGCCACAGTGACACTGGACTGTGTGCAGCCAGTGGTTGGCTGATGTAGGACACAAGTCTGGGGATTAATTCACGGCACTTAATCTCTTGCTTTTGAGTATCTGGTTCACAAGAGTGTTATGAAGAAGAAAGATCAACTCAAAAAAAAGATGATATTTATTAATTTCTCCAAAAACGTGAGTATAGGTTTATATTCCTCTGATCTCTGAGTTACTATGGGATCTCCTTGTGGACCAAGGAAGGACATTGATATCAGAAGGTCACAGTGAAGAAAGAGTTATGAGACCAGTCACAGGCTGGATGTTAATGGGGTCACCCAATTGCAGTGTAGCTGTAGATGAATCTGGGTCATATTCAAGAGATTAAAGTATCACAGGTAGAACCTGAAATCCTGAGCCTCAGACTGAAGGAATGAGGTGAGAACATTATAGCGAATTATTATAATAAGGCATGAGGCCAGAATCTAGAAGAATAAGAGACAATTTATCATATTGAGTCCAGAATGAGAGAAACCAAACCTTAACATGATGGGAGAGCATTAAGAATCCAGGTTTTTGGGGCAATTTGAGTAAGTAGGGAGCTTAATGATAAGGGCTAGGTCTGTAGTACTGGGCAGTAAATATGAGTCTATATTTACAACTATAAATTGCAAGATTCTACTCAGTTCATCTAAACTGTTCAACAGGTTAAATCAATTCCTAACACAATAATAATGAAACCACAGAATGATTTCATTCTGCATGGACCCACAAATTGTGTGGACTACCTCAAAATTTGTGTGTAGATTTTCTGAACTTCCTTGTCATGTTTTAATAGCTTTTTTTCTATAGCCAGGAACTCCCCCAACTATTCCTTTGTCAGTTACTATGCATCGGATGACTGATAAAGCCATTGCATTACTCTCACTGAGTTTAAACAAATGAAGAACCACATATGTTAAAAATTGCATTAGTCATGTTTATGCTTCTAGCCATGCTAAAGAAGCTAGTATTAAATCTCTTGCTAATAACAATTATAAAACAGAATATAACTAGGAAAGAAAATAACTGCTTAAAGAAATTATAGAGCAACAAAGGAAGACAGGATTTGAGGAGCAAAGGTACAGAAGGAAATAGAAATGCTTTGAGTGTTATGGGTTGATTTACCTCTCCCTCTACCAATTTTTGTGTTGAAGTCCTACCTTAATATTTTAGAATATGACCTTATTTGGAAGTTGGGTCTTTGCAGATGTAATTAGTTAAGATGAGGTCATACTGGAGTAAGATTAATTCACTCTGATTGTGTCCTCATAAAAAGGGCAAACTTTGTTACAGAGACAGAAACACAGGGAGAACGCCACATAAAGATTGGAGATATGCTCCCATAAGCCAGAACTCCCAGAAGTTAAGAGAGAGGGCTAACACCTTTCTTTTCACCTTCAAATAGAATATGGCCCTTCCAACATTTTAATCTCAAATTTCAGGTCTCCAGAGTTGTAAGACAATAAATTTCTGTTAGGCAAGTAGTCTATCTTATGCAACTTTTTACAGCAGTACTGAAAAATGAATGCATTGAGCCCGACATTTCATTTAAAAATTCAAATGTCCTCACGTCATTCTTAGCAAGATGGCCAGGGAAATAAAATGAAGACCAAATATTAGAAATGAAAAAGGTAGTATAATTACAAAGTCTACAGACATTGAAAATTATAACAACTGTATGCTGAAAAACTTGAACATTTAGAATAAAAAAGGGACAAATTACCTGATGATAACTTTTAAGTAGAAATAAGAAGAAACAAAATAATCTAAATAATTCTATGCCTATTAAATACATGAAATTTGTAAAATAAAATTTTGACCAAAAAATTCTAAGACAGGTAACTATACTACTGAATTATTCTAGACATTAAAGAAATAAATAATTTACTCAAGCTTCTCTAAAACAAACTCTGGAATACTTTCAAACTCATTTAATGAATTCAGCATAACTAAAATATTAAACCTGAAAAGCACATTACATAAAAATAAGATTACAAATCAGCATCCTTCATGAATATAGATGCAAAAATACCCCTGCAAATATTAGTCAATGAAATCTAACAGTATGACAAAAAGAGAATTTATCAAGAATGTAAGCTTGATACGCCAACTACAAAATGTAAGTAACCCACTAAAAATGGGCAAAATGTTTGAATGGGTATTTTTTACAATAACTATGAAAAGTGAACTTTTGCATACACTTGAACTTAGTAGTTTCACTCTGTTGCCTAAACTCAGCTGTCATAATCTTTGGCTCACAAGTGAAAAAAAATGTTATCTATCATCAAATGAGGCTTGGTATATTAGGCTTACAGTTGAAATAGATATACAGAGCACTCTAAATCATAATCAAACTGCTTAAGTAAGAGAAAACAAGTTTTTGCATCAAATAACATGAAAATAATTTCAAAGCTAGAAATAATTTCAGATGAAGTTTGATCCCAGAACTGAATCAGGACCTACTCACTCTCATTTGACTCTGCTCACCATATTGGTTTTATTTTCAGATTCTGTATAGTGGCAAAATGGTGCCAAGAGCTCTAGTTCTATATCTTCACAGATACAAATCTAACTAAAAATTGAGCATTTTACTCCCCAATAGTAACATATACGCCATAGGATTTACTCTAATTGGAACAATTATATGTTCCTATAGAGCAATATAGAAAAATTATGTGTTCATATAGAAATAATAACTGTTGTTTAGGCAGTGGAATTAGAGCTGGGTCACATGCTTATCCCTGAGGCTGGAGGAATGCAAAGTGTGATTGGCCATTCATGGGTTATACTCTCCTTGATTGAGTCAGTATCCTACAGGAACTGAACTAAGAATGAACAAAGGAACATTGATCTCAGAAAAAGGTAGTAATGGATACTAAATAGATTAAAACCACAAACAAGCCCCTTACAGGTTGTTGTAAGACTGTCAGGAAGTACAGCAACAGGCCCAATATCTGCATAGCCAGTATCAGAAACTAGACTTAAGAACAAGAAGCTTTACCTCAAACCTTTAAGAAGAGTGGGGTTCTCCTGAAGACTGTGAAGGTGTAGACAGACTCTTAGACTTTAATTCTGTCAGGCATTTTTCCCTCAAGTTCTGGCTAGCTCAAAATCACCTCATGCTGGGAGAGCAGGCTGCCAGACAGTCTCCTAAGGTATCTGGATACAATCCCACATGGCCTGCATGAATGAAGGCTGGGGTCTTGAATAGCAGCCAAGAGTCTGGTGGCCTGGCTAGGCCTGGGCATACAGGATTGGCAGGAGATGTCTTCTGCACAATATCTCACCATAGCACCATCTGCAGCTGCCTTTTGCATTTGGCCCAAAGACAACATTGCCAATCACTTCAGGGGATTGCTGGACCTTCTGTAAGCAAGACTTGGGAAAGGCCAAATTTGACACTTGGCTGCTCTCCTTGAAGTTGAAAGACCTAGTTTAGGTCAACAAACATGGGGCTTGAGACTGTAGGGAGCCTGAGATGCCTGAGAGAACACAGTCATGCAAATCGTTGACCACAAAGTACATGCAAGAAGGTGGGTGAAGAAGGTCCAGAAAGAATCTATGACCTTGGGGTTGCTAAAAGATGCTTAGCAAGCTTGAGGATTTCATTTTTAAGACTATATGAGGTTCAGAACAAGGACAAGAGAGAAAACAAAACTGGATTCATTCTATTGTCTTCTTTTTTTTAAAAAAAATCAAAGACAGGTAAATAAGTAAGTCAGTCAAGGACTCACTGTTGATTTTTATTGGACTGAACAGCATCTGGTGCTTCCCTGTTATCAGGTGGAAGTTACAGGAATAGTAGGCTTAATCAAAGAGGTCAAAGAGACAAGGGTGTGGGCTGATTGCTGTCACAAAAGCAAGGCAAAGACATGAAGTTGAGACATGGAAGAATATAAGAAAGAAAATATGAGACATGGAAGAAGTTAACACATAGAAGAACTTATGCAGGAGAACAGGGAGGCGAGGAGATGCCCTGGCAAGTCTGAGAGCCCAAATTTGTTAGTTTCTTTACCTTGACTTATCCTACACTCTGGAAGTTCTGGGTACTAAGCTAAGAAGATGCCCACTTCAATGCTATTTGTGCAGGATATCATGTATGATTCCTTGCCCTGGTAAAATGCTTTCACAAACCACCAACTTACAAGTCCTTTTCTGAATTTCTCCATCCTTGTCTTTGGCCTGAAAGTCTTTCATCTTCCTGGATACTGTCATGATTTCCTGACCATGGCATTGCTTTTTAGTGTGGCTTCCATAACCTCATGCTCCCAAATTAGAGGTCTTAACACCTTGATTTTTAATTTGACCTAAAGAAAGTAGTACCACCTTATCTTCCGGCTAACTCTACCCCGAGCAGGGACCCAGACACAGACAATACAATATTGTAGACCATCAAGTAGATTTTTGGTGTGTGTGTGGCATGTGGGTGGCGGGAGGTGGGCCGTGATGCAAATAGGCAGATATAACTCGAACTGCAAGTCAAGTGAATACATTGTCAACCTTGCAAAAACTGGTCAGTTTTAAGGACCAGCAAGGCAATGACCTGAATCAGGACCAGCTGTCTCTGCCCACAACCCTCTGAAAGACCCTACAAAACAATTCAAACGGAGATTCCTTCTTTATACTTTCTCCATAAAGGTAAGAGGTATGAATTGTAGGTGTGACAAAGGCATTGCTTAAAGAAGCCCCAGGGCCAGGGTCATTCTAATGTTAAAGATGATTCTCAGACAATGATTCATTGTAGTCTGCAAGAAACAATTGACAAGTAATGATGTAATGTTTAGTTTTCCTCTTAGACAAAGACCCAAGAAACTTTCAGGACACAGTTGAAAAATAAATAAATAAAAAGATTCCCCAGTCTCATGGAAGTCTGACTACAATGATATCAAAGGTTCTTACTCAGCTTTGTGTCTGTTTCTTGTGTTGTTCATTTGTTGGTTGATCAGAGTGCTCACATTACCCTTCCTAGCCTTTAACTGTTGAGAATTTTACCTGCTTTGCCAGTATCAAAAGGTTATTGTGAAGAACAAATGATAAGTGTGAAAATGGCATTCAAGAGATTGGTTGGAAATAAATAAGGTTGGAAAAAACTATATAGATAATTTAAAGCTTTTGACAAAATTCTTATTGGAAAAAATCTGGTCCAGAAGCAGAGAAAGGAACATATGAACTTAGAATGCATAATAATATAAGAACACTGGAAGATACCTGACAACATAAGAAGAGTGGTAGTGGTGTCTGTAACTAAGAACAAAAAGGGAGAAGACGAGGGAAAGAAAGAAGAGGAGTTCTGTCACCATGGGGGAAAGTATGGGACATGAAACAAAGAAACTCTAGGAGTCCTAGAGACAGGAAAAATTGAGGAGTTCTGACACCAGAGCCAATGGTTCCATTTTGAAATAAATTCCCTCCATTCCCCTAAGTCTTTCACATGCAATTTATTTTATGTAGAACATATTTGGGGAAGGGGTAAAGAGAAGGGCTATGCTCAATTCTTTGGGTTGATTCAGGGTAGAGAAAAAAATGTAGAAGTAAAGGCTGGAAAGCTCAGGAAGAAAGGGAAAGCAAAGCAAAAGGTAAAAACAAAAAAATGAAGCTGCCCAAAATGCACAAGATGTTAGTTCTAATAATAAATACAATGGAGACTTGGATATTTTTATTTGACTGGTAATTATTATATTCATGGTGACCCTTCAAGATAAAAATGATTGGTACTCATCTATGTTTTAGCTTGAGGAGTTAGAAAGGGCTCTAATAATAGATTTGGCTGACTGCAACATGGACCCAAAAGCAGCTACACTGAATGAACAGACGTGACTCTTGGTATACTGCAGACGCATATTTCCAAAACTTGAAAGACTAGAATGGTGGAGTGGATGAAACTTTAACATGTCTATGAGAAGTAAATATGTGAGGGGATACTCTCATCCTCCAAAGCTCTGTGATGCTCTTCTCTGTAGGTCAGAAATGACAGTGAGAACTGTTACCATTGAACTGGGATTCTAAAATGCAATAGAGATCACTGAGCGACAGGAGACAAGTGGTAGTATTTAATTCCCAAAGACAAAGTAGGTGTGACTACTCTAATGGACAATAGTCAGATTAGAAATTAGACTAATGTGATTTACAGAGACCTATGGTATTGACTAGTTGATCTCAGTATCCCTAGAAAAGAAATAGATAGTTTAAGAAATTTTTATTTGATCAGTATAAGAACAGATAGTAGAATAAACAAATACAATGTGAATAATCAAAACAGAGACTCACAGCACTTCAATCAATTCCCACACTTGAATCAGTTTACAGACCCAGAATCCCTTGAGTGAAGGAGAGGTAGGTGTCCTTGAGGATCTCAGTGCACAACCCAAAATTTATACTGTTAATCTCTATTCCAGTCAATCTCAAAAGAACCTGTGGCCATATACCTGGATGAATGTGCCCTGGGGAAAGAGAAATAACCAGATCTTTAGGGGACTGGCTCTGAACTGACACTAATTCCAGGAGACTCAAAACATCACTGTGGTTCACCAGTCAGAGTATGACCTTATAAAGGATAATCAATAGGGATTTATATTAACCCATCTCAGAGAGGGGCCAGTAGGTCCTTCAGTCCATCCTTTGGCTATTTCCCCTATCGGATATGACTATTAGGAATGGATTCAGAATCACAAGACTGACAGACCTCCAGATTGGTTTTCTGACCTCTGAAGTAAGAATGTTTAATAGGAAAGGCAAGTGGAACACACTAGAACTGTTTCTATGTATTAAATTAACAAAGCAAAAGCAATACTTCATCTCCAGAGCAATTGCAGAGATAACTGTCACCACCAATGACTTGAAAGATGCAAGGGTAGTGTGATTCTCATTCACTTCTCCTAGTTGGCATGTGCAGAAAACAGATGAATTTAGAGTGTGACAGTGGATTATCATAAACTTAATCAGATGGTTGCTCTAATACATCTGCTGTTCCAGATGCAATTTCATTGCTTGAACAAATTAACACATCCCTTGGTACCAGGTATGAGTTATTGATCTGGAAAATACTTTTTTTTTTCTTGAAATCTGTTAGTAAAGAACACGAAAAGTAGTTTGCTTTCAACTGACAAGGTCAGCAATATACCTTCACTGTCCTCCTTCAGTGGCATATGAACTCTACAATCCTATATTATAGTTCAGTCCATAGGGACCTCAATTACCTTCACATTCATAATATATCATTCTGGTGCATACATTGAGATATTATGCTGATAGGACTCACTGAGCAAGGAAAAACAACTCTACTTTTAAGACATTTGCATGTCAGACAGTAAGAAATCCGACAAAAATCTTTTTATAATATATATAAAATGTTTTTTAAAAATCTACATGAGTAAAAATTTCTAAGGGCCCAGTGTGAGGAACATGAGAAAATGCCCTAAGATGAAGAATAAAGTGTTTCATCAAGTCCCTCCTACAAACAAACAAAAGAAAAGGCAAAGTCTAGTGGTCTCTTTGTATCGTAGAGACAACTTTCCCTCAATCTGTTTAATGAGTGATCTGAGAAGCTGCTAATTTGGAGTCAAGTTCAGAACAAAAGAAGAATATTGTGCAAACAACTCTTCCAGTTGATCCAACAGATCTTAAGGTGTTTTAAGTATCAATGCCAAATAAAAATGCTGTTTAGCACCTTTGACAGGTGCCTATAGGGGAATCACAGCACAGAACTTCCAGGAAATTACAGTTATCTATAGTCTGGAGTAGAGGTTTGTGGTTAGACCTCTCTGTGTGGGAAAAGAATGAGAGATGTTTGTATCTTACGTGAATGCTCATTCGTGTGTCTCCTTGGCAGAGGAAGATTTTAACCACTAAGTGGATAGAATGCTTTGCTCTGTGGACACAAGTCAACCGCTTTCCCTAGCCTCTCCTGCCAGTGTCCAATGGATTCATGAACAAAGTAGCCGTGGTGAACAGTATGGACTCAGTAAGGATGGGCTCAGTAAGACAGAACTCTGCTTATCAAGGGCAATCTTCATACAGTCACTGCTGAATTCCAGTAGCAAAAAATAATACTGTGTCCCAAACATGACACCATTCTCCAGGGTAACTATCCAGTGACCTAACAGCAGGTTGATAAGCACTGAACACTTCCATCATGGAAGGGACAATAATTTGTCTAACTATAATTCATATTTATTCTGTATATAGATGTGCCTTCCCCGCTTGCAATGTTTCTTTCAAATCCATGAATTGGCAAAATACTTTATCCACATCATGGTATTCTATACAACATTGTTTCTGATAAAAAAAAAAGGCACCTCATAGAAAATTATGTGTGGCAATGGGTCCATGCTCATGTAATTCACTAGTTTTACTATGTTTCCCATCATCCTAAAGTAGCTGACTTAACAGAGTGGAGAAATAGCCTTGCGAGAACTCAGTTACAAAGCTAGCTAGGTGGCAATGCAAGTGGGGTTATGTTAATGACCTGCAGGAAACTGTATATTCTCTAAATCAACACCAAACATACTGTGTTCTTTTTCCCATATCCAGTAAGAGTTATGGAAGAATGAGCCTAGGAATTACAAGGTGAAAATAAGAGTGACTTTACATACCATTATACCTAGTGATCCATTAGTAATTTTTCTTTCTTCCTTTCCCCACAATCATTTACTCTACTAAGCTAAAGATCTTTACTCCAAAGGGAAGAATGCTTCCACCAAGACACACAACAATGAATCCACTGAAGTGGAAGTTGAAACTGCCATCTAGCCACTGTGTGTGTGTGTGTATATGTGTATACACACATATGTATATATACACATATATATGCATGTATGTATATATACATATCGGCTACAACCATGTGATCAATTGCAGAAATCAGTACTGTAATGGTTACAATATTTATTGCTTATTTTGTTATGACTAAAGCTCCAAATATACTAATCAAGCTTTTTTCTTCATCCGCTATTCTCTTATCATCTAACATAAGATGTACTAAGGATAGTTTGCTTTATATCACAGTATTTAAATTAAAAGACTTCAAGGGAGAAGAGGGAGCACCATCCAAGAACTTTGCATGTCCTTCTGGGAATTAGCACATTTCTGTTTTGTTTTGCTTTTGCATATTTTCCTAGGTGTAAGTATGACTATGGAGATTAGGCATGGCTGAAGAAAATGAAGAAAATACATATAGATACCAAGCTGAGGAGTGGACTGTGACCAGTCTTATGTGCCCACTTGTGTAGACTGTAGTCCCCAGACATTCAAACACCAATCTAAGTATTACCGTGAAGATATTGTGTAGATGTGATTAAAGTCCAATCTTAGTTGCCTATAAATAGGTAAATAGGTAGATCTAAAATAATCTGGGTGGGCCTGATTCAATCAGTTAAAAGACCTTAAGAATATAGTTGAGATTTTTTTAAAGGAAGAAGAAATTCTACCTATGGATAGTAGTTTCAAGTGTTGCCAGAGAATTCTAGCCTACCATTCCTATGACCTGCTCTGTGAATTTCAGATTTGCCTTATCAGTACTGATAATCATGTAGGCCAATTGCTTGCAATAGATCTCTTAATATATATTACCTACTGTTTTGTTTCTCTGCACCCTGATTGATACAGTTGGCTATAGGTCTATCACGAGCATAATAATATGTGAGAAACTATGTTTAATGAGGTTTTCATGGTGCCATCCAATTTTTCTCTCAAAGTCCAGATAATCAAGTTGCAAAGTCCTTATTTTAAGTCCCACTTTCATCATTTTCCAACCATGTGCTTTATGACAAGTTATTCTGAACCTCTCATTGATATGTGTCTGAGCACATTGACTCATGGGGTTGTTAAAAGTGTTAAACAGAACATCTAAAACAATACTTGGAGTATTCTTGCAGTGATTATGTTCATCATTATAACAATTGATGAGAACCCTAGTCAAATGTGAACAGAAGATTTTCTTGGAGCATACCGTAGTCCTCTTTTGTCAAAATGGTTCATCCATCTTCTCCTTCGTATTATTTATTGTCCATGTGGTCCAGGAATTGGTTACTTGCCTGAATCAAAGAAAAACACTTAAACAGAAAATCTACCAATTCATATTTTTTTAACAACAGCCAATTGCTCATTTTAAGGAGCCTTTTTTTCCCCTCCCTATAGTTTCTGATAGATATTTGCCTGTAATCACTTAAAATTAGGGAAAGTCTTCTATATTTGCCAGGTCCTATCTCTAAGTATTTTCTCACTAATACTTTTTATGTTGTAATAATAATAATAATAATAATAATAATAATAATAATAATAATAATAATAACAATAACAATAATAGTATACTACTACAACTACTACTAATATGTTATAATTCTTAAACATGTTTACTTATTTAATTCTTACAGTAACACTATGGGGTATGCACATGTAATTGTCCCCGCTTTACAGATGAAAAAATAGGCACAGACAGCTTAAGTAACTTGTCCATAGTCACATGATCTATTGCTACATAGCAACAGAACCAGGTTTTGAAGCAATGTGGCTCCAGAGTCTGTGCTCTTAACCCGTATACCAAGCAGCCTCTTATTACTGATGCGGTTCAAGCTTCCAGGAAGAATAATTCATTCTGGAAGTTTCTATAATCAACCAGAAGCCTGGTCAATGACCTGGGTTCTGTGGTTGCACCAGCAGGTGATGTGCAGTGATGGTAACTGTACTGTAAGGCCCTGGACTCGGTGAACTTGGAAGAATTCATCCCCTCCTTGTTGCTGCCGGGTCTTTTTCTGTTGATGTGGGAGATGAATTCAAACCACAAAGCTGTCATGTTTTTCTGGGATAATGACATAAGTGATTATTTGCTAAAAACTTTCTTTTTTTTTTTTTTAACAAACACCCATGGAAGCAATCATAGTCCTCAATTACAGAGAAGGAAGTTACCCAAGATTCTGAATATCTGGAATTTATTAAAGAACCATCCCCGTGGGACCTACACAGCACAATGTGGTGGGACACATTCAAGAGGATGTGTGCTCTGTCCATGGCATCTCTAGGGTTGTTGTGACTTTGACAATAAAAAGAAGCCAGAGAAGAGGAAAATAGCCCAATACGTCAAATCACTGGCCCATGATCTGGTAGAAAGGCCTGGAACTCAGCACAATATGGAGGCATTCCATTACCTCTCTACATGATTGTTTCTCTTGAACAAACCCAATGACTTAAGTTCACTCCTAATTTCCATGAAGCTTGTTTTCCAGAGATATCCATAGGGTTTTCACTATAAATAAGTCATCTCCCTCTCAAGGTCAGTCTTCAGCCTAATCCTTGAACCTCATGGGGCAATGGATGGTGGCTCCAGATGGCAGGATTTCAGGTACCCAGAAACGGAGTAGTAGCACTTTTGTAAGGCTGAAAAAAATTCTTCCCTGGGTGTTCCCTAGTTCCATACAGGTGTTTGTCTTGTCTAACTATGTCATCATTCATAACTTTGGATGTCATAAAGTCACCTGGAGACTTTCATAAATCCCAGTGTCCATGCTGCACCCCTGACAACTTAAGTCAGGATCTCAGACAGGACAATGACTCTGTGTTTTTCAAGCTCCCCAGCTGATTCCCATGTGCAGCCAAGGTTGAAAACCACTGGGCCAAGTCCATATGGGCATGATAGGAATTTGTATTTTCAACCTTTGGGAATCCTTGAGTCACTCACTGAAGTTCTAAGCACAATGACTAGTCTGTGTGAACTAACAGACCCCTCTCTACTGCAAGATTACTCTCTTTTGGAGAGGAGCAGGGTTCCTCTGCGTATAATCAGAGCAGATGGGTAGGAGTGTTTGCATGCAAGTGATGTGGACACATAGCTCTATTTCAGGAAGACTGCAGAAAAATCAGGGATGGTTATGCTGCTGAGAAGCCATTGGCCTTAAGAAAGGCCAATGTGCTACCTCCTTTCAGAGAGCTGTAGGCATGTGTGGGTGTGACAGAGTTCACCTCTTGCATGAGGAAAAATACTGCGTGTGTGTATATATATATATATATGTGTGTGTATATATATATACAGATAGATAGATAGATAGATAGATATAGATATCATTCTTCTTCTCAACACACACATGTCACAGAACTCCTACTGGAACAAGAGAGACTCAGGAGGTCCTGGCATGGTGAGGATAGATGAACCACAGAGACATCCTACTACGGAGCTGATTTGTTACAGGAGTAGCACCCTGCACTGGATACTGAAACCACAATGAGAGTCCAGAGTGTTTAAATGGTGCAGGTGACCAGACAGTCACTCATGAGGGCACAAAAGGCCAGTGACTTCCCAGGTGTCCAGCACTCACTGTAGACACCCTCCTGGCTCTCCAGAACAAAAATAAAGTCTTTCAAAAATCCAATACAGGAGCAATTTTGTTTGTTTTAAAATGTCTTAGTATGTGGAAGTAACTAATCCTTATTAACACCTGTATTAGAAACTATAAATTCATTAAATTATTTATCCTCAAAATAGCCCCACTCCTAAAAGATAGGCATTTTACACCATTTACAAATAATACAACTGGAGATGTCAAAAATTAGATAAGTTTCCCAAAGGGGAGTACACTTCAGATTTCCAGTTTATTCCACCTCTTTCTGACTCCAGAATCTGGCCTTCTATCTATACCCAGCTGTACCAGGGTCTGTGGTGAAGTGTAATAATGTACTTACTGCTAGTGTTAATGCTCCTTGCTCCCACTCCTCAAGCCCTCTTTGTGTGTGCGTATTCTGAGTGAATGATCTCAGTTCTCACCACAGCCTCCTGGAGTGAATAGTTTTCTATCCATTTCACAGATGGGGAAACAGAGAACTTAGGCTATTTGAGGGATAATAGCCAGTGAATGTAGACTGCTAGGTCTTCAATTCTTCGAGGGTACTCAGGAGTTTCCCAAGCCACAGTGGACTTGTGATAGAATTTGACTTCAGTAGTGTGTTCAGGAGACAAATCAAGAAACAGGGAAAAGGGCCTCCCGCTAACGTCAGATCATACCATGGGTGTTCTGGATAAGGGTTGCTCTGAACTTCAGAAGTGACTTCAAAACTCCACACCTGCTGCAGACCAGGCAGTGAACATTTAAAAAGCGAACCATGCTCTGAAATGTGTTTATAACATTGTAGCAGAATGATTGCTCACTTTCCCTGTACACAAAACCTATACCTAATTCATGGTCTCCATTAGGCTATAATACATTCATTACAAATGCAGATGGTAAATATTTTCCTTCTTTGATAACAACAACTGATAAGAACCTTCAGAAAGGAGAAGCACACAGACAGACAGGTTGCCAAGATATGCGGGCAAATGACTTCCATGACTTCCAGCACCTATCCCAATATTTATTCCTAATTATATTTTTGCAAGCTTCTAAATGAAAAAAAAAAAAACCCTCTGTTTCTTTAAGAATGCTACACTTTCACTTTCAGTACCCCTCCCCTTTTGTCCTTTCTATTTTGGCATTTCATTTGCAAGAAGTCTCCATCTCCCTTATTTACATGTGAAAAAACCTGGAGCATCCTGTGGTGAAGGTTCAGGCAGACACTGAATTCCATTCAATTCTCATTTCCTCTCTGACAGTCACCATTGAATCAATCATGTTCTCCCTGCCCTCTCTCTGACCACCACGGAGATCCCAAATCGCTTTTCATCTCATGTGTCAATCACCCTCAGACCATGTCCACTTTTCATTACTAACACGCCATCACATGACCCGCTAATCTGTCACTTTCTGACAGCGGTTAGTGTGCCAATTGATTTAATTAGCAATCAATTAGCTTGTTACTATTGGAAGTAATTACCTTTTATAGAGAAAAGAGTGCAGCTGGTGAGGGCAATAAAATTGCACTAATAAAACTGCATCTACTACCCTTTCTACAGCAGAGTCACTGCACTCAGGGCTGGTCAAATTATGGGTGACATACACATCTTTTGAATAGTCCCTAGGGATGCATTCCCCACATCTTATTATGCACAAGGCCCTTGTGTCATTGATATTACCGGAATTGGTATTTTCAGGGAAAGTTTGGATTAATGATCTTCCTCTTACAACACACTTTTTAGAAGGTTACGTTCGGGAGCAGGAAGAGAACTTGGAAATAACCTAGTTCGCCCTAATCCAACAATAGAGCCATTGAGGACCAGAGAGATTAAATGACTTGGCCAAGTTCACACAGCTAGTGAGTGCTGGAACTGAGAAGACAAACCAGGCCCATGACTTGCAGCACCTATCCCAAATGTCTAGAAAAGGCCTTTATGCTCCATTTTTATGTCTCTGTGTATCAAGAACCAGTTATATCAGCAAAAGACAAGGACTGGGTGGTCAGAACGTCGTCATGGTCTTGAAGATAAAAAGCTGCTGTGATTTCAGAGACTCACATTTTGTAAAGGTGTGGGGAGAAAACTGCCATCCAATGAGATGGTGGCAGAGATGGGTGGTGCAGAAGTGTAGCGATTTTCGGCACGATTGCCTTTTCTTGTATACACAGACTTAGAATGTACTCTCTGCCCTGCCATCCTGACCAGGGAAACAGTACATTTCCCGCACTCTCACTATTAAATTCAGCCTCCAAACTGCTCCCCAGGCGCGCGATGACTCGCTACATTAGCTCCGTGGTGAAGGAGAGGCAGTAATGAGATGACTAAGGAGACCCGGATTCCATTCATCATCCTGTTTGCTCCAATATAAGTGTTCTTTTATCAGCACTATTGGTACTGATGTCATCGCAGAAGGCATAAATCACCTCACTAGTGACAGGGTCCTATTAAGGGTCACGGCCTAAAATCATTATTGACAAATTAAGGATCACACTTGGCCGTTTTGTCGGCGTGCCCTCAATTGAGGCTTCGGCCTGGTTCTTGTATCTAGACGGAAATTAAATAGTCATTTAGAGTGCTGAACTGCCATGTGGATTAATTCAAAGAGCAGCCACCTTCCCTGCCCTCAAATTTGAGAAACTTTAGCAAAAGCAAGGAACTCCTCTGTGGAATCCCATTTCCTTATCATAAATTCTCTTCATTCCAGTGGCCATGGGGACACATTACATGACTGTAAAGAGTGCATAATGGTCTATCCTGGTCTTGGATACCAGGCAGGCAGCCAGAGACTTGCCAGAGAACTATTAAGAATTCTCATTTGGAACGCTGTCACCTTTGCCCTTCTCCATCACTGCCTAATGTGACTGCAGAGGACTTTTTTTGGAAGGTGAAAGAAATGTAGATGACAGGGGAAAAGATGAAGTTACTACCATATTTTTTTAAATAAATTTGATATCCTAAATTAAAAGAAAAATGGCTTTGCCTGGTATTTGGCAAAACTAGTATTCTTGAATTTTTTTAGGGTGAACACCAAAGTTTTCTTCGTACTCAGATTCCAGTTTCTGAACTGCAAGTACTCAACTTAAAATGAAGTTATTTGGTTATGTGAGTCAATTCAAAACCGTTAATCCATGGAGCATTGTCAGGTTTTTAGCACTTCAGGAGTCATTTTAGATAAAATAGTTCAAAATTAAGCTGAAAGTTATTTTTCAAAGATTTGAATGCAGATTCATATCAGAGTCAGTATTGCTAAAATAGCAATTTGCTTCAAAGTAATCCACAAATTTAATGCAACTTCACACCAATTTTGATGGCATATGTGTGCATGTGAACTTCACAAAATAATTCTGTAGTCATAAGGAAGAATAAACAAATAAAACTACAGGAAAATTCTATAAAGTAAGAGTGATAGAGAACCCCTTTCTAGCCAATTCTAAAATGTATTATAGACCTATAGTTATCAAAATGGTGTGACAACTGCATCAGAGTAGACAATCAAAACAATGGAAAAGAAAAGAAAGTCCAGGAATCAGCACAACTATAAGAATTTGATATATAGTAAGATGAAGTCTCAAAAAAAAGGAAAGAGACTAATTATTTTACAATTAATATTATAAAAATTGATCAAGAGGGCATGACAGTAGAATAGTGTTTAGGTCCACATACATCCCAAGGACTGGTGTTCTAGTCCCAGGACCGGGGGGAGCAACTAATAAAATAAAGAACTTCTTCCTCCTTTCTCCTTCTGCCTGTCTATCTCTTCTTGTCTTCATTCCTGCATACACTTCCTTAAAAAAGAAAAAGAAACTGATCAAGACAAATTGATTTTGGAAAAATCATATTGGAGAAATAATTAAATGTCTAATGCATATCTTATGAAAAGTTAACTTCATTAAAGTTATGGAAGTGCAAAATATGACATTATAAAAGTAATAGAGGTACTTATTTGTATAATTTTATGTAATTTTGGAAGAGGAAAGGTCTTTCTAAATATGACACCAAAAAGAGAGACAATAAAGCAATAAAAGTGAATGATTTAACCATATAATTAAATACATGACAAAAAACTAAAATTAAAAACAAATCAAAATAAAGTAGACAAAGGGTAAAGAACAGCTACTCCAACAGTAGAAAAAATAAAAGACCAGAGTATAAAGAGTAGCTATTGAAAAAAATTAATAAGTAATAAATGTAAGAATCTTAGAAATAATCGAGATAACTCATGTAAAACAATAAAAACAATTTTAAATGACACACATATTGGGAAACACTTTAAAATAATAAACAATGTTAACTAGTATGTAAGGAATTAGGTGTCTGTATTTTGCTGACAGGTATATAAATTGTTGCAATATTACTGAAGAGCAATTGATGAGCCATAAAATTCATTAAAACATATATTTTTCTTTGACTCAGCAACCCAAATATTAGAAATGTATCCTAAGAAATATTGATAAATATGTAAAGATACTCACAGCAGATTCCTCATGAAGTGCTATATAAAGTATTTTTTAATGCAAAGGAGCTAATTTCCAATAGTAGAGGACTAGATTATCTAACGCAATATTTCTTGTTATAAAATATAGGAATATTATAAAATATAGGAATACCTAAAATTTCAATGGTGGTTTATTAGTTCAATAGTTTTGGGTCTACTTACAGAGCAAGATGTTTACGATGTCTTCTTGAACAAAGAGCATGTTGCAAAGCATGAAAACATGCAGATTTGCATGAGGAAAAATATATATACACACATAATTAGAAATTTGGTAGACTTTGATCTGAATATTTAATATAGTTTTTTCAATTTGAATACATGTGGATATCATTTATTAATTTATTTTTCTTTCTTGAAAAGCAATACAAATAATTCTGTTCATGTAGGCAAACTGCTTGTGGAAAGAAAATATTAACTAGCAATGTAATAAAGAAATGATTTATTTGGGGGCCTTAAGTTCATACCTTCAAATTTGTACTGTTTCCTTGTAGAATTATTTGATCAAACTGAAATTAAAACCAAAAGATCTGAGTTTGACCAGCCTCCCCTACTGTCCCAGAACTTACATCTTCTGCAAAAGCATAAGCAACAATTACAATTGAAACTTGCATGGAACTAATCTATTCATTATGCTAATATTAAGTAAGCACTTTTGCTTATCCCAGTCAACTTTCTGGTGAAACACATTGTTTACAACCAGTGCTCTGAACAGAATGGATGGAACTAGCAGAGACAAAGTCTAGTACTGGTGTCAGAAGAGGGAGGGAGAGTATTGAAACTCAAACTCACAGCAAGAATGAGTTCAATGTATGGCCCAAGTGAAAATGCAAGAAATCCAACCATGAATATCAGCAACTACTACATTTTTTCACTTCTATTTTTGTCACATTCATCCAAAATCTTCATAAATCGTGTACATAATATTTTCAGTACAATTTCTGAGGAAGATAATGACCCTTGCAATCCCTAAGTGAAGACCTCCAGTTAGATGGGTCATCCACTTGTGTTGGGAAGTCTACTCCATCAGAAGTAACTTCTCTCTTTTTCTGTCTTGGTAAAGAGACAAGGAGCTGGGAGGAGGTGCTGGTAGCACAGAGACTCCTATCACCAACCTTAGCTCAAGGCTGGCTCTGAGACCTGGAGGACTTCTTGAAGAAGTTAGATGCAATTGGGAAACACAGGCCACCATGGTTGGGCAGGAGACCCAGTACAAATTTTGATGACTGACAATCAGAGTTAAGGAGACTGAGAAGCAGAGGAAAGGGTAAGGGTATGGGGAGCAAAATAAAATGAGTACCAGGAGGGTCTTTTTGGTCTAACAGTTGAGGGCAGAGATTATTGTCTTTGGTGAGACCCCCTCTCCCATCCTTGCTGGTTTCTCTCAAACTGCAGCCATAGCCAAGCCCCACCTGAAATAATCTTTATTTAAATCAACTTCTGGTTTTCCCCTATGCAAATTCATTTTAGACGAAAGTTTTAAGCTTTGTATGTTTCTGTTAAATGAAGAATCAGTCTCATGAGCCATAAAGAAACAGTAATTGTCAAAATATATGACAAGGAACAAAAATATTATGGATTATTTCTAATTGAAGGCTGACCCCTCAAGCATGCTGTCTCTTTGTTAAAACGGAAATTTAGATTGACTTAGGGAGACAGTAAAGACAAACACGAATGCAGATTCTTGACTGGGAGAGCATTTCAGAGGGAGTCATGTGGTTCCCCAGTGGACCTCAGTGGTTTTTAATCCCCTTTATTTTGTGCAACACCTGAAATCCATGTCACCCTGACCAAACTTACTTGTGAATCTTCCACATGGTGTCCTCCTTTCTCAAGTCATGCTGCTCAGTAGCACAGGCACTGATAACCTCAAGCTGGGAGTTGCAGTAAGGAAGGCCAGCCCACTGATCCAGGGAGCACAGGCATTCGAGGGAAAACTTCCAGAGCCAGGCTGTGAGCAAATATGCCTGTTACCCTGTAAAAGACTAAGGTCACGCTTGGTGCTGGGTAAGTCAGCTGCAGAGGAGTTGTGAAGAGATGTCAAAAACATATATCCATGAGGAACATTCGTGAGGAGAGGATAGAAGGGTGGGCTCAGAGCTGTCAAGACTACATCCGGTGTGAAGAGAGTTCACTTAGAGGGGCAGGAAAAGGTGGGAGATCTTTGTATATATACTCATTTTATTACCCTTTCTGTAGAACCCTGCATGAGGTACTGCTGACTCTTAAGGTATGCATGTTTAAATTGTAATAGGGCAAACTGCTATGGAAAAATTGTTCTAATTTATACTTATATCAGTAAAATACAAGAATACCAATTTTTTTTGCATGCTGATTAATATTATATGCTATCCATAAAAGTTACATATTTTTAGCAATTTGGCAGATTCAAAATGCATCATCATGGCCTTAAGTTCATCAAATTATTATTTAGGATTTCATTATCCCAAACCTGTTGCTCTTTAATATTTCTTTTATTTTTAATTTCCATATTATTTGCATAGGTACCTCTATAGTCAGCTAGTACTTTCATAATCTTTCAGGCCCCATTTCTAATTCCCAATTGAGTCAAAATGAATTTTCATTCTTCCCAAGTGGAAAGCTGTCTATTTATTATTTCTTTTCCTACATTTTTGAAATAATTTTTAAAATGTAATTTTCTCTAAATATTTGAGAAAGTTGTATCATCGGAACTCTCAAACTCCTTCCAGCTCTCAGATCCTAAAGACAGAGATGCAGAAAGGGAGAAAGAGGAGGAGGAAGAGAAGTGGTTTTCTAGAAAAGACTGATGGGGAGAGCTCAAATATAAGCAGCATTTGGAGGTCTACGTTCTCCTTATTCATGCCTGCATTGTTTTCAAATGGAATGCATACCTGACAATGCATTTGTCTATTCTCCTGTTAATGGACATTTTTAATGTGTTTGTTACACAAATTACAATTCCCTAGCCACATCTCTACCTAATTCCAGAGTACCCATACCTGAGACAGAACAGTGCAAGCAGGGAGAAATAACACAGTTCTGAATGGGTTTATGCTCTGTCCCCTGTCACCTCCACTTGTTAGTTCTGTCATTTGAACCAGGAGTTTACCCAAACAGTCACTAGAAAGTAGTTTGCCAGTAATTTTAAACTTTTCCAAATTGGGACACAATAATTTCTGGTTCCTGAGATTTCTGGCTCACAAATGGGGCCTACTTATTCAATTTGTTTGGTCCTAACTCATGCAGAATTCTCCTTAAGAATGGAGACCAGTTTGTAGGGGGAGGTCAAGAGATGGAGAAGAACTCCCAGACTGAGGGTATTTCATCATTTTACTTTCTGACAGGTTCAGAATCCTGCATCATGGGGTGGAAGGACTGGAGACAGTAGGGATACAACCCTTAGAACTCTGGCTGGTATTCTAAATCATTGCAACTCAGAAGCCTGCTGTTAGCAGCAGGCACTGCCAGCACCTGGAAAGAGAATAGAACAGGAAAAACCAGGGGTCATTAGAATTTCAAGTTCATAAGGCATTTCAGATATGGTCTAGTAGTAAGTGTTCACTTAAACAATTTCATGTCAGGAGTCTCACTACTTAACAAGTATTATCTCCAGTGAGAATGTCCCTAACTTTCCCTCAACACCCCATGCATACACACAGGAGCCTCTTGCAGCAACAGAAACTTAATTCAGGTTCAATGTCTTCAGAAAAGGCTTACCTGACACTTCCTCCTCTAATCTCTGTCCAGAGGATCAGAGACCATCCCTCATGTCCCTGGAATACTTTTTCTTACCTTGCCTCTGCGTTTAGACAGAATGTATTTATTTCCTCAGACTGCCATAGCAAACTCCCTCAGACAGGGTGACTTTCAACAACAGAAATTTGTTCTCTGGTAATCCTGGAGACCAGAAGTCTGAAATCAAGGCGCACCCCAGCTGTGCTCCTTCAACAACTGTGAGGGAGAATGCTCCCTGCCTTGTCCAGCTTCTGGTGGTTATCAGCACTTTCGTTGTCCTTAACTGCATCACTCCAATCTCTGCCACCATTCCCATGTTCTTTCCTCTATTGTTTCTTATAAAGACATAGATTACAGGACTTGAGACCCAGCAAGGTAATCTAGAATGATCTCATCTAAAAATCCTTAACTTAATTGTATCCACAATGGTTCATTCTCCAAATAAAGGAACAGTCTCAGGTTCTAAGGTTAGGACATGGGCACATTTGTTTTGTTTTTTTTGAAACACCATTCAAACCACCTCACGGGAGAGAGAAAATAGTGAAATTCTCTTTCTAGTCTTTTCTTGCATGATACTTAATGCATTTGGACATTTCATGTAAAAATCTGGATTTCCAGCTTCTTGGGAAAATATCAGAAGGTCTAGCAATACTGAACTACCTTCCCAATGGAATCAATAGGGGAGTCAGTGGAGGCTACATCTCTTTGGAGAAGTGGTGTCCCACAGTTCAGCCAGTCTCCCACACTTGCCCCAGGCGTTCTCTCAAACCCAACTTGAGCTGTGAGGCCCCTATAAGTACTTGCATTTGTTGTCCTAATTGAGACTCTCTTATTCTTGCCCCTTCCAGACTTTAAGTTGTTTTTTTGTTTTGATTTTTCATTCCTACAACAGTGCCTGATACATATATTGCTCAAAAATATTTGTCAGATTGAAGTGTAGAACTTGCACTGAACATAAATATTTTTTCTCTAACTCCCTCCTACAAGTAAGTCTTACTCTTACATTCAGAGGGTAGGTAGTCGTTCTTCCTCATGAGAATCTTTTAATTTAAAAATACCACATTTGCAATAGCATTAAGACTGATATATCTCTATTAACAAGGGAGGGCGTTTCAGCTCAGATTTGGATAGTGAGCATCAAAGACCTAAAAATAGTGGCTAAATTAAAAAAAAAAAAAGATTATTTCTCTATCATGAAAAATATATTCTGGAGTATGCCAATCATGTGTGATATGATAGCATTATAGCGACATCAAGGACTTGAAAAGTTCTCATCTTTTTTCCGCTGTCTTCAGTAAGTTGCTTCTGCTCTTGGACATTGCCTCCTAGTCATCTCTTCCTACTCACTATCTCTTCCTGGACACTAAATTTATGTATACTATTTTTTTTCACCATATCCTAAATGTTTCTTTTGATGCTCTTCTCCATATTTTCCATATTTTTCCCCTCAGTAGCATTTATCTAAATGTTATCTCTTGACCCATGTATGGGCTCACCACTTTTCTTACAGTTATATCTAACCTGTTGCTTATTTATTCAGCTCTCTGCTGAACTTTCCCATCTTCTCTAAGAATTTACTTTAAAATTCTTATCAAACTTAAATTTGTTTCATTTATTAGTCCATTTCTATTGACTGTATTTTCTCTTGGTTTTATTTCATCACCTGTCCTTTGTTTTCTTATATACCTGTTAACATTTTTATTGAGTGTCACATATTATATATGAAAATTACAGAACTAATTATAGATTCAGAAGTGATGACATCTTCCTTCCAAGAGGATTTGCTTAATTTTTGACAGGTAGTTAGTGCAGGAATTGTTTTCTTCATTATACTCATTATTGACTGAGCTCAACAGAAAATATACTCCATTTTTTTAAAGACTAACTCATTGTACCACCACTCCTAGAGCAGAGTGCTTTGGGGTTCTAACGGACGATTTCCATGACCCTTACTGCCTGATGGATTTGGTCTAATGATTTTCAGTATATCCCTTTAGCCTGGTAAGACTGCCGGAGACTCTTCAGCTCCCAATTTCTCCATCAGTGCTTTCCACTGTCTTTCACCCTCTAAATCACTAGAATGGAAGATCAGTCTGCTAAACTAGGTGCCAAGAACACAAGTGGAAGATGTTTAAATTTTAAAGTTATATTATGATCTTAAACAGCTGCAATTACCCCCAGCCAATCTAGGTCTATGGCCTTCAGTGGAAGGAAGAATCAAATAAGGACCTCCCTTCCCTCTAAGAAGACTTCAAGGAGGTGCCACACAATACTGGTAACAACTGGTTGACAGACACTTCACCATGTGGCTACAGTGAGATGCAAGGGAAGCTGGGAAATGTAGTCTTTTGAATTAGCATTTGACTGTCCATTTAAATATCAGAATTTTGTTAATAGGAAAAACCAGGAAGAGTGCATGCTGAGGAGAGCAGTTAACACCCACTGACCACAGGGAGGTTCCAAAAATATCTTTGGTGGGAAATGTCCTAGCTAGAGTTAGAAATAATGTGAGAATAAGAATGAGTTTTAGGGAACAGTGTGTAGTATGAAAAGTTATTAAATTTTTTAAGGATGATGTCAGTAATGTTTGATTAGCATAAAAAGTAATTAGGACAGAGGAAAGGAAGATGTGCATATGTTTAAGGACTATAAATTCTAATGCCCATACCCAACAGGTAAATTCTGAAAATGAGTAATCTGGGTAGAGGGTGGCACATGCCACATTCTTGATGGTGGTAACCTAGTGAATACAAATACAAGTGACTCTCACTTTGCCACATCTCTCATGTCTCAGACCCTGGAGACTGGATCTTGATTTGGCAATGGACATACTACTAAGTGGTGGGGCCAATCCTGGAGATCAGCATGCTTCTTGAAAAGCTGTCATTGGAGAGAAAGGGAGAGCATCTAAATCCTGCCCCTGCCCCTTGTTTTCTAATATTGAGCATGTGATTTAACTCCTTTGAGCTCCATTTTCCAGACCAGAAATGATCATCACATAAAAATCTCAAAGAAATGTTGTGAGGCAAGTTCAAGGACAGTGCTCTCCCCAGAGCAGCAGGTAACCAGGAAGTATGTCTTCCCTCTGTTCCCTGTCATGGGTGGGCAGCATGGTAGGCAAACCCCACTGTCACCTGTGTGCATGGACATTCATTGTTCAGTCACCTGTCAGGTGCTGTCAATCATATGCAGCTGGGCACAAGCAAACCGGGTGGTCTGGGCTCTGATAAGTCTTCTTTGTTTCACCCTCCTGCTTATGACTCTTCTTGGCTGTTTCCCAAATCTTCAGTATTAGATTGGATAATCCCACTTTTAATAATGCTCAGGATATTTGCCTCCCTCGGGGGACTGCGATCACAGCAGTGGAGGGTATTAAAATGGAGCTGAATGCCATGCAGAACATTTACCCTTTAAGCTGTGTATATGCGGGCACAGTGCTTTGCTTCTGTTCACACAAGGGATGTGTTTGTGTGTATGTGTGTCTCTATGTACTTACTCTTGGTCTTTGGATATGATTTTTATAAACAAAATATTACATGGAGCACCCAGTTTACTTGCAAGGTTAAAACAAAGCACTGCAGAATCAGTTCAAAACTCAGATTTTCTAAATCAATGATGTTATTAACGCACAAATTCCGTGTTTTTATTTCTCCTAAATGGCATTAGCTTGGCATTAGCTCAGCATTAGCCTTAAGGGCATAGTAACACCTTATGAGACCCCCGAAATACTAAGTTAATACATAGTTGAATTTATTCAAAGTTATTTGAATTGTGCTTGGTATATTAAACTTAGCATAGACTGAGTTACTAGTTAGGACCATGATTTGCTGCCATTTATAATAATTCATTTTGGGGGCCATGTTTTTTACCCCCTTAGCCTGACTATTCTGGTAATCAAGAGTCCACATTGAAAAATAATTGGTAGAGAATGGAGAAAAGAAATACAGAGTTACTAATATACACCAGGGTTTAAGCTGACATGAAATTTTATCTTAATTATCGGACAAATTTGTACTCCCACTATCTAATTCAATTTGCATGCATCGGTAGACACTTATTAAAGGTAATATTACATCTGTCATTTTAAGACTGGTGAGAATTTTATCATATGAACTGCATGAAACAGCCACTCTATTATGTAAAGAACTCTTTTGTATGGCTTAAAATAACCGACATTGCATCCTAATTAAGTATTTTTTTGTAATTGTCTTCAGGGCAGTCATAGTCTTGTCCATTTTGTGTCCATCTTGTAAGTTATTTGGACACAGAATTGAAGTTGCAGGAATGTACTTCTCCTCCCCTCTGCTTCCTCATTCCGAGTGAAAAATGAGAGCTTTACTAATAAAATGTAAACTGGAATCAAATGTTCAAATAAGGCTTTATGAGAAGCATGCAATGCATAAACCCGTCTCAGAATTCTCCGCTGGATTTAGAATTCTGCTGTATACAAATATATTAGGCAGCTGAGGCATTAACAGTTGAATGTGTTAGGGTTGTTTCTGAGATGAGTTTATTAGATTTGTACTTTGTATAAAACGAATTGGAGGAGTGTTAATATAGCACCATCAATTCAGGGCAACGCGAGCAGTTTCTGAACACAAAGCCTTAAAATGCTATTAGATGCTGACTTGATAATTTTCAAACAGACCTCAAAATAAGCCCACAGATTTCTGCTTTTAACTTCAGGACTCTGTGAGCTTTGAGATTAAAATGCAGTTTCACAAAGCATGAATGCTTTTTCCCCCGCCCTGCAACAGCCATCTTGGTTTTGGAACTCTTTTGCTGCTGCCCACCAAAGGGAATGAAATAAATGAATTTTGGAATGAAAAACAACAATCAGCCTTCAAGAAAAAAAAAAAAGAGAAGGAAGTCTAGTAGAACCAGAGAAGAACTGCCCGTGTGGTTCTCTTGGACAAAGTGGAGAGTGGGGCCAGGAAACTGTGTTGCTCCTCACTGACTCCATTTTCCTGAGGACTTGGATCCTCCCAAGAATGGAAGAGTCAAGCACTGGAACTTTTGACCTGCCCACCCCGGTGCCTACCCCTATGCCCATCTCTGTGCCCATCCCGGTGCCCAGAAGTACATTTGACGTGTTCACAGACTCTGTTCCTGCCTGGAAATAGAATTCGATTTTTTTTATTCTAAATTGAAAGCAAACAGAAATAATTATTATCTATGAGTGGGCAAGTGTTCCCCAACAGTTTAAATCAGAGGCCATCCACTCATGAAATCCTTGGAGCTTTCAGTCAGCCAACATGCTTCTGTCTTAAGTGGAAAACTTAAAAAAAAAAAAAAACCAAGACATTTTCCCATAGATTTGTTTACATTTTATTTTTTACTAAGACAAAATCCTAATCTTCAGTTGCTTGTAAGGGTTGAACACTTTATTTATGTAGTATTGTTATCATTGTTTTGGACTCACTCAAGTCAAACAGGAGGCACTTCGTCTTTGAGAATGATGCTCCTGTTTTAAATGACCTCAGAATCACAATATTCTACCTCTTCACTGCTCTCTTTTCTCTAGCTGTCGCCTCCTTGCTGTTTTGCCTCCCCAAATATGTAGCAGTCTGCCCTCTAGGTCTTGGAGGGGCGGGGGATGACTCGTTTCCCCTCATGCCCATCCAAGAGAAGCAGATGAATTATTCATGGAACCACATGGGGGTCTTCTCTGAAATTTCACTGGAACTCGTCTGAGTCATTGAAGGACCACAGAACTAACAAACAGTCACCGTGTGTGCGGTGTCAAAGAACAGTCAATCAATCTCCAAAGAAATGTGAAGAGAACAGGTTTTTCATGCCTGTGCGTTGGGAGGGAGCCAAATGTGTGTTGCCATTTGATGGTAGAATCAGTGTACACCTGTTCCGACCAGCTGTCAACATAACCTGTGTCAGAGGCACGCACTGCACCCGCTGTATACGCACAGCGGGCCGTGTCTGCATGACAGGCAGGACAGACAGCACCAGGAACTGGGGACCAGAAGAGGAGGAGCTTGCAGAGCCATCACGGGGGACACAGATGTGTGAGGAGTGTGATAAAAGAAGGAAACATCTAAGGGAATAAGCTCAAACAAAACAGCAAATGTCATTTGCATTACATAATTATGGCCAACCATTGAGTCCTTTGTAATAACACTCGGTAGGCCAATGTTAAACCTACAGTGAGTGATAAAAAGGCCTCAGCTTGAAAAAAGGTCAGTGTGAATTAGTATATATTTGCTGATTAATTCAGTGTGCCTTCGTAAATTTTATAGTCCAGGGCCCCAGCCTCGTTGGAGACAGGTTCCTATGAAATTCAAATGTGCTCTGTTCCTCACAGACTAACATCTAAGCTGGCACTGTGCTTTGTCGAAAACTTTATTGAGCAAACAAGGACATAGGCAGGCATGTGGTATAGTACAGAGACACTGGATTTGCAAAAAGATTACAGATTCTGAAGAACTGAGAGCACACAGGCTGCAGAATAAAGAGACCCTCTGTGATAATCCTCTGATCGCACACATAAAACAAGACACACACTCAGGGATAGCACTCACCACCTGCCTCTGCAGGCCTGGCTACAAAGATTCCTTTTTACCAAAATCTCCATCATCAGAGGTGCTGATTATGTTAGTTTCTTAAGATGCTTTATAGCATCAAAATTTTAAAGGAAAAATTAATTGTGTGGTGGGGGAAGGGCAGAGGGTAAAAGGCATTTAAGAAAAATATTTAGCCTAAGGTAGTAGACCTAAAGGTCCTTTTAAGATGATAAATAAAGATTCTGCTTTTGGATGAAACTCATTAAGGAGCATCTACTCTGTGCAAGTTGATACATCAGCTTGATGTCTCACAATTGTTTGCTGAGCTACTAATTATTATGTCTACTCTGGCATGGGGGCATGCTGTCGAAAGAAGAAACTGAGATTTGACCACAAGTTTGAGTGCTCCCTAACCCTCCTTTCCACTCAACCTCATCACCTGTCTTTGTAATTGCATGTTTAATAGTTTTTGTTCCTATGTGCTAAATAACGAGATGCTCTAAGTTGGGAGGTTGCTGGGGAACATGTAGAGCAAAGACACCAGATTTCACTTTCCTGATTATTCAGACTCAAACCCTTCTCTAGCAAGCCAGGAACTCCATCCAGACTGCCCTGATCTAAGACTCTTTCTTCCACCTCTAAACCTAGGCTTTCCTTTGCTTCTATATAGTGACCTTTCTTAATACCAAGGCTAGAGACCCTCTCTTAATGCTCTGGTTGAACTCTTCAGCCCTTGACAGCAGTCTATAAATGAACCAAGTGATGATGAATTGCCTTTCTTTAAAAATAGACAACCTGTTGGTTTCATTAACCAGCAAAGGCCCTCTCTACCACAAGAGGTTTGCTGTTGTTTTAGGGAAGACTGTCAGGAAAGAACAGGACTGCCTGGAAGATTAATTAAATCATGGGATGTGGTTTGAATGTTTCAGGAACTCACATCTAAAGCACTTCTTATTTTCTACAACCCAAGCCTAGAAGGTCAAGCTGGAGTTATCAGGCAGGTTGTTGGAGTGACATGATGGAGGAGGGCAGATTGTCCTCTTTGCCAGGTTTTGCTACTGGCTTGCAAAATATTTCTGGAAAAGTATCTAAACCTTTCTGGGTCTCCATTTTTTTCAAATGAAGTGAATTTTTGTATCTCTCAAGTATCTTCTGATTTTAACTTGGACTATTAATGATTATTTTGATGTATTGTGATGTGATTCATAGTTCATGAAGTGCTGTTTCATTTATCACTCTAGAAAAATAGAACTTGGAGTGGTAACATGATTGTCCAAGATCAAGAAGGGAAAATTGAAGGGTTGGAGAGTGACCAGGGATCTACAGCTCCTTCCATGCCTGTCCATTTGTGGGATAGTTTCTCTGATAGATGTTCACCTTCTGTGAAAGTATTAAGACTGGCCTATCTCTGAAGTGGTGTTTCACACAATTTCTCAAGTATTCTACCTCCCACCCCATCCCCAGCTATTCAAGGGCACCTTAGGTCTCTGCCCTATCCTGTGTGGTCTCCTGGATTTCCTCCTCTGAGCTCCCATCACCTTGTTATCAGCACAGTGAACAGAGTTCTGCATGTCCTGGCCTTTACTTAGAAGGATATAACATCACAGCAAGAGGTCCTAAACGATCTCTCAGTACCTGCCTAATCTGGTGCCACCATCTCTGCGACTGCTCACTCAGCACTCTTTTTTGCTTCTATAAGTGAGTTGTACACGTCTTCACTTGGCTCCTCATCCTGAAATGCACCTGACTCTCCAGGCCTAGAACATTCTACATCTGTCTCCCAACACCCTCACTATCTTTTACTCCTTGCATTTTCCAACTTTAATGTCACTTTCTTGGAACAGATCCCTTAACCTTGAGCCTGATATGCTGCTTATTTTATGTGCTGAGAGCTCCCTGTAATTTTCCATTAAAACATTTACCAAAGTTTAATGCATTCCCTGGTCTACCCAGCTGCACCCTCTGGCATCCAGCAGAGTGGGAGCACCTACTAAGTATTTGATAGGTACTCAGAGTGAATTAACTGAACCCGGGAGTGATGGAAGGATGTGATCTATTCTGAGCAAGTGCCGTACCATTATATGTATTTTGTCAAGCCTAGAGAGGAACATCCCGTAGGTTCTCACAAGCCCCAGTGACTTGGTCATTAGAAAGTGAGTGAAATCAAGAAGGTGACAGGAGATGAACTTCGGTCATGACACGAGTTCTTTAAAGCTGCTGCCAAGTCTGCCCCAAGTGAAGCACTGCAGAACTGCTGACCCCACACAGCAGGTCCTACAATTTTGACAACCAGTCTGTTGGCTATGGTCCCTTCATGATGGAGACCAAGATTCAGGCAGATATTTAATTTATGCATTATAAAGATGACCAATGACCCAAAACAATTTTCACATTTAAATTTTGGTTTTCAAGCTACCCAGATTTTCTAGATTTGAACAGATTCTAAATTTCTATGAGATGGGCCTAAAATAAATCATGATCTATTCCCATTTGCCAGTCTGTGCTAGGGTGATCAATCACCCTGATTTACTGGAGACTGAGAAGTCACCCAGACTGTGGGGCTTTTCATGGTCAAGCTAGCAGTCCTGTGATTGATGCAATGAGAAGAACTTAGACATAACTGGATTAAGTGGCAGGTTTTCCCTGATCCCAATGTAGAGTCCTCCAAAGCAAACCCCAGGAGAAGGACCTGAGTGCAGGCAGTTTATCTGAGAAGTGACTGCAAGAATCACATGTGAGGAACTGTGAATGAAATTCAAGAGAGGGAAGTTAGGAAAACCAGAACACTGATTTCCATTCCAGGCAGCAGGATTTCAGTCTTGCTGAGGACCCTCTGAGAAACTAGGAAGAGACTTAGAAATGTCCCAGAGGAGGATGAAACAGGGCAGGGTGTATTTGCCCCTCATTCCACCAACTCCTTCATTGAACTTGCTCCCTAGCTGTGTTTAGTCCCCACCCTTCAGGCTACTCCTGCCCTAGGCAGTCAGACGCTACAACTCCATACAGCAGGTGACAGTGACTTCAAGTGATTAAAAGGAGTACTGACTGGGGCATCATCAACACATGCTGTACCCTAGGAAACCAAAAATTGGTAAATCCAGGGGGTACACCTGAGTTCCCGTGAGAGAATGGGGCCGAGGTTCAGAGAAGTATAATCTAGTATAGCCTCAAAGGGACAGGTTAAAGCCAAATCCTTGGAGACATTGCTCTTGAACTCAAGGAATGCTGGTTGTGTATCTGTGAGGATTCAGTGCAGGAAACAGAAATTTCCCTAAGTATTTTGAACATATAAGATATAGCACAAGAAATCATCTCTTGCGAAGTATCTGGAAGGACTAGAGGAGCCAGTGTGAGGATCTACTACCAAACCACCAGTACCCAGTCACACCCCACTAGGGCCCAGGGGTCAGAAAGTTGGTGTTATCTTGCTGCCACTGCATCTAATCTCACTGCCCTGGTATTGCTCTGACCACTGCCAGTTTGCATCTCTGTCCAGCTTTCCTTGACAGCAACCAAGATGACCACTTCCTGCATTTTCCAAATAGCCCCAAATGTATTATATTAGCAGAATCAAATTTGTGTTTAAAATCCCAGGAGCTAGGGTTTCTGGATAATACAAATTTTCAACTTTTTCAAATAAAATGAGGAGAAAAACTAGAAGTCAAGAGAGCCAATCTCCTCACTTATTAGACCACATATAAATTTAAATGGGAGCTGATTTCTTGAAGTGGGTTTATTATACTTCATAAGGAGCTGATGGAGATTCTCAAGAGAAAGATAGTAATAAGATTTTGTTCATCTTTATTTTTATCTTCTGTTTTCTTACAATCTAGAGAGATTCATCAAGATGAATGACACTTGGGAGTGCAAGGGTCGTATGTCATGTGTTGCTGCCACAAACTGAGATGTACTCTTCTAGCTGTTTCCAAAAATATAATAAGGACCCTCCTTTGTGCTTCCATCAAGCTCTCTGAGTTCGCTCCATTCACTGTCTTTTCCTCTTCTGGCTTTGCGTATCACACAGTGATCGCCTTAAAATCAAGAATTGTTTCTACACTGTTTTGAAAGCCCTGCACAAGTACTGAGTCCCTAGAGCAGACCAGAGGTACAATTCATGGGTGTGGAGTGGATGCCTTTCCTGACTCATCAGTGTGTGGTGGCTATGTGGAAGTTCCATCATTCACCCAGTTCATCCTCTCCTGGTACCCTCACGAAGCAGGACCACAGACTGGAGCTTGAAACAGAGCTATGATCCTTCTGAGACAAGATGTCCATGTCATCCTCTATAGCAGGCTTTGTTCCACTGAGCTCACACACTTCCAGACCTGTGACCAGGTAGGCTTTCCATGAAGCTTACTGGAAAGCTTCTCTCTGTTAGGACTACCCTAGCACTCAGCTTGTTTTTCCTGGAACAAATTCACTACATTTGGGAGTCAAGGATCTCTATCATCAATAAGAAAGCACTCAGATCACCAGGGGGTTCTCTGTTCCCCATCCCAGCCCACTGTGGTGTCTACCCATAAGACACATGAAGGATCCTTTCACCAATCACATTTCTGTTTTTATAAACAGAACCAGCTGATACATCTACCTAATGTTGTATAACTTCTTTCCAAATTGTTGATCCTGCTTCATTTTTGTTAGGTTTATTCAGAGAAAATAGAGCTACCTACTTAAATATATATAAACTTTCCACTTGATTCCAAGCTATCCTGCCCACTAATACAGACAAGATCTCTTTTAACTTTATTTTTCCCATTTTCCTCAGAAAAAAGAAAAGAAGAATGGTAAGAAAGACTGAGTGTTAGGTCATGTCTACACTGTGTGGAAACCAATTACCAAATGAGACTGGTGCAAGTGGATAATACCATTTATCATGCAGGCTCTTGTAGCTCATTTTGGTTTGAATTGGGCCTGAACTGTTTATGTAAAGGGTCTTTCCACTTCCCTAGTCTCTGCAGAAGCCAAAAAGCAGCCCATGTAAAGTTTTAACAAGACCATCAACAGCCCAACACCCAGTGATTCTCATAGACCCAGTCCTCGGCCTGGCTTTTGCTGTTCTGAGGATGATCATAGCATTCAAAACTTGAAGTTAGTCAATTAGTGTCCAGAATCCAGGGAGGAGGAACTTTACCCATTTAATGAATAACTCAAAGCAGTCAACAGATCAATCAGTAAAACATTAAAGTCTTTATAAGCTTTTGGATTGCCTGGAATGGCACCTGTTAAAGTAATCCTTGTGTGTTTTAAAGTCTTCTTGTTTGTTAATGAATGAATTTCCAGGTCCCCTGGAAAGGGATTACTTTGAGTCCTTCTTAACTACTGAAGACTAAGTTCTAATATCCAGAAAGGTAAGCAGGCAGGAGAGGAAGGAATAAGAAGAAAAAGATGGGAAGTCCTAGATTTGGGCTTTGCTCACTTTACATCTTTGTTAAGAACCAGCTCTGTCAGAAGAAAGCCCTCCCTGGATCTCTTATGCATCTGTTGTTCAGGTTGTTTCTTGCTCAGGAATGCCCAACCAAGGGAATAAGTGGTGCTGAAACACAATCCAGCACTTTATTTGTGGTAGAAAGGGCTGCAATGGCATGGTAGAACAGATCCTTTTTCTAATTTGTTTGGTGCTATCATATCAGCCAAGTGGCGCCTAGCATCAGGTGCAGGCTAAAGCATTAGAAATCCCCTTTGCATGCTTTGGTTGAACATTTGCTTTTACCAACTGGCACCTATGGAATTGGGAGTGACGACTTGGAGGTAGCTATCTTGATTGGTTCCAATATGTTTTTGCATGAGAAAAAATGACAAGAGAGAGATTTATTCTGCTTGGATCTCTGGATAGAGGATTATGAAATAGAATATGGAGTCAGGTTTCTGGAAGAGACAGAAGATGAAGATGATCAAAATGGGGAAGTTAATGAAGAGTAAACAGGACTCCCACTTGTTGGTGCAATGATAGGCAAAATGAGCCCTCAGCACCTTCCAGACATCGGTTCTACTCTTCACATGTGACGGTCACATCTATTTTTAAATGGTTCTTGAAGCCAGATGTAAATTTTACAGCTTCTAAAATGTACTGGATTAGAGATACATGGATGCAAACTCAACTGTGTGAAAAATAATCTTCAGGTACATGTATGGGTCTCCTTAGAAACAGCAGAAGAGAGAGAGAGAGAGAGAGAGAGAGAGAGAGAGAGAGAGAGAGAGAGAGAGAGAGAGAGAGAGAGAGAGAGAGAGAGAGAGAAGAGAAAACAGTTTTTTCTGATGAAACGGCTTCTTTAGCTTGAATGAGGCAGAGATTCAGACAATAAAATAATGATTTAATAGCTTTGAAGTCAATCAGCTGAATACAATAACATTAATTAGCCTATTATGCCCAACTCACAACTAATTCTGTTGTCTACTTATTTTTGTTCCAAAAGGATTATTAATGAAATATTTAATATTTCGCCAGGTTCCAGATTCATTTCCACTCTGGCTGGTAATTTTCTCTTATATAGCTTGAAATTGTACTCTCGATAATTTCACCCCAGAGTGTATCTACATCACAGGATCGCCGACTGCCGGAGGAGAGGCTCCTCTGTCTTTGACAATCGGATAATAGCTTCACTTTCAGCCAGTAGAGGAAGTCAAGAGTAAGAGAGTACAGATAATGTGAGTATAATTCATTATTCAAATCTGCAAGTGAAGCACTGAAAACAAAGAGAGAAGAATGGTGTCATTATTTTTATTACTCTTGTTGGGCAAACCTAGCGTGAAACATTAAAGGAGACCGGGGTGAGCTTTCTGACGGTACGGTGACAAATTGACTTTTGGAGCAATATTGATAAGGGGGAAGTAAAGCAGACAGATATTCTCTACAAGGTTTGCTTTCTTATTAGTGGTCTCATTAACTATTTTCTTGTTGCTGGCTGCTTCTTAAAATTCCCATCATTTCTTACCCATTGGTGTTTGCGCCAGTGATTGGGAAGAAATAGGATGTATTTCCTCATCTCCTTTAAGTCAAGAGCTGTGTGCCTGGAGCATGAGTAACAAAGGCCAGGTGAGCGTTTTGGAGGAGCACTTTCCTTCAGGGACAAAGCAGCTCCAGTCATGGAAAAGCATCCACATGAGAACAAGGCATTTTGCAGACTAATGGAAATGGAAGTGCTGTGCTGCATATTTGCTTATCTCAGAACTTCAAAGTTCCTTTGACTTTAACAATTTTAATGAATATTTCTTTTTAATCATTTCTCCTCCTTGTTCCTTCCCACCCAAAAACATATTCATCAACACTCCAGTTAAAGCAGTCTTTCTTTATAAGCTTTGTAATAATTTGGAGACCTAGCTGGATGTATTTGGAAGCATCTCATGGAGAAGGAGAGTGGACATAGGTGAGGCAGGAGAGGTGTGGGCTCTTGGCTGGAGCTGCCACAACCAGGGCTGGGTTTTTGTAGATGAATGGTGGGGGTGCCTGAGTCCAGAATTACTAGGAAGGTCCCACATCTCTCTTCCCCCGCCAACGATAGCTCGTATTTGCAAGGTGCATGGTGCCTGGAATTTGACTGTTACAAACTCATTCCCTTGGGCTTTTCTCTAGAGTGAATAATTCAACAAAGTCAATAACTCTGAAAGTAATGTGTGAACCTAGTGCTCACTGAAGTGTTAATGGTCAATCAAAACAACTTTCGTGTATTTAGAGGGGTAGAGAGAGAGAAGCTATATACAGAGGTATTCCAAAGAGCTGAGAGGGATGAAAATGAACAGAAGGGTAGGAGAAGGAATGAAGAGACAGAGAAGCCATGCCCTCATTACTCGGAGAATAAGAAAGATGGCTATTCTGTGGTTCACCCAGACCTTCTCAGTTTGACTCTCTAGATGATGCAGGGAAATTACAGTAGCAGACACAAATTAGCCTGTTCAAATTCTGGTGAGCTCATTACCACAGGAGTTGACTCAATTCATTGCAAAAGCCAATATTATTAAATCCCTGAGTAAGTCAGTAGATTCCTATTAAGGAATTTGGGTGCAAGACAGTTGTGTAGCTTATATGAGCTTAGGAAACTGCTTACATGTCTGAACCTCAGTTTTTGTCACCTGAAAAATGGGCATCAAGCCCCACATGGGTATCAATCCCCACACGAGGCAACCCATTTATTCATTTATTCAGCCACTATGTTTCAAGTGCTTACTGTGTGCTAAGTGCTACCAGAGGAGCTGTGGATGCTAGAAACAAAAACCCAGTAAAATCCCTGTCATCCTCTAGATTACTTCCTAGTGTCAGTGTTTTTGAAAGGTCTTTATGAGTAGCTAGGTATTGTGAAAATGTCAAATAGTATCTTTTGTGGAATCAGAAGACTTCTATCTTTAAGTTTTAATTGTGTTCTCTAGGGCAACACAGAGAAAGTGTCAAGGTTCTCTTCAGGGACTTGTAGACCGCTCTCACATCTGCTCTGGCCTTTGTCTCTTCATACTAACCACCCCAGGTTTTATCAGTTGCTCATGCTATGACTTGCTTTGTAGATACAGTCCTTTCAGGTTCCAGTGATCATGCCCTTTAACTGTGCAACTTCAGACAGAAACAGTGGAGAGCATGAATGTCCTGTAATGCAGACCTTGGCATAAACTCAACATGCTTATTTAAGCAACCATTGCTTTTCCTCAACACCAGTGCTCATGTACATACAGAACACTCAGGCCAAATTACAGAGGCATCAAGTTTGAAAATGAGACTCCAAGCATCACTGTGAGCACAGAGAAACAGAGCTGGCACATCATCATGGAATGCAAAATTCAGTGGCCTCCATAATTTAGTAGAGAAATAACATTTCTCATTCTCATCACCAGAAAACAATCACCATATGAATGCACTTTAGCTATTAATACTTATTCCTTGATGCATAAACAATCTCATTTAAAAATTCTCACTCCCAAAGATGCTCATCTTCCTCAGGGGGAGGCACATGGGTGAGGGAAAGGCAAGGTAAGCATGATACATCACGTATAGCTGAATTCCCAGCCAAACTCACAGCCTTAAGAATAAAAAATAGTTAATGAGTATCATCATAGTCAGTGCCCCAAATAGTGAGATACAGAATTCCATTCACTCTATCATGGCCATGACTGACATTTAATTATTCTCTATTTTTTGGTGCTTATAATTCCATTCTTATCATTCATTGTAAATCCTTTGGAAGCCCTAGAAAAAGCGAGATCGAGTGACAAAGCAGAGATAATGAAATCAGCGGCAGTAGAATAAAATTATATCTTGTAGGTAAAGCGATGATTCAGTAGAGCAAGTTATTTCATAAGGATGCGGAAGCTGGGGGAGGGAATCCAAATTAATGCGGTGAGTCTCAGGAGAGTTGAGAAAGAATCCATGGGAGGGGGTTACACAGTGGGGCAGAATGGCATGTTGTGGAAAGAACTTTGGATCAAATTCTCACCCAGCTGGCCTTCAGTCTAATCTAACTGGGTGACCTTAGGCATGGCATTTAACCTTTCCTTGAGATTTTACTTTCTCACCTATAAATGCTGTTACATCCTTCTTAGTCTTAAAAGATGCACAAGAACTATACAAATGCAAGTGTTGCAGTTATGTCCTAGTTTTAGAGATGAAATGGAAGACTGTGGGCAATACAAAATACAAAAAGCAGTTGCTAAGGCAGAGGGCTGAGAGTGCCCCACTCTCTTCCTGTGTTACCTGTGGGACCTGAGTGCCCTGATCAGCACATTGTCTCTGACTTGCTGGCAACACTGGGGAGTGAAGGTCAGTGGCCTAGCTTGGCCTTTGTATCCTGCTGAAAAAATTTAGAGGAGAAAGTGATTCCACATGCAGCTGTGGGTACCTCTGAGCCTAAGGAATCATGCCAAGTTAAAAAGCCACAGTATATGGAGGTGCCAAGGTCTCTAAATCAAAGAAAAGGATATGAATGTGAAATAAAATATGAATGAAATGATGGGATCGAAGGTTCAAGATTCAAGAGTCGGGGTGTGGGGTGCCAATACGGAAGTGGGATAGTCTGGCTGTGGAAGTGACTGTTTTTCAAAAATTACTCTCAGAAGGATACATGAGTGGGCACAGTCTAAAAGTGCAAAACCAGTTGCATTGAATATCTGAGAAGAGAGTTTGCTTTTCTTCCTTTTTGTTACTCTTTCCCCCCTTATCTCTGAATGTCTCTCTACATGGAGATAGATTAAATCCTTGATTGCTGGTTCTCCTGTTTGGTAACAGATTATGATTCAGTTTTACCCTTCCAGAAAGCTTTCTTATTCTTCTGCTCATATGAATAGCCATAAGAGGGCTCCTCTTGGGTCTCTGACATCAGAAGGTAAAATGGACCCATGGCCCAGATACTGTGTTCTAAAATCCACCACTATATTCATACTCAGACAATGCTTCCCATGGTTTCCCATAGCCAACATCTGAGCATGGCAAGGACACTGAGATTGGCCCATTCTTGGGCATCAGGAGACTCTTCCACTGATAACAGACTATGACTTGTTCTCCCAAAAACCTTGTCAAACTTTCCTTAGAACCTCATTGCCATCTTTAGTGCTTCTGTTCACTTCTTTCTCTCTCTCGCCTGGACTGGAAGTCAGATCAGCAGCACAGTATGACAGCTCTTCTAGCCTCTTCCTCCCTGTTACATCTGGCTAAACTTTGTGACTGTTCTGCTCTGCTCAGCCTCTCCTTCCTCTGCCCCTTCTACCCTCATACATCAGTATCTCTAGAGTACCCCTACTGCCCATCCAAACCCATGGCTGGCATTGCTAAGTAATCCCAGCACTCATTACCACTGAATTCTGACATCGAGACTATTTCTCAGCAGACATCTCAGAAGCTTTGCACGTTCATCAGAATGTCATAAGAAAGGAAAAATAAATCTTTTACATCCTATATTCCAGAAAGTACTTCATAGAAGGTAAGTCTTCTGAGGGTGCCAATTCTTCCAACAACCTATGAAGGACTCTAATCTTCAGTAAGTAACATATCAAAGTACAGGGACATTCACAGGTCAGCGCAGCCCTGCTCATCCACCGCTGCCTCTCTGCTCCATCCCACTGGTACTACTCCATGGTCATGTCTCAGGTCATGGACGGAATATGAATTAAGTAACACCTTTTACCAACAGAGCCCTGTTCTCCTATGCTTTAATACACCCTGAATTGTTGTGAAAATTCAGATTCAGTTTCCAGATCCAGCATGGGGCCTGAGATTCTATATTTCTCACAAGCTCACTGGTGATGTTCTGCTGCTGGTCCTGGGATGACACATGACACCTGAAGCAGCCAAGCCTTAGTACAGTGGTGCGGAAGCATTCACTGCAATGAAATTACCTGAAAGTCCAGTAAAACACAAATTGCTGGACCTACCTCCAGAGCTTCCAATTAGATAAGTCTGGGGCAAGGGTCCAGGTGATGCTATGGCTGCTTGTTCAGGCCTAAGGGTTCTGTTCTCAAATATCTTGGAGACAGGTCTCCAGCAGCTCTCATTCTCTGCCCTCCAGGAAGCCTAGAGTGAAAGAAGCAGAGAATTTGGCAACAATGGGCAAATCTGACTTGAAACCATCCTCTGTCTCACTGGGAATATGGCCTCATGAAAGATTCTTAACCATTCTGAGCCTCAGTGAGATTATCTAAGCAATGGTTCTACCAATGCCTTACCTCCTAGAGCTGTCTTCAGGGCTCAAGAAACAAACATAGTTAAGGTGCTCAGCACCGTGCTGGGCACATTTTAGTCACCCTCTCTTAGTCTTTTGGTGGGCATCCTGCCATCCAAGAGCCTGGGGGAACATTGGTTAAGTACCCCACAGTGCACACCTCCACACTGACCTCAGATCTAAAACTTGGTCACATTTGACATTGCTGGGAGCCCTGCATGCTAATGTGTCAACAGCAGCTAAATTCTTCCCTGAAGAGTCTCCCACTGCTCCATCCCAAGGCTTCCTCCTGGACGTGGTCTGGAATGCCTCTGTGCTTCTGTAGGCGCACAGCTGAGGAAAGCGTAACCACGGGGAACAGGAACTCAAACCAGGGTTTCCTGGTCCTTTCACGAAGACTTCCAGGCCCAGGCTCCTGCCCACCCCCACCATCCCACAATCCCTCCTGCTCATCAGATCCACAATCTTGTTGCAAATTACTGAATGCGGTGAGGTGGTGGGAAAGGGAGGCAAGGAGATACTGTCTGGCATGAGGCAGCTGAGGTTTTCAGTAATGCTTTCTTTCTGTTCTCTCTGTGTATCTTCCCAAGGCAGCACAAAATAGAGATGGACAGAGCACCTGACAGCACGGCTGCCTCTCTCAGATGTCTGGCCATTCTGGTCTTGACATCCATCAAGGTTCACTGGGAACACACACGCCCCGGAGACTCATGGTCTGAATCCCATGCACCCTTAGAGGAAGGAGAATGCCCCTGGAGGACCTTACATTTGGGGGAATTTAGTAAAGGGGATTCCAAATAATTGAGTCTTAACCCTTTAAGAAACCAAACGCTGATCCCCCACCTGCCTCCCCTGAAATTCATTCTGAGTTAGAAATCTTCACAGATAAATAATGCACTTCCACGCTTTTTCAGCAGAGGCTATGCAACATCATTTATTTCTGTCATAATGATTCACAGTCATTACTGGAACATCAATTAGTGCGTCTAATTGAACCACTTGAACAATCTTTTTAATATCGGATCCCTTGGCTCCATGTTTGCTTTTTATTTCATGCTTGTCTTAAAGCAGTTTCCCTGACATCAGATTTGACAAGTTGACTTTTTGAAACAACTATTGGGTATAGCCCCAGCTCTGTTTCTTTGCTAACTCATCTGCTCTAACTTGGAAGCCAATTTTCTGACTGTCTTGGATTCCTCTGGATTTCACATGAGCTTAACTCCTGCTATAGAGGTAAATGAGTAGAATTAGATTGTATAAAAATATGTGCCCCTATATTCAACAACCCCTATCTTTAATTCTTTTGAAATCTTGTTCCAGCTCCTTCATGTTTTTTTCTTTTCCTTTTTCTTTCTAAAGGAAAGGACAAGCAGGAATGAAGGCAAGTAGGCAAGCAGGCAGGAAGAGAGAAGCAGAAGAAATGCTTTATTTATTTTTATTCAGTTGTTCACATTAGTTGTTCTCCATCCCGGGTCTTAAACCTGGGGCCTTGGGATATACGTGGGACTGCTCCCACTTGTACTAGACTGCTAGGCCACCAGGGCACACCCCATGTTTTTCTTTTTCATTTCTACCAGCTTAGTGTCAGACTGGAACTCAGTAAGGACCTATCTCTAGCGGACCTCTTCCTGCTTCAGGGGTTTTCTGCTTCAGACTGTAAGGTCAAATAGCCAATCAAGTGTAAATTGTGCTTAAGCCCGGAATTGGTAAGCTCTGAGTGAGGGCTTAGATGGCCTTCCTAAGAGTAAAGTGCACATGTTGGGTTTTGGTTCATGTCGGTCTTGCTAGTCCCAAGGCCTGACTCTCTGTATCTGATCATAGTCTGCATAAATGATGTGAGACAGAGCCTTGATTTCTAAGTATCAGTTAAATGCATTGTCACAATACATTTTATTTATATTCCTATAATACCCCTATAATGGAGAAATATAGCCTCATCACTGGAAGGAACACAGATTATCTATTCAAAACCAAGCAGGTGACAGATGAAGAAGCAGAGACTCAAGGTGAGGATAAATGGCTTGCTGAGGATCTCACAACTATTTAAGACAGATCCCAGAATCTGTTCTGTAGCTCCTGATTCCCAGTTGAATCTTGATATGCATTGGTAATTACTTAATACATTAATGTATTCATTATGCTGGTATCAAAAACCCAATACATATTGATACAAAGGATTTGAGGAACTCTGTTAAAACTGTGTTTACTTGTGGTGAGTTCCTGAAGTCTCTCCAAAGATGTCTAGCGCTTTTAGGATCCAGTCTGATAAATGATACTCCATGTAAGCTGCACTCTTAGGAGTCAAACAAGAATTCTAGTCTCCATGTTTGGAATGTAGCTAAACTGAATCAAAGAGGTAATGCAGTTTGTCCAAGGTCAAACAGAAGGATAGAGCCAAGATGGAACTTGGAGTCTGGGGACCTGACTTCCAGCTCTCTGTTTTTATACATACTAGAGTCCTCTCTCCACTGCACTAACTCCTTTTGGAAGAGGGTTCTATATCCTTGAGAAGTAAAAGCGAGTGAAGTTGCTGGTCATGGAAAGACCACTGGAAAAGTCCAAGAGACATCTTACTTTATTCACACCCTATTTATCACCTGGACTCCCCACTCAGCCCTGGAGACTTCTAGGTTCTAGAGAATGATTCAAAGTTTCAGACAGGGGACTTAGGAGTTCACACAGTTCTTTTGATGAACAGTAAGAAGTTCCAACAACAAAGTCAAAATTATGTAGAAGTCTTCAAGGTCAGGACCCTCAAAATCTGCATTATTACAATAGCCCCCTAGCTTGTCTCTCCTCCTCATCTCTCTGTCTTCTCTAATTTATTCTCCACACTGCCACATAAACAGGTTTTCTAAACTGCATGCTCAAAAATGTCCAGTAACTCTTTATTGTTTACAGGGATAAAAAGACCAAACTCTCTATCAGGTTTTAGAAGATGTGTACATGCCTCAGCTTTAGGCCTTTCCATGTCAGTTTCCCAATACTCCTCTTACGGTGGTTTATTCCAAATGTAGCTCCATGCCGTCTTCCACAGAGGCTCCACGCTGTGTTGGTCAGGCTGCTGCTCCAATATCCTTTCCCTTTCGAGCTGGGGCCCAGACCCTACAGATGCTCCGGGAACCAGCGCAAGTCCCCACACTAGCCAGAAACAGTTGCTTTTTCCTCCAAATCCCTTCATATTTTATCTGAACCTCTCAAGGCATTTATCACACTCTATTTTGTATCACTATTATTTATAGATATGTCAGAGCTCAACTTTCAGACCATTTTTTTAAACTAGGATCCTCACTGGTTTATTTTTACATTCTCTGCAGGATTTAGTGATGCCCTGATCACAGTAGATTTATTGTGGCGGAGCAGGGACTGCATGGACTTTTCAGTCTCAGAGACTTGGATTCAAATCCTAACTCTACTATCCATTTGCCGTATGACCTTAACCAAGGTAGTTGGCCATCCTGAGGCTCGGTTTCCTCATCTTAAGGAAGAGAATAAAAATATCTCCTTTGGTGTGCCCTGAAGGTGTAGCAGTTAGGTCTACTGCCTCTGGCTGAGCACGGTCCACATACAGCCCAAAGAGTTGAGTTCACGTCCAGGACTCGGGGTGAAATGGTGGTAATGACCAAGATGAACAACTGAGTAAAAATAAAGTGGTTCTCCCCACTATCTATTCCTGCCTGTACCTTTCCTTTAGAAAACAAACAAGCAAACAAAAAAACAATCTCTTTTGCAAGACTATTATGTTAATTAATGATCAGAGGAGTAAAATGTTTGGCATTGCTTTGGGTATAAATAATTATATGATAAATAAATAGGCATGTTAATAAGTATCTCTAATCAAAAATTTGGGGAAAATGTGTAGACAAAGATCCGGCTGAATTGAAATTGATAAGTGGGAGACTTCTGATCAAATTCAGAAAGTGAATATTCCCTCTGTCCCCCCTTCTGACCCCAAATAGACACCATCCTAGATAGAGGCCAGTACCCCAAGTGGGATACACCATCCCAGATAGGAGACTCCATTCCAGGTAAGGGACAGCATCCCAGGTAGCAGATCTCTATCAACTTTGCTGCCATTCCTTCATGTCCTCCGGCGCTAGTTTCCCCAGGAGCCTCTCCCTGTACCCCAGGCTTTGGGTGTTTAAATATGGCCCCCAGATGGTGCTAAGAAGGAAGGGACAGCCCATCCTCCCCTTCCCAGCCTGCCTGCCTCACCCACCAGACCCAATGAGAAACAGGTGAGTGCAGACGGTACCGGGAGAGACTTTGATCTGCCGGCTGCACAGAAGCCAGCTGAGCCAAGAAGGAGCAGTGTCAGATTTATTGCGGCCCTGAGAAGTACAGATTGGCTGTAGCTCACTGACCTCTTCAGGTTTTCCATTTTGGTCCAAGATTTATTACCTCCTCAGCTTTTTTAATTCCCAGGAATATGTGCCTTTAACATTTCTGCCTGAGCCCCCCAGTTCACAAGGACTTCCTGTTTGCGGAGACCACAGATAAAGAAGACACAAACCACAGAACACCAACACTATGTAATTTTTTTGTTTCTGACTCCTTAATTTCTCAGCCATCCTAGGTGTTCTGTCAAGATGCAGTCTGAAAGTCTAGACCGGGAGATATCTATGATAGAAAATGTACATCAGTATTTCAAGTCCTCTGAATTTATTCTAGCCATTTGACAGTTGCTTGGAGATACAATCTCAATTTTTGCAATGGCCCCTTCAGCTAGATATTTATGGCAAATACAACTGTAATTATTTACCTGTAACAAAGTCCAGGTCTGCCTGCTTCAGGTGATTCAGGCAGCAGAGGGACAGGGAGAAAAGATTCATCTTCCTCTTGTCCAAAAGCTGACCTTTTGCCCTCGGGTCCCTTCCCCACTCATTATGAAAACACTGATGCTCTGGGCCAGGCCTGTTTCCTGTGCCTCTTCTGGAGACCAACAGTGAAAACCATGGGTCCCGAAGAAATACAGGCAAGACAAAGCGGAGTGATGAATTTGGTGAGCTCCTTGAAGACAGGGAGGGGCTGTGTGGATTTTCTCTATTTTCTAGTTCACACTGACATGGAGGAGGGGGGTAAACTCTCCATCAATATAAAAAGGTTTAATTTTTTTCTACAAAGATGTAAATTAGTACATAACAACAAATATTGCCCTTTATCCCGTGCCCAATATCCCCCTGGGGAGACTGTGCAATTATCCCACAGCTGAAGCCCCCAGGGATCTTGGGCCAGCCTGGTTTCCAGCATTTCTATAGGTCATTTCTGTCTCTGGTCTTTGCAGTCATATTACATTTTTACCTGAAAATGTTTCCCCCAAGTAATTGCCCAGTTTAAGGACAGTCATAGTTTTCAAAGAGCTTTTGGAGAATCATCCATCCATCCAAAGACAAAGATTTAGTGACACTTAGCATGCTCACAGCGTGTGCTGTGGCTCCCGGGACACTTCCCGAGAGGAAACCGGGATTCCTCTGAGCCATGGGAGCCTTGCGGAAACTAATGCATCTCTTGTCAAAGTGACGGTTTACCAGGACCAGCATTTACTTGAAAGAATATTAAAAAATCCTGTATGTCCGTAAAGGGACAGCTGGAAGTGCATTCATCTCGACTTTGAACAAATGTACTTTGGGTCTAGTAGTTGCTCTTTTTGCTTTCAGTGGAGACTCCAAGGATGAGAGGCACTTGGTGGCACTCAGGGGTCTTGGCTCCTCTCCTGGAATTTGCATCATTCAGAATCTTCTTACCATCACGCTGAAGTGATTAAGCTGCCCCACAGTTAAACATGCAGATAAAGCTCTCCAGCTTGCTTGTCTCAAGAAAATTCTGCTTTTGTTTATTTTTCCATTTAAAAAAACCATACCATACTCTGCAGAACTTTTAAAAATATGTCAAAATAGAATGAAAATAGGGACCACCTAGAGAAATGACTGGTTTCCTTCTAAGGTTGTTTTTTTCTTCTTCTAACTCTATAGTTTACTTATTTGCAATCAGATAAATATTCCAGCTTTTATTTAACATGATAAGAGACCAACTTTTAGGTCTTATGGGAAACTTCACCCACATCACTTTTCTCAGCTGTACTGTGTCCCATTAAGTGGAGGTATGCCTGTATTGTCTCATTGTTGTCAATTATTAATATTGTTTCTTCTTCAAGTTTTACATACTACTTCTTCAAGACTCAGCCCAGAGACCCTTGGGAGGGGAGTGTCCCCCTCATCTGGTCTAGATGAAGCTGAGGACTTAGCCTGGGTACAGGCCTATGATGACAGCCACTCTGGGGACCCTGGGGCTCTGAGCCTGAGTGTTTCTAGCAGATTCCACACAGCTGGGTCAGAGATAAGGCTTCCCTGAGCCCCACCTGGAAGCCAGCTGGGCTGATTCACTCAGCCTGAGTCCTGCTCAGTCTTACCTCAAAAGCGGACCCTGGTGCCGCGGGTTTGTCCCCACTAGCCATGCAGCAGGGCCCCAGGGATTGTTCCTGTCTTGCTAAGGAAATCATGGCAGATCTCAGGGGCCTATCATGTGACTGGGCAGTGTGGTGGGGCGAGGTGGGGTAGCACTTAAGAGACCCTGACCCTTACTGAGGGCAAAACTGACTGCCCAGAGAAATATAAGATTTTTGTTATCTTGTAGCATATTGTCCTGAAAGTGTCCTAATGATGTCACCAGTCCTCTTTGTGGCTATGCCTCATATTAATATTCACTATCTTTTGCAGAAACTGTACAATGCTAGACACAGAGTTAGATGAGGGATACCACTTCCCTAAGACCACACAGGGAGAGACCATAGAGCTGATTTCAGCCCCATCTGCTGCCTTCAAAGCCCAAGGTCTTTCACCATTCTGCCATTGCCAGAAATCTCTGGAATTATCTAATCTTCTTTCACAGATGAAACCAAGACCTTGAGCAGGAAAGTTGACACAGTCAGTCACACAGCTTGGTGGTGACAGAACTGAGTCTAAAATCTGTGCTAAGCTAGTCACTTGGTAACACTTGCTGACAGAACACAGCATCCACATGTACGATTCTAGGATACCATGCAAACGGTACCTTGGCAAAGTCTTTTGTTCTTTCAGGCACTTGGAGGGATTGCTACTGTATTCTGAGCACTCCTGAGCCCCCTCCTCCCAGGCCTGCATGTATGCCAGGCTGTTTGTACAAGAGCAGCACGTTCCCATGAACTGCAGTGAGCAGTAAGCATGGCCAAGTCAGCCCAAGCAGGCATTCCAAGATGATCTAGGGACCTGCCAGTCAATGATCAATTTGCCTGTCACCGTCACCGGAGCCTCTGGGAGATTATCCAGTACAGGACAGGTGGATCTGGTTTCCAAGCTAGGCTTTTCAGTGACTCCTTGGAGTCTTGCTGGAGGGTGGGCCTGGGAGAGGAGAAGCTACTTTTCAGTCTCAAAGCGCCAGCAAATCCTTCCCCCAGCTGGGGAGGGCACCAGACAGTCCGACGCCCTAGCCGAACCGATTTGGCACACCCACGAGCAGCTGAGGTGGCTCCCCATTTTCCATGGTGTGTTTCAGAAGTTGTAGCCTACACCCTCCTGTGTGGCAGGATGGGCACTTGGAGCCAATTTATTATCCTTCACAAGCATGGTGGAAGAAAATAAGAATAAGATGACTGCATTTTGCATTTACAGCTCATTGTTCTCCCAAAAGTGCTTTCATATCCATTATCTTCCATTGATGCTCTGCTTGGAAAAGCACTTCCAGTGTATTTAAGAAGGGGTTTGGCTCATGTGACTGGAGAGAACTGGAGGAAAAATGGGTGTCTGTCGGTCATGCTATTAATCAGCTGAGTGGGCACAAATTCTGCCTTTCCTGACTACTGATCCAAACCTCTTCCCTCTCTAGCAGAGTTCCTCTTAGGAAAACTTCCTCAGTTCAAACTAACTGTAGGATGATGAAACTCCCTTATTAAAACACTTCAGTGTCTCTTTATTATAGGATTGAATCCAAAATCCTTACTAGAGTATATGAGGGCTTTGTGACTGATGCCCACATCCGATTCTCTGAATATACCACAGAACTTAGTGCCTCTGTACTTTATTATAAGCTGTTCCTTCTGTTTGACATTTCCTTCCCCTACGTGAGTGGAGAACTCCAACTCACCCTTCAAAACCCTACACAGACATTACCACATCTCTGTAGATATCTGAATCATGCTTCCCTGAGTCATTCCAAACCTTGTATGTGTGAGTTCAAAGTCCACATACATAGAGTTCTCCCTCCCACTTATTAGGCTATGTATGAGACTATTCTTTTGATAACATTTGGAACTCAAAGCATGACACAGTGTCTGACTCACAACACAATGGAATAGCAGCTTACTTTGTTGGCTTGCAAAGTGAATTACATTGGCATGAATTTTCTGAAGGTGTTGGATCCAAGGATTAGAGAAGGGAAGGATCCAGTCCCACATCTCTACTTAAGGTCTGAAAAGCCCAACATGGCATCCTAGCAGGAAGAGAGACTATGACAGAAGCTGGCTCCTGGCAAGTTGGAGTACTTCTCTGAGAAATCATTCCTGAGCTCTAAGATGACAAGCATCATCCCTTGCGGCCATGGGGCGCAGGCTCGGTTGTGGTTGCAGAATCAGGTGCCTGGGCTCCTTCCTCAGTTGGGTATATTCAAGTCCATGCTCTGCACTTGGTGGCTCTGGGCACAGGCAATCATAGCAGTGAGGGAAGTACCAGCTTTCTTGGGCTAACTCCCAAACTGTCCTGCTTCTTCCTGAGTCTGAAATCACTGTCCATCCTCTAGATTCCTTCAGTTCTATCCCTGAGCTGTTCACCCATTGACAGTCACTCCTAGCCTCTACAGGTGATTTCCATTCTTATCTTTTTCCAAACCTTTCTCTTTTCAGGCTACCTAACTGCAGACAATTTTGCGCATCTTTTTTAAAGTCACAATCCAGGATCAACCTTTCCCAGCAGCACAGCCCAAGCTAGCCCACTCTGTATGTCCTCAGCTCTGGGCAGCCCCTAGTGGGCATGATGCAGGGTCTTGGAAAACCCTAAATGGAGGGATTCCATTGCTATGCTTATGATAGTGCAGCATGAACTTCTGCTCTGCCTTCCTCAAACTTTTGATTATCTTCCACCAAGATCTAGGATCAGTAAAACCAAACACCCCATTTGGGGTCTGGGTGTCTCAGATGTTTCCTGCTGCCCAGGGAAGATTTCCAGCCTAGACGAAGGTCCACCAAGCCTGAGATATTTGTCTGAATCCATCAGTCATATCGGAACATAAAACTCAAAACCCCTCTCCCCAGTGGGAAGGCTCCACTCTGCCAAGACGCCAGCATGTCCTGCCATCAGCAATTATTGTTGACAAGAAAGAAAGAACCATATAAGATTAAAAAAAAAGATTCTAAATTGTTCACTCATCCAAAATTATCTGTGGTCATGATGTGGGTGTCAGTCAGAAGTGGGGAAGGAGCCCACCTCTCTGAAATTCACCTGCCATTCCACCCAGCCACCCCCACTGTCCTAGTTCTAAGATTCTTGTCACCTGTTACACACCCCATGCTGTGACTGGGCTATGCCTTTCTCACCTTGACTAAAATTACCCTCTGTGTCTCACCTACAAGTTGGAGTCATTAAACCTAGAAGGGCATAAGGGAAATAAAAGGAAGAGAAGGATTGTTTATCATTGTATTACTATTTAACTCCAGATGAAAATATTCCCAAATGCTGGAGGATTAACTTGAGTCATCTTGAATGACACAAAACACTAGTGTTGATTAGTGCCTCATTCTTTGACAAAACATGGGTTCAGAGGAACTATTAAGTGTTAAACAATCGAGATGACACCCCTGGAGAAAAAATGAGTCATCTCAAAGATACTGCTGACCCTGACCTGTGGTCCACTTGAGTCTGGATACCAGAAGTCAGGGAATAAGATGGGGGCAGGTGAACAAGAGAAGTGGAAGGTGAAGGCCCATTTGAGGAACTTAGAGTCCATTTGAGGAGACAAAAAATATATGAAGAAGCTAAGAGCTGCATTTTGCAAGCAGACATTCTGAAGTCCCACCGTCAGCTCCAGCCGCAAGCCTGGTAACATGGGGCACTCCTGGAGGAGCTGGCTACTGAAGGCTAGAGGATTCTGTGGAGGGCAGGGAGGAAATGGAGGTCTCAGTGCAAACTGTAGGACCAAAGCAACAGAGAAGCCAACACTGCCAGAGAGGGCACTGGGAGACTATCAACCCAATCATCTGGCCTCCTTAGCTGGATCTGCTGAGCTGTTTGTTGTGGACGCTATTCCTGTATGTCTAGGCTAATCCCAGTGCTTTAGATCCTCTACTTGTTCATGGGTTTTAGCTAAATTAATAAATGAATGGGGTGTAAGAATTAGGCATGCATAGGAGAAACGATGTCCTTGGCTAAGGAGTGCAGTGGGGGCAGGCAAAGGCACCAGGGCTGAGAGCATCAGGCTGACTAGGAGAACGTGTGGTCACTGTTGTAGGAATGTTCCAGATGGGAACTAAAATGGTCAGGGCTAGACCATCCTAGAAGGTCTAACAGACTTGTCATCTATTTTAGCTAATTTCAGGAAATATGGAAATATTTTCTGTGCTTTAGTTTATAATCCACCTTTCCTAACTCTAGCAGGAAGGTGAAATTTCCAACTTGGTTTTTGTGGTTGAATTGTTTGGGGAGCAGGGAGCAGACAAGGGTCTCCCAGCCCCAAGGTTTGGGCACTGATGTGTATCGCGATGTACAGCTCTGGTGATCGGGTGGGCAGGCCGTCCAGTGTCTTTGGAATGGGCTTCTCCTCTCCCCCCGTGTGACTCAGATGGGACTCAGTGGTCTGAGTGTACAGCCCTAGGCTTCTTGCGATCATTCTCCACAAGAGGCAGGACAGTGTGCCTGGGTCTAGACTACATTTTAAACAGGGTGGCTCTTGACTGGACTCAGCCCCAAAGATCTCTCTGCAATTCCCCAGGCAGGGGGTTAACGCCTGTTTGCCTCCAGCTCAGGCTCATGGATTTGCTGTTGAGTTTGGCACTGATTTGCAATCTGCAAGCTGATGGATGCTTAGGCTGCTGGCAGCAGGGTGAGTGAGAAGTGACTCTAAGATAAGAGAATCCCTCTCTGATATTTACAACTGAGCTCGAGAGTCCAGACAGCCTTCCAAGGCCTCAGCCAGGTCTGGAGGGGAGGAGCCAGCAGTGGATGGGTGGCCCAGGGTCCTGGGATGAGCTAGGGCATTGCAGCCAAAGGAGAAGAGCATTTCAGGCTTGGAGCCCAGAGATCTCTGTTCTCCTGGTTCCCACCCAAACAACCTGCATGACTCTGGCCAAGTTACTTCCTATCTCTGAGTCTCTTTTGCCATAAAGTAGACTCAGTAATTTTACTTTAAGAATCCAATGAGATAGCAGTTGTTGAAAGACATGGAAGACATTAAAACTGCATGAAAATAAAGTAAAGCCCATTAAAGAAAGAGGAAGGGCATCTCTGTGGTACTTGCCCAATGCCAACAAGGCCTGGGGATGCTTACAAAAATTTCTGGAATTACATTTTTATTGCATATTTATTTGAATGCACATTAAGGCATATGAAAAATAAAACCTGTAGTCTCCTGGCCAAGAGCTGACGTGGCAAATGTGATGAAGGTGCTTGTGAAGTAGAAGGGCATGAGCAGTATAGAGCTAGGCCTTGGCCTCGCCATTTCCTTGTGTCTTCTGTCTTACGATGGAGGCTTTGCTACCCTCATTCACCAGTCAGTCTGGTCAGCTGTGCCTGCACCTTGGCGATGTGAGAAAACAGGGTGAGAGAAGTAATCGCAGAGGTTCTCCAGCCAGCATATGCAGCTCCCACCAGCACCCACACTCCAGAGCGTGTGCCCCTCCCCTGCACCCCTTGACCAGTTTCTTCCTCGTGGCATGTGTCTCGGGGCATTTCCTAAAGGGCTCTGTGCCATCCCATGTGAGCGTCACTCAACTCTGGGAGGTGAGCAGAGGGCACTGTTACTATAATGACTTTCTAGAAAGGAAAGGGAGGTTATGGAAGCTGGAAGCTGAGACAATACACAGGAGCAAGGTACACCTCAGAGGCAGGTCAAATGACTCCAGGGTCAGGGCCAGTTATCAGCTTTGGTTCTCTGCAGTTTTATTCATGCTGCTGCTTACCCTCCTGGGGGAAAAGGGGAGTTATTGAAATAAAGAGCAGAAGTGATGCTGTTAACCACCCTTTCTGGGGAAAAACCAGATAAACAAAACTCTGAAATAAACTTCCTGAGGAGTTATTGCAGGTTGGAGATAGTTTTTAAAGTGATGATAGCTTAGGGGAAACATCTCTCAATTTTGGTAGAACACTGAATAGAAGGGCGCAGGGCGCAGCGACAGGCCCTGGGCCCCTCTGCCCCTGCAGACAGCTCTCTGCAGCCCCAGGAGACTACTTGTATCTGGGCCTCGTTGTCCATGTTCTTAGAATGGAGATAAGAAAAGCGGTCCGTTGATTAAAAATGTCTGATAGAGCCCGCTGTTTTTTTCTCACATCTTTCCTCATGACTGGATATTATGTTACATAGTTAATTTTTAGCCTCTCTTTACAGAATGCAAGCAGCCTGAGTGCAGGGCCTTTAGTCTGCTGAAGGCCCACACCTGGATCAACAGCATTCTTAATGGATCCCTGTAAGATCTGCTGAACATGGGAACAGATGCTGAATCAGTGAACATTCCCACTGCAAGCTTTGTTAGCATTATGTCTCTAGCTGATTTCTGTATCCCAGCACCTAGCACAGAGTCTTTACAGAATAAACTGTCAACAAGTAGTCATTAAACACATGAATTCAAGAATGGAGAAGCATTTTGTAAGCAATCAAGGACCTACTAAAACTTAAGACATACTAGTGTAAGAGCAATGTGCCACCAAATTGCTTTTATTTCTTATTTATATTCCAAATTGCAGCTTAACGCTCATTTCACTTTGTTGCAGCTTCTGACTTCAGACAACCAAATGGTATCTTGAAGGCAACTGGCACATATTCTTTGGTAACAGTCACTTCTAAGGTCAAATTCAGCTGATTGCTTTTGAATCCATGTGCCTGTGGAGAAACAGACTCCCCGCTGAAGGGGAAATTACAAAGGTGAGCCCAGTGCCCAAGGCTGACCAAGAGAGGAACCAGCAAGAGCCCATTAGACCTTGGGAAGGTTCTTGTGCTAATAATCTAAACTACCATTAGTGACTTAAGGCAGATAATTTTTTTAATGCTAGAATGCATATGATTTTTATCTTGACATTATCCCTGTAATCAGTGGTACTGATTAAAGACTTCTGCCCTAAAAGATGGATGGGCTCAAACACTTAAATATATGGTAATCTTTCACCTCTTAAATGTTATTTCTCCCAAGACATTCTTCCATGTACTTCAATTTAAAGACCAGCAATTGTCTTCCTTCAACTATTTGAAAAACACTGCAGAGCAGGGTTGGAGGGGGATGGTAAAAATAATAATTCTAACAACCTCCATTCTTCCTAAGGAAGTAAACTAAGCAGTTAAGAGTTACGATTTCTAGCAATCAAGAGTCAAATATTTGAAAAAATGCCAAAACATGTTAGAGCTTGTTTCTCCATAAATATGCAAGGCAAGATAGCCATCAAAAAGGAAATGTTAGGGTATCATTCACTTTACTCCTCACATATCAGGCTAATACCAAATGGGCTGGAACTTCTGGAGTACCCCTGTGGACTGGGGTCCCCAAGTTCCCCTTCCCAACCTGACCCAATCAGTTGCTCAAGGATCTGATACACTTCCTAAACCCTTTGAGATGATTCTCATAATTGTGTTTAAAATCACAGTAACTTTATTGTTTTTTAAAGGAGAGAAGGGAGGGAGGTATAAGGATGGGAGGAAGGAAGGAAGGGAGGGAGGCAGGTGGTAGGGAGGAAAGAATAATGAAGGAAAGGAGGGAGGGAATGAGGGAGAGAGGGAGGAGGAAAGGAAGGAAGGAAGGGAGTTGAGGAGGGAAGGGAGGAAGGGAAGGAGTTGAGGAGGGAAGGGAAGGAAGGGAATAGGAGGGGAGGAAGTGAGAGAAAAAGGAAAGAAGGGAGGAAGGGAGGGAGGGAGGGATGAAGGAAGGAAGGAAGGAAGGAAAGAAGGAAGGAAGGAAGGAAGACAAGCCGTAGTTTCAAGGGTGCTTCCAGTAACCTGGTATATTATGCTCTAAGTTTTTAGCATCTCCGTCTTTGCTCACAGGAGCAAATATCTTGGGAACAAACATGTGAGCCTGCAACCCCTTGCTATTCTTCTCAACCTTGGTGACCCTGGTTAGCCACTGACCTGAAAGCCTGGCATTTCCATAACTGCAGAGTTGATAGGGCATCTGTGCTTCCATCACCCTTAATGGCTGCATTTCACTGGTATCAAGGTCTATTAGCTCAGGGAGAACTTGAGGTTTTAATGGAATGATGCCCATAGAGGGTTGACAAAAAAAGCTCTCCAGATTTTACATGCCTCTCTGGAGAGCACAAGAGTTCTTCAAGATGAATAAAAGTTGAGATTTTTTTTCTAGTAGCAAATCTTGAACTTCAACACAATCACCCTATCATTAACATCTTAAAGAGCTGCAGTCAGCAGTGAATATCTTTGTGTAAATCTAGATGTTCCTCTTTCAAGTTTGCCTAAAGCAAGACATCTCTTGCTTTCACTTCAGGGAGCTTGATGTGCAAGGCCCCCCACAGTCCAACTTCAGGCTAGATTGTCAGACTTATTGCTGGCATTTCTCCAAGTAGACTCCCCCTCTGATTTTGCCCAGTCACTCACACTTCCCAAACATCCCATTGCACCTCTGCCTCAGTGTTCTGGCTCCTGCTGTTACTGCTCCAAGAATGTCTTTCCTCCTATCTCTATTTGTCAAGACCCCCTTGTCACTAGAACCCTGTTTAAAAGTGAGCGTCCACCCCAAGCAATCCCCAGTAAGGCCTGCCACAAGAAATCAGCCCTCTCTCTCATCCTTGTCTGCTAATGTGTTCAGTAAAGAGGTTCACAGGCGAGGACCTGACCACCTGTCCACCTATTCTCCCAGACTACAAGTTATGAGACCAAGGATGGTGCTTCTATTCCTGATCTCCCAGTGTCTGGTGCTGGACACACCACACAGCAGGGTTAGTGTTTGCTGGCTGAATCTGAATTTTCCTCTTGATCCCAGTTCTGCTTTGTAGAGCATTAAGAAAGGGATATCTATTTTCTACTTCACCCAAAAGCCTCATGATCCTCCTTTTCAAACTAAACTCTTTTAGTTCCTTTTGCCTCATTTCCAGTGATAGAGGGGATACAGATGAGCTTGGATTTAAATTGCAACTTCCTATTCACTTATCAGTCAAGTAGCTTTAACAAGACTTGTACTGGGCTGTGCTAAAACTTCTTTAACTGTGAAATGATGTCAGCAACTCAGAGGGACACCTAGAAGACAACAGATATGAGCAGAAGTCAGCCCAGCTCAGTGCTGGGGTGGGGCAGTCTCTTCCCACATGTGAGCCTCTATCCCCTTGCTATTCTGCTCATACCTGGGTGACCCCTGGTACACACAAAGGAGTCTGGCATTTCCAACATGATCCAAGAATTGGTAGGGAATCTGTACTTTCATGCCCCTCAATAGTTGCATTTCACTGGTATCAAGGTCTATTTGTACACAGAAAGCTTGAGGTTTGATCTAATGATGCCAATAAACTGCTGACAAATAAAGATCCCCAGGACCCTGTTGTTATTAAATGTTAGTACTAGACGATGCCTTTTGAGTCAGGGAACTGATTGTTCTAAAGACATTGAACTAGGAAAGGACAACACAAATCTGATAGATACACCAAACTGACCATGGCAGAGTGATTACAGCTCCCCACACTGAGAGTAGCAGATGTAGATTGACATCCAGGCTCTAGAAGTGATGAGTTGTGTGGTTCCAATCAAGTTACTTGTCTTATTGAGCCTAGATGTGCTAAGAGCCCCCACCTCATCTAATTATGATAATTACTACATGCAACATCTTTGAAACATACCTGTGTACTTACACACTTAGTAACATATTTGAAAATTAATAGGCTCTCAGTAGATGGGGGATGCTAAGACTTTTGTGAGAATTAAATGAGAGAGTCTGTCAGAATGCTTAGAGATATGATAAGCCCAGTCATTGCTTCTTTTCTGCACCATGATGGTATCATGCTACAGAATGCCCAAGCAGACACCCAAACCATTCTAGACTTGTTTCTCAAACCCACCTTCTTCTTTGCATCCAAGCCCAAATGTCTTCAAGACCTGTTGATTCTATCTCCATAGGATCTGTCTGGTTTGTCTCTTCCCCTCAACTCTACAACCATCTCCTTGGTTTAAAGTTAAGGACTTTTCACTGGGAGAGTGAAACAAACCACTTACAGCACACAGATGACCCTGCTGCACACAGAACTCCCTCTGTTGGACTGTTCTTCATTCTCCCTCCCACCCCGAGGCCAGCCCAACTCTATTTCCCATTGGTCCTTCAAGACTCATCCCAGCACCCCTTCCTCCAGGGATCCTTCCCTGTCTGCACAGAAGGAGTTAGGGGACCCTTCTTTGCACCTACATAGTGCTTTATGTTTGCTTCTCTCAGAGCACTTTGCCCACTGTCCATCTCCCCAATTAGACCGTGAAAGCAGACACCATATATATTCACTAGTCCTTTGGATGTCCTTCACAGGTTTATCTCAGAAGAAGCATCTAGTGTATTTTTAGAAGTGAGTGAGGCAGTGAGTGAATAAATGGATGAATTAGTGGATGAATAAATGGTGAATGAAACTACGATTCTCCAATTATACTCTAACCAGGATGTTTGGATCGGAGTATCTCTTGGAGATAAACACACAACAGCAATGCCACAAGCAGAGAAACAGGACCACTAGAACTGAAATCATAGAGTGCTCAGTACCAGGTGAGAGAGTGAGTGAAGTTTCTTGGGCCACCAGAAAACTGTGCTGGAGCTCTAACCATTCTGTGCTGGGTGTTGGGGCGACAGTGGAAAATTAGAGACAGGACTTGGGATACCACAGAGTTGACTTTCTCATGAGAGTGAGAGAGATAAAAAAAAGCACATAATGGACCAATAGAACAAACCTCAGATAATTATAAATGCTGAAAAAGAGTTCTAAAGTAAACAAACAGTAATATATTCTTGGAAGGCCTCTTTAAATAGTGATATTTAGGACAGAAAGATGAGAAAAATTCCATGAAAAGTAGATAGAGGAGTATTAGAATGTGGTTTTATTATTGATGCAAAAGACATACCACCAGTGTTGTTAGAGCATAGTGTGATGACATCAGAGCTTCAAGGTGAGTGTATATGTTCATGTCAGTAGATGTATACACCACACCACACACACACACACACACACACACACACACACACACACACTCCAATATTTAGATCCTCATTTATAAGATGATCTCTGGACTTTTCGTTTTCTAGCTCATCTCAGTCACCTGTAAATGGCAAATGTGAAGACTCAATAAAATAATGTTCTGAAGGGAATCTGATAGAGTCCCACAGCTAGAGTTAGGCTACTTCCCACTTGGTTTGGCACTGAGGAGTAGAGGCAGGCTGCAGAGAGTGAGTTGAGGACTATGAAAAGGCTCAGTCCTGGCAACTTTGCTGATTTTCCAAGGTTACTTTCTATATGGCCTTCATTCATTTGCAAATATACTTCACCTCTAATATATAAATGTATATAGTCATGAATGTACAAATATAAGTACATATATATACATGCACACTTGAATACACTGTAGAATAGTACACATAGAATCAAATACAATGGATATATACTTATACATATATATATATATATATATATGCCTGTAATTTAAAAATATGGTTTTAAGCATGTACGTATATATGTATGTATTTAAGACCAATTCAATTATGACAATCCCAGGGGTGGGGATTTTTGTTCTTCATCCTTCTTTAAGACAAATTTTAAGATGGAGGACAATCAACAGCTTTTATCTTTGGAAAAAGGGTTAGTAATTTTGATCATTAGGCCCAGATTATATTGCTTCCAACTTAATCCTTGGAAACTAAATGTCAGCTTCTATTTTAGCACTAGTTAGCATATCCTCACCAATAATGGTACTGATGACATAAAGGACAGAGAGTGACTGCCTTGATTATCTTGCTCCTACAGAGGCCAAGAGGTATGCTTTGCTAAATAATTAGAAAACCATGGGATGTTCCTCCCCACCACCATGACTTCATAAATGTTTGCATCTGCTCACTTATATTTAAGACTACAAAAGTTCCAGGTATTCTTAATTATAAGATGCAGAAAATTCAGTTGGGAAACACCCCTGCTCAGTTGTTTTCTCAACTTTCATCTACATGGTAAAGAATGTGCTATCCCTTATCCAAACCACAAACAGGATAATCTCATTCTGCATTTTGCTGATTTGTCTGCAAACATAATCTTTAGTGGCAAAAATCTTGAAGGGCTGCCTGGAGGTTTGAGCATTCAATCAGTCTTAGGAATTTCTTTTGGCAAAAAAGCTTATTCTTGGTTAGAACTCATGAGGCTGTGGTTGGCTTCGTGTCTCTGAGGTTGGGTATGCCCAGTGGTGTGGTTAAATATCATTGGCGCTGAAGTTGGCCATGGGGTATGTTTGAGGAAATTATGCTGATGTGATTTTGAAGAAAGGTTAAAGGAAATGGTGCTACTTTGCTGTATAATAGAAGACTGAGAAGCAATTAGATTTGTTTTTTTTTTTTGCCAAGTTCAACAGGATCTATAATCTCAAGTACAGCACAGAAGTTACCGTTGGATGCCATCATTGTCTTTCCACCAGTGGACTGGGAGTTTGTGGAAAGCACAGAGATGGTCCTTTACCTCTATACTCCTGACATACCCACACAGAGTGGATGTCAGAGGAAGTGTGTCACCTTTTGAATTCATGAATGAAGAGGAAAAAAATGACACACTATTTTCATTAAAAAAATAAACCAGAAGACATGCTTAAACTAAAAAGTGATTTCTGGTGTATATTTAGAAGATTCTGGATCCAGTCAAAAAACAGTAAAATGAAGATTTTTTTAAAAAAGTAGATTCACTTAAAAAGTTAAAGAAACTCTATCCTTGAAAATAAAATTTTTAGACTTCATTGTCAAATATTTACATTCATTTACCTTCATGTAGGTAGGGGACTAGATATTATGTCCAACCATCTCAAAGTTTTAGTCTCTAATTAGCATCAATTTAAAAGAAATCCATCGCTGTATATATGAATCTATACTTATAAAATATTGTAGTCTTTGCTTCTGCCTGGTTCACTACTGAAGACTGCAGGTCAGGCTCTTAGAGGATACTGTGGACTCTGTTAGCCTACAGGCAGCCACATGCCGCCTTCAAGCTCCAATACCATGTCAGCTACAGATATTTCTAGTCAAACACAACACTCATAATGAGCTTAGGGAGAGTCTCAAAATCCTTCCCTCTCACTTTTAAGTAGTCAGTGTTTCTACATAAGAAGAAATCCATTTGTGACTTCAGGTCTAGTAATTCTCTACCTCGAGATCTTAAAATAATGCTTTGTTTGGCCTCAAGGGATAAGCAGTTTATGTGAGGAGTGAAATGAATTCACAGGAGGAAAATACCTCATAATAATTACCTTTACTGAAATGTGGAGTGAAACAGGAGAGATCTTTTGAGTCTTTAGACTCTTAAAATTAGTGAGTGACCAAATGTTTCTTGGACATCTTCTACAGCAAGTGATGCAACAAGACAAACAGTCTTCCTGTCCTTGAGATGCTTTCATTTTACTGTATAAAACAGGTAATCAACTACAGATTATAAGTGCATGTTCTAATTTAGTCTTAGAAGTAACAAGAATACAATAAAGAAGGGTTATATGATAGAAAGTGGTAGTGGTAGGTGTATTATTGTTCTTGGGAGAGCATGAAGAAAGATTCATAGAAGAGAGGCTGTGGGGGGAGAAAAGGCAGCCAACATAGAATATTTGAAGAGACAACAGGGGGGCCAAAGTAATAGGTATAGAATGAATGTTAGATGGAAAACAAGGTCAGAAGGATGGGTAAGGGTGATATCAAAGGTTCTGTGGATGTACATGCGAATTTTATTCTTGTTTTCACTATAGTAGTTCAAGACATAAATAATATGATTTCGTTTGCACTTCAGAAAAAATCACTGGGACTTCTGTGTGGACGATAGACTTTGGGACTTTTGAGGAAAGCAGATGAAAAAAAAAAAGAAAGACAGTTGTTACTGTAGTCAGAACAATAAAAGACAGTGGCTGTTACAGACTAATTAGTGTCCTCTCCAAAATTCATTTGTTAAAGCTCTAACCCCAGTATCTCAGGAACTGATTGTATTTAGAGATTGTTCCTGTAAAAATGTTCATCAAGGTAAAATGAAGTCATTAGAGTGGACCTGAATTCAATATGACTGGTGACCTTATCAGGAGAGATTAGGAAATAGACATGTACAGAGAGATGACTGTGAAGACCCACAAAGGCAGCCAGCTACAAGCCAAGGAAAAAGATCCTAGAAGAAACTAACCCTGACAATGCTTTGATCTTGGACTTCTAGCTCCAAAATTGTGAGAAAATATATTTTTGGTTGTTTAAGTCACCCAATCGACAGTGCTTTGTTATAGCCGTCCTAGTGAATTAATATAGAGTCTTAGGCTAGGATTGTGGTCTTAAAGATAGTGAGAAGTGACCTGGTCAGATCCAGGATATATTTTGGGGAAAAACTTGCAATTATTATTAAGGAATTAGATGTGGAACATGAGGGAAAGAGAGGAATGAAGGCTACTCTTTGGTTTAAGTCCTGAACACTTGGGTGGCAGTGGTATCACTACAAAGATGATGCAGAAATCTAGAGTCCTGTGGGTACAAACTAAGTCGAGATATCTGTTAGGTTCAGAAGATTTCAAAGAAATCTCATGTGCACCACACCAATACAGTCCCAAAGGATACAAATTCCCCTCCTCTGCCACTAGAGATTCTTCAGAAGGAACATAGGTGAAGCATCATTTTACCTGAGATGTAGTAGAGAGCTCTGAATTGCATAGGCAGCCCATTATATTATTGTTAGGATAGCTGCTGCAAAATTATTTCTTTCGTTTAGCATAAATTGAACTCATTGCAAATCCCATCCGTCAGACTTCTTCCAATCACTGGACAAAACAGAACATTTATTCTCTCAATGGTGTCTATTAATTACACACTTGACAACTTGGACAAATCCTCCTACTGAAAATACATAGTATAGATGAACAAAATAATTTTAAAAGTTACTGAAGTAATAAAGAAGTTCCAGGCCAAGATAAAGAAGAAAAATGGAAATCTAGAGTGGCAATTTTGGGAGGGATTGCTTTTCTCCTGAGAACAGATGCTGACTCTGGATGAGAGATAGCAGAGATGAGCAGCTTTTTTCAGTTTCCAGTAGCTAAAGAGACAAGAGTTGGATTCAGAGCCAGCTAATCATCAAGGGCCATACCATGGAAATAAAGAAGAATCAGAAACAAGTCATTCCTGATATGGATAACTTCAAACCATCTAAATGACCCTTAAAATATCAAATTATAAAGCCAGATTAAGGTGATCAATAATTGCTAATTTCATACCTGACAGAACTAACAAAAATTCTCTCTGGAAGAAGATAATGTCCTCTTTGGTCTCAAAACTTTTCCATAAACAGGTTTTTAATATAACGGTGAGAACATAATTAAATGTATATCAGGATGTAAGAAAAAGTGGTTGATAATAAGCAGAAACAATAGAAGACAGAATGAGATTCAGAAGCTGTCCAGTTATTGGAGTTATCAGATAAAGTCTTTTAAATAAGAATATTTTCTATGTTCAAGAAAATAAAATGAAGAAATAAAAATTTCATCAAAGGTCTGAAAATATAAACAATAACATAAAATCAAGTAGAAGTTTTATAACTGTTAAGCCACATGATAAAAACTGAAATGGATAGGTCTACTAGATAAATAATCAAGTTATTAAAGTCCTAAAAGGAGATAAGAGTATTCAACAATAAAAAGGCTGAGAATTTTCCAAAACTGATTAAAAAATTGAAATATTTTAGAAGTACAAAATCTCAGAGACAGAATCTCTCTTCTCTATAAATTTTTTTCCAGGTTCAATAACCCCTTCACTTTCTATATATTTGGCACAACCTTCGTATTCTTTCTCTCCAAATACCAGTACATCTGCAATCCTTCTCAAATGTGGCATCTACAATAAAATCCAGTGCTTCAGAAGCAGAGTGACCACCTTGAAACACAAGAAGATCAACTTATCCCTAACAGGAATTATAAGCATCTATTAAGACAGTCTGCTCGCAACTACTTTGTTTTCATAGTGTGATCTCTTCTACTTTTCAGCTTAACATTTGTCTCTCATATAAAAGAACACACAAAATATGCTACCCACTGCTTTGCTGAAATTGGAAACTCTAACTTTGGGGAAGATGTGCCATCCCTGGATGAAAAGGAAATTTGAGTTTATAGTGACATGTAAAAATCACCAAATGATGTTCAAAATGCCAACAAACCATGCACATATTTAATAATATATTCTAATAATATATTAACCAGGGTATTTTAACTTCTGCTAGGATGAACTTTTATGAAACAACTCTTGTCCCATTTAAATGAAATCACTACATAACTTGACCATCAAATATTATTAGAACTTTTCAAGTTTTGGTGCTAGTGAGATACGTTACAGCTGCAGTTTCTTTTCACTTGTTGGCATATAATTCATCCTGGCTGGGACACCAAAAATGGCCTGCAAGGGGTAGAAACTCTCTAATTAACAAAGCACAGCCATTATGCCCACATCATGCTTCTTTTCCATGCGAGATCGCTACTGCCCAAGCAGTCACACTGAATAAGTCCAAGAAATGGGATATCCTATGCCTCCTTCGAAACATCGTGAAAAACGCTTCCTCTGCCTGAAATACACATCTTTCTACCTCAGCGCCCTCAGGTTCTGCCTACTCATAGTCAGCACTCCAGATGCAGCACAGGTGCCCCATCATCTTTGTGCACAGCTGCTTGCCTCCTATCAGAGGCTTTCCTCTGGAGTCAGACAGCACGTGTGTCTTCCCCACATTACAGCGCTTACACATCATACTTTTATCATCCCTTTCTCATTTATATTCTCCCTTGAACTGCAAGCAATTTGAGGGCAGGGGCCAAAGCTTATGCACTATGTCGTATTCACTAGTATATAACATAATACTTGACATGTGACATATTTTGAACATTATGTGATGACTTTTAATCATCATTACAGCTTCACTAGGAACTTGTCACTATAAACTCTCATTTCCTTTTCATTCAGTGATGATACATCTTCCCCAAAGTTAAGAAATTGGTTCTGGAAATTCTGCATCAAAACAGAATCAACCTAATTTTTTAAAAAAGTTAAAGGAAATAATCATGGATGTATATGGTGACTTAGTCACATTTTCAATACTCATATTTTAATGTACTATTTGATTAATTGTATGATTAGTAAGTGTATATGCATATTTGATGTAATAATACTTAAAACAATTTTATCATTTTCAGTAATGAACATTGAAAATGATTTAAATATATAAAACAAGAGAATTGGTTGAATTAATCAAAGTGAATCAATACAATTGAACAGTATGCATATGCAGACATTTAAAAGGATTATGTATGTGTGTATTTATTGATATATGAATATTTTATGATTAATCATTACAAACAAGAAGTAAAATGCAACAAGTTGCAAAGCAGTAATATAAATTGAATACAAAGTACATATAAAATAAGAATATGCATAGCTTTGTGAGGGGATTAAAGGTGATTGAAATTTTTTTCTTAAAACACAACCTGCATTTTCCATTTGTTCAATGAACATGTTACATTTTGCAGAAAGAAAAAAACGCACAACTTTAAAAGTGTTTAGGGTTATTACTATCTAATTTGCCAAGTTATTGGGAGACTTAAATGTGGTTGTTATAAATGATATTACTGTGCAAACTGAAAATTGTTTCTATTATTGACATGGTATATATAGCTAAAGGTATGGATGTGGATATAGATACACGGCAAATAATTTTAGTGATCTGTTTCTCAGATAAAACAAACCTAATTACACAAAAGTTGGTGTGTCCAGGTGATGAGGGTTCCTAGAATACCCAGGCAGCTCTAAATCTAGCTGTGGCCACTGAGTGGTTTCTGCTGCCATGTATGCCCCCTGCCCCCCACCCCAATAGACCAGATACTGGGGCAGCAGGCATGCCCACAGTCCTAATCTGCAGCAGAACCCTGTGTGAGTCAGTGGATCCCCTCTTCTTTGTCTACACTGACTTCCTCTTCAAAGGCCAATCCTTTGGACCTGATCAGAGACTTTTCTCTTTTAAAACCTGAGCAGCCTCCCTTCTCTGGATAGGCTGAACCACGACTCATTTACACCAGTGGGAATTTATGTATCTCTTCTCACCAACTGGCCTCAGTCCTTGCTAATCTCTAATCATATTGAGTTATTTGGAGTTTACTATGTCATCTATGGTCACCTACAGATTCCCTCACTTCATTATTCCTTGGCCAAACTGTCTTTGGAGGGCTCTTGTGACAGATTTATATTCTGAGCAACAGACAGGAATGCGTTTCTCTGCTTTTCCTTTGCTTGTACCACATAAACATGTCCCAGGACACTCCCAGGCAGGAGCTGTGGGTCAGACCTTGTTCACAGAGGAGCTCCCAGAGAGGAATCTTCTGAAAGGGGAGGTCCCTGGGAAGGGAGTGGGATTACCCACCAAGAACTGATTCCTGAGAGGTATGTTTAAACTTCAACGCATCTCATGACAACCAAAATAAATCTTTGTTTTGTAGAAAAATCTATCAGTTAAGTACATTTGATCAGTGTTACGAATCAACTGATACTTAAAAGAAAACTATTTCAACTTTTGGGTTTTGAGCAACACCTTCATATATGCACCGGCACACTTTATCTGTATTTATCCAGAATGTCCATCACTAAATAGGAGACATTAGTAGAAATATATACCCAGGATGAAAGTTTCCTAGCACATTATTTTACAACTATTAAGTCTGCTAAGGTCAATGTAGCTATCATTTTATTGTTGTTAAAATTGTTACTGTTATAAATGAAAACAGTTATTTAATCCTAAGTATTGTTCTAATGATGTCATTGTTGATACCCTTTTTTCTTGCGTTGTAGCTTAGAATGGGATGAGGGTCTCACCCCGAGGAGTTAGTCTACTAGTAATTATGTCTACACAAATAAACATGTTCTCCTATGTTAAGTGCCTCTTAGAAAAAAGCATTTAAAACCACAGTAAAAGAAGTAGCTAAACATGATGATTTGGGAAGATTTTTGCTTTAGAAGGAAATGCTTTTAGTGAATTTAGCATGTAGGTAAAGCTAGCCCAGAAAAGAAGAGGGAGAAGGCAACTCAGAAGGAGGAAATATCACAGAGAAAGACCTGGAGGCTTGAAGGAACAGGATTTCTTGCAGAAAAGGACAGGACCATGACTAGGCTGCCTGTCGTATCCTACTCACTGCAAGGGAACTTAAGCACAAGGTTAAGGTAATGTGAGAACTGGCAGGCATGTTAGCTTGCAGGCAGCTAGTAAGGGAGTCCTTGTTTTGCTTGGTGGTGCGGGACTAGAATGATGACTGAGTGCCTGAACCCAAGCACATCAGTGATCAGTAACAGTTGTTCTATGACATTTCATACTTCTGTGTAAACACTTGAAAACTCTTATTGTAGGCTCTACATGTATACGAAAGTGCAAAGAAATAGTAAAGCTCATATTTAACATACTCCAACTCAAAAAAATTTGAAGTATTGAGAGTTAAAGTATGTATTCCACTATTAATTTTAAAAAGCCTTATCAAGAGTGATTGCCTGCTTCTGGTTATATAACTTGATACAAAGGTCCTGACTTTTCTAAACCTGGGTGAATTTTCATTCTTGGTTCTAAGTTTGGATCAGTTTCCAACAAAAGCTTTTTCTTCTGGGTTTTCAATACTGTGAACTATCTTTAAGAGTTTTTTTCAGTCTGAAACTATTTACTGATGTCACTTCCTCTGGAACATCTTTTTCATGACAACCACTTTCCTCATTTATGTCAGTAAGTTTGTCCCTGCTAAGTCCCTCTGGCTGTACATCTAGGCTTTCTTATTAAGCAGCAGTGTCAAAATTCTGTGGTCAGCTATTTCTTCTATAATTCCACTTACATTCCTTTCAAATTTAGCTTCCTATATGATTACACTGTTTTTACTCCACTTTCATTTTTGTTGGTCAATGTCCTCTTTTGATTATTTTTATAAAATAGTGCGTAGGTTGCGTAGTAAAAGACAAAGAGGCAGCATAACTGCATGCTTTGTTGTCTATGTGCAACTAGAATAACAGATAAAGAGTGACCAGTCATCAAACACTTGAAAATAAATGATATGTATTACTAATCATGATACATATTAGTTATTTACAGAACAGTTTGGGGATTGAAAATTAACAGAAAAGGTTGAACTTTATGCAATCATTCATGGTTACTAAGGTGACATAAGAATCGGTAGTTAGGTCTTTGGGAACAAAAAAGTAAAATAATGTTTTATCAGTTTAAATGTTGATCTGTAGGGAGGTCAAAGGTTCAGGTATGGAAATAGTTCCTTTGCTTTGTTCGAGATCTTAATGACCAAATTGTAAGGTGAAGATCCAACTGTAATATAGGCTTTCAGAAAAAAAACTGAGAAATTGATTACCTGAATATCAGATTTTTTTATAGAATTTTGTCAATAAAAGGAAATAGGGAGCTAAGATATCAGATTTAGAGGAAAGTATTTAATATTCTGAGATAAGAACTTCCATTTATTGTTAAATGATCTAAATATGCAGGTATGACTCTAAGAGAGTTAATCAACACTTCTAAAATTCAGATATATCTATTTATAATAGTCTCCATTTATATAAATTCCTATGACTTCAGTAAATTTATCCACAGAAAGAAAATTAGTTCTCTCTGGCATTTTCCCTCACCTTCGCAGGGGTGCCCTTCCTAAGAGCTCAAAGCCTCTTATTTTACCTTCTCCAAGGTCAGCACTAGACAATAGACATTGTCATAACTATATCCTTGAACAGGACAGTAACACTCTGTCTAGAGCTCTTTCTAAGAGAAACTTTAAGGAATTTTATGGCATTTGACAATCTGGAAAGCCAAAAATCATGAAAGTAAGTAATTTCAATAATAGCAAAATGGGCATCATCAAATAGTAAATAATAATAGATGAACAATGGATTTCCCCTAGGCCACTATCCAGTTCTCAGTCTCATTAACTTAAATGAGTACTGTATTACTAGGAATACTCAGGGACTTTACAATTTAAATATAAAGTCTACCACTTAGTTAATGCATAATTCTGGACAACTTATTCAATATCACTTGTCCATAAAGTTGTATATTAACACTTACCTCAAAGGGATGAGGAGAAGATGAGGTAGAAAACATATAAGAAAGGGCCTAGATCATTGTTTAGTATTAGCTTGGAAAACAACCAGAAAGCATCTTCCAGTCAATGAAATGATAAGTTAGAGATCCGAGTGCCATTTCTCAATGTAGGAATTGGAATAATAGACCTGTATGAGAATATGGATGAGAGATGAATTGTTATAATGCTAGTGATGCTGAAACACTTTGTATACCACCAAATTGTTTCAATAAAATGTCATCATAATAGATTCCACAACTAAATTGATACATCATCTTATTTGTTTCCGATCATTCTTACCTTTAGAGAGTATCCAATCACATTTATTTCTGCCCACCAAGAGTCAAAGGGCTTCCTCATCTAGCTGTTCTCCAGTGATGACAGGGAAACACCAGTCACTGGCACAGTCATGGCCCAAATCTGCTCAGACACTCTCCAGAACTTCAAACTTACTCTGTCTTCCCCATAACCAAGGAAGATATTTGTTCACCTATCATCTGTCTCCCCACTTCTCATACCCACAAAGATAAGCCATGCAAACAGGGATGTTGGGGTGCTCTTTCTATACCTCAGTGTCCACCACCGGGTACATGGGTGGAATAAAGGAAAGAGTAAGAAACTTTACAAAAGTGCACAAAACTTTATAAAGAAACTCAGTAGATATATCTCTAAAGAAGACATGCCAGTTGTTGAATGGTAAATGAAAAGGGGCTCAATATCACTAATTAATAGAGAAAAGCAAATCAAAGCTGCAATGAGATATCATCTAACACCTGTTAGGATGGCTATTACTTAAAAAAAAACAAAAACTGGTGTTGGAAAGGATGTAAAGAAAAGAAAGCCCTGGCACACTGTTGATGGAAATGTAAATTTCTATAGTTACTGTGGAAAACAGTAAGGGAATTCTTCAAAAACTTAAAAATAAAACCAACATATGATCCAGCAATTCCACTTCTATGTATATATTCAAAGAAACTGAAATTAAGATCTTGAAGATATATATATTCACTCCTAAATTCATTAAAGTATTATTCATTGAGAGATGAATGAATAAAGAAAATGGGGTATGTAGAAGCAATGAAATAATATTCAACATTAAAAAATAAGAAATCTTGTCATTTGTGACAACATGATAAGACTTAGAGATCTATAGAATAGTGCCAATTTTAATAATTATTATATTGTGTTTTATGATTAAAATTTTGATAATAGAGCAGATCTTATGTTAGGTGTTTTTTATTACAATAATAATACATTAAAATACAGGAAGAAATTTTTGAAGGTGATCCATAACATTTATGTCATGACTAGTGATGGTTTTAACAACATATACTTATTTTCAAACTCACCATATACACTAAATATGGCAGTTTGTTGTATGTCATACTAAAAAAACCCCAAAAAACAAAAAAAAGGTACAGAACTCATATAATATCCTCCCCATTGGAGAAGTTGGGAAAACCAAGCAGAGAGGACCAATAAATTGCCTGAAAGCTAGACTCAAACCATTCTAGCTCCTTCCAGAGACTTAGACCCTCTTTACTGACCAGACCTTGAGCAGCATACAAGTGTCAACATGCAAGACCCAGAGGGACTAGAGATGGCTGTGCTGTAAGTGCACCTGTTATGCTGCACCCATGGCTACTTTGGAGAACTTGGGCTTCCCCTTGTGATTACATCCAACAAGAATGTGCTAGAAGCTGCAGGATAGGGGTTTGGGGAGGGGTCTCCTGCTATAGAAAGGAAAGTCAAAGACTGAGAATAAAACATGGAAAAACTAAATTTCCAAAGGCATAACAGGAGACTTCTACAACCTTCCCCTAACATGAAGTATTGCAATTGGGCCTGTCAGCTTTGTATTTGAAAGAAATGGGTCAAGAAATGGGCTGGATAAATCACAGCAATTTGAAAGGTTGCTTTGCTCTATCACGTTTGAATTTCTTCCATGTTACAATAGATGTACTCTCCTTGCCCAAACTAAATTGAATCCCTCTTTTTGTACTATTGGAGGAGCTCAGAGTTAGGTTTCTGGTGCACTAATATTTGGATTTTTCCCAAAAGCCTTCCCTCTCCAGCCCTCCCAGCAATCCCCCCTCTCACTTGCCAATCACAAGAAAAGACTTCTGAGTTGTTACCAGTTTGCAAAACATCTGCTTTTAGTATTTGGCATAGTGTGGGGTTGGGGTGACAGGGGATTTGATTGGTCTCACAGGACTTATTATATTTGATACATTGTGTGTCAGAGTTGGGACCCCTCCCCTTGCTTGTTCCCATGCTCTGCATTCAACTCTGTGACTGGTTTGTGGTCAACTTTCTTTTTCTAAGGCTCATAGTTCCAGGTTAACTGTCCTTTTTCTGCCAGTGATTTCTGGACCCGCCTTCTTGAACTCTCTGCCTCTTAATAAATATGAGAAGCTGCTGGTTTCTTTGTTCTTTGTCATCTTATGGGGCTTCAGAGGAAAAGTTGTCCATAAAAGAGACTCCTGATTTACAGATCATCCCCTTCTTATACTCAGTTGGGGCCAACATTCCTCAGTGCTGTGTCCACATATGTGCTTGGCTGGCCAAATATCTATCCAGACAGCTGGGATGGCGGCTCTGGGATCCTGCAAAAGCAGTCGCCATGTGGCCTGGAATGCCCTTGTCCTTCCCCTCTGCCCATCTGTGTCTGTTCCAAATTTCCCTGACCCATTCAAAGCTCACCTCATTCATTAGGTCTTTCTTGACCTTCACCCCTCACCCACCATTCCCTCCTACCACATCTAATCAGTGTGTGCATCACTCAGCTGGCTCCTGCCTGCATCTCCCATATCAATGACTGGTCTTGTCCATGGTACAGAGAAAGAATCTCTCAGGGATTTGGAATTATTCATACCTGGGGATGAATTCCCATTGCATCTTGCATTGGTTTGCTAGGGCTGCCATAACAAAGTGCCAAGACCTAAGTGGTTCAAACAATAGAAAGGTATTTCCTCATGGTTAGGGAGGCCAGACATCTAACATCAAGGTATTTGTGGTGTAGGCTTCTATAAACCCTCTCTTCTTGGCTACTACTAAACCCTCTCTTCTTCACTTGTGTTTGGTTATCTTCTCCCCATGTCTTCATGCCATACTTTCTTCTTTCTCAATGTGTGTTCAATATTCTCTTCTTGTAAGAATACTATAATCATATTTGATTAGGGTCTATTCTAATGACCTTATTTTACCTGAATTACTTTTCTAAAACCTCATTTTCAAATGCAGTCACATTTTGAGGTATTCTGGGTTAAGTCTTCAACATACAAAATTTGGAGGAAAGCAATACAGTATATGATATACATTTTAGTGAAGCAGGGACTCATAACCTGAAGTTAATGTTACCTATATACAAAATAGAGCGAATAATCCTGCCTAGGATTATGAGGATTAAGCAAAATCCCGTAAATCAAGTACCTGACATCCAAAAAGTTCTCAGAAGATCAGTTTCTTTCCCACTGCCTCCACTCCAACTTGACCTCCCTCCACTGAAGGTATAAAGATATCTGTTTACTCTATTTTAATGCAGGTAGGTTGAGTATCGTATTAACATCTGAATAACTCTCTGCTCTAGTTAATTGTAATCAGTCCTACTGAAATTCAAGGTAAGAAAGGTGAGAATAGAGACTGAGCACTGGATCTGGAGTCAGGCCTTTGAGCAAGTTACTAAAATCCCTCTGCCTCCATCACTCTTCTGTGAAACAAGCTTTAGAGTTATGCACACTAGCAGAATTGCTGCTGGCAGTAACTGAGTGCACCCTATACAGTGGCTGGCCCATAGTTAATCCTCTATGAGAACAGTGCTACCATTTTTACTGCCAGGATATGTTTAACACTGTCCTTGGGTATCTGAGTGGGTCAATTTGCCCTATTCAGTGTGCAAACATGTGTTGAAAGTTAACCAAACCAAACCAGCATTGTGGAGAGTGTTTTGTCCCACGAGCAGAGTGGTTGGATTCAGCCTAATTTGGGTGAAATTGGTAACTTTCTGCTTACCTTTCTTCATTTAAAGTCCTAGTATGCTGCTTTTCTGTAACCAAAGTCAAGTAACCTACTCCCAGCTTCTCCTGTGGGTCAAAGTCACCAAAACCCTTCTGAAATTTTAGTAGCTGGCCTAGGACAAAAGATAATCTGTTAGCCTTCAGTTCAGCCCTAGCCGAGAACATATCTTGACAGTGACATTTAGAATAGATAGGTTTCAGAGGTGAGGGAAAGAATATATGCCTGAAAGTTATGAAACGCCTAAGACCACACTTACTTTTTATACCAATTGCAAATTCTTGGTCTCTAAGACTACATTTGATTATAATATTTCACTAGAAGTACTCACAGAACTTACCAAGATCTGTTATGCTCACAATTATGGTTTACTACAGTAAAAGAACGCAGACTAAAATCAGCCAAGGAAAGAGCAATGGGGCAGAGTACAAGAGAGTTCCACATGTGAAGCTTGCCAAGTAAAGCCCTAGAGAGCCATAACCGCTCCTGCTGATGCTGGTTGACAAGACAGCTCACTTGGATCTTACTGTCTACAGATTTTTGTGGAGCTTGATCACATAGATATTGTTGACTATGTGACTATTATGTGCTGAATTCAGTCTCCAGCTCTTCTGAAGATCTACTGGACACTTCATAACACAAAACTCTCATCTTAAGTCATATTGCATTAGAATATCTGGTGTAGCTAAAAGGCCCCAGATAAGCAAAAACTGAACCAGGACATTATCTTAGAGATATTGTCTTGGGACCTGAGGGTCTTTGGGTAAGGCTAACACTTTACTACACAGTCCTCTTTGACCAAGGCTTTCTTACAACATAATGATCATCTTTGTTTAAGCATCTGCATTTAGCATAACATTTATATCAGCGATATAGAAAAGTATCATAATGAATATGTCTAACATTTGGAGGAGCCAGTGTGAGGTTAGAATAGATTTTTTAAAAAATAACTAATCCATTCTATTGAAAAAACATACATATTCATATTTGTGTATTAACTTGATTACTCGTCCTACTTGTTCCTTGTTACAAACTCGCGCAGAACTATTTAGCATAGAGATTCATTGTTCATTAGCTAAATCCAGTCCTTCCTCAGACCAGTCATTTACTATCAGTATTATACCCTGATGAATATATAACTCAGTCCTCAAGTACATTTGATCATAACATCAGTATTTTGATATGACTTGTTCACTGTGTAGTTGAATCTTACCAAGAATACCAGTGTTAACACAACATCACAGTAAGATAATTAATGTAAACTGAAGCAGTCAAAAGAGATTGGTACATTGTTAGAGTCCCACTCAACCATGAGCAATTGGTCTAGTTCATCATCCTAACATGTGACCAAAATGACTCCCAGAGCAAAATGACTCCCACTCAGATTTTCAGACTTCCACTCAACTTTGTGAGATTACAAAAGTAAGAGTGGCCTTAGTGACATGTGGCTTAAATCTTTCAGAAATCTAAAGTGAGCTAAAGGAAAATACCATCTATTGCTCTGAGTTTCTATTGAGGCACTTGAATTGAGTTCTAAGAAATGATCCCGATCGTTGTGAGTCCTGATAGTGAGTAGAGGATGACCTTTCCTTTCTCTTTCCCTCACAATGCTGAGTGCATAGCTTGTGAGAGGAAATAAACCCCATTAGTCATGTCTGTGCATTTCTTACTGATCAGATGCTAGTGTCACACACTGAATCTTTATACAGTTATTCTGTGGAGACTTGCAAGGCCCTTTCTCCATGAGAAGGAGTAGTGTTCAAAGAGAAGTTCATTCATTAGGCAAGAAAAAATTTCTTTCTTTTAAGGGAAAGAAGAAGGCACAAGAATCCAAGAAGGACATTTGACAATGGAAGGAGGGTTCAAAGACAGATGCTATGCTCCTGTTTTTGAAGATGGAGGGAGGGACCATAAGCCATGAAATGCAGCTGGTCTCTAGAGGATGGAAAAGGTGGGAAAATATTTTCTCCCTGAAGCCTCCAAAATGCAAACCCGCTAACATTGATTTTAAGTTCTCTAACCCCAGAATAGCAAGATAATGAATTTGTGTTGTTTTAAATCACTGAATTTGTAATAATGTTCTATCACAGCATATAGGGAATTACATCAGATGTAGAAAGGTAAGCAGTGTAGAGGCCTGGATGTAATTTTACATCTTCCTGTGATATTCCTGTGGTTTATCTATAAAGAGACAAAAATGGAATATTTTAGGAATATTTAATCTAAAATTATCCACAGGTAAACCCTCTGAGAAATACTCATATCCCCAAGACATTTTAAAGTTTTTTAAGTGTGGACAATTTTTGTGAAAGAGATGGTCCAGGGATCTTTGGTTCCTAAATGACCGAAAACAACTCTCTCAAAAGGAGAGAAAATATGAATTGAAAAAGAGCTCCAAAGTCAATAGGGAGAGAGAGAGATGCTGGGAATCAGATGGAAGAGAATACTGACTTCCAGAAACAAGATGGAGAGGAAATGCTGGTGGCAGGGTAGGGATCACTTGCTTAGGTAGGTGAACAGCCTGCTCCTCAATGGAAGTCAAGGTTTAATAGAGTTGCATAAAAAAAAGAACAGAAATTCACCTTCAGCCATCCTGAAACAAGGGAATTTACCGCACCTTACTCCACGTAAAATAATAGACACCACTGCAATTCCAGAAAGCCTAAGGAAGCAGATCTGGTCTTGTTTTGCTGTTCATTCTTGTCCTGCAGCAAGTTTCTGATATGGATCTAGGGAAGCAGGACATTTGTACCAGCACATCATCCCAAGGAACCCCTGCTGTGCACGGCTTCCCACGTTCTCCTAGGCCTCCCCTTAGAAGATGTGGACCAGCTCAGCTTTAGTAAAGGACAAGTTACTGTTGTGGGGAACAAAAGCTCCCAAAATTTCCTAGAGGCAGAAGGGAGACAGTCCTCTTGTTTGTCTACTAATTGCTAAATTATCATTTTATGACTTAAGTGTAAAAAAATCAAAACCACATGTTCCATTTTAACCTAAATGAACAGAGTGCTCCAAATTAAAGGAGCTCATGCCTGAGGATAGAGTGGTCCAAAATGTGGATTTGAACAATATCCAGTGAGTGATAACTGGTAACTTCCAGAATGTAGGATTCAATGCGATGGGATCAATGAAAGAAGGCCACATACCAGGAATCGCTTTCTAGGTGACACCAAGGTAATCTTGCAAAGGGGAGAAGGATCCTTAAGAAAGGTCACCAAAAGTGGTCACCACATTAGGAATCCCAGTTTAGAGACCTCAGAATTCCCGAGAATGTGTGTGTTGGCTTAGGGTGGAGTGTGGCGTAAACCTGAACCCCCCATTATGATAAACATACTCTCCAAATGTTGCTTAGCATGACTCTAAAATAAAGACAACTGGAGTATGCTTGCTTGTGTTTGTAGTATATATGTAAGAGGGGAGAAATGATGTATGAAGTACCTGTGAGAGGAAAGGGCCCGTCTCAGCTGCAGGAGAGAAAAATGTGTTTTCCTCATCATGTCAAAGTTTTTCCATAAAGTTACAAAAATGTTAGCTTGGAAATCTGGTCCTACTGACACATCTAATGGGGTGGCTGTGAGGACTCCAAAGTGCAAAGACAGGAAGGGCTCTCTCAGGTCTCAGGGGAGTTGACTAGAACTATTTTAAATGTGGAAATCAAGGAAAGGTGTTAACAGTCCAGCCTTACCTTTCTCATCCCATGGCATTTGCACTAGCTCTTCCTTCAGCTCTGATTGCTCTTCCCCAGAGCTCCTCAGAGCTCATTCTTCCATTGATCTCAGATCTCTACTTACATGTTGACTTATCAGAGAGTTCTTCCTGACTATTCTAACTCTGTCTTTTTCTCACACTCATGTGCGTGCGGGCACACACACACACAAACACACAGGAGAGGCGGAAGGGGGAGAGTGAGAGAGTGAGAGAGACTTGTAGACAATAGGCACTAAGAGTATAACTATTTTAAGTTGTGGAGGGACCAGCTAATCATGCCTCACTGTGGCATCCTTCCAGCGTAACAGCTGCTTGACAATTGAAGACTCAAGCATCTTAATTTGATACTGCTATGCTATAATGACACTGGACTACACTCAAGGAGTTTATGATATAGTTGATGATGCAAGAATTGCACACATGAAACTAAATAATTCAGCACCACCTCTCCCCTAAATAACCAAGATCCTATAGGGAAGATAGAAGAAAATGTATGGGAGTAGGTACAAATGATAATTTGGTGGCAAGTTCAGAAGAGGGAAGACCAATGTAGGCCAGGAAAGTCTTCCAAATATGAACTCAGTTCTGACAGAAAAGACATATGCTCGTCACACTGGTACCTAAGGCCAGATCAGAGACTGACCAGGTAGCCACCTGCTGAGGACAGCCACCTGCTGAGTTGGAGCTATGGTGCCAGTTAGTGTGTTTTCCCTGACCTAAATGGCAAATGTCCATCAGTCTCCATTCCTTTTTTGTGACTAAGCCTTGTTTTTGTTTTTGTTTTTCATTTGAACACACAACAGGGGAAAAAAAAAATTTATGGTTCCTCTCTATCAGATACTTGGAGGAAATTTTGTTTACTTACTCAGTCAGTTAATAAATATTAAGTGTCTTTTCTGTGAGGGGCTTCTTTCTAGGTTTCTAGAGGTCTGGCTAAGATGATGAGAGCTGGGGCCTTGATTTTCTGGTTCTGCTCCCAGTGACTGTGGTTCATGAGATCAAAGAGTGAATCCACTTAGGGCTTACTGGCTATTCCAGGGATCTAATATATGAGGAACCCAAAATTTTCTTTATTTGTTATATGTATATTATATTTCAATGAAGAGTCTACTAAAAAACTAGAAAACAGAAAAAAAGTTAGTAGTCCCAAAGAAGGCATGAGAGAGACATCTCAAGGAGCATTCACAGTGACAATGATCTATGAGAAAAGACATTTGCTAGATACCAGTTTAGGGGAAGCTGGATGAAGGGTAAATTTAGTACTCTTTTTACTTTATTTGCAACTCTGCCTCAAATCTAAAGTTGTTTCTCTCTCCCCATAAAATTATTTTAAGAAAAAAAAGACGTATTTGCTAAATAACTATAAAGGTAAGTACAACTGAAGTGAATCATTTTGCATACTTAGGAGACACTCTTTTTAAGCGTTTGGTAAGCATTCATTCATTCATTCATTTCATGTTTAAACATCTATTGTTCTACTTATAAACGTTCTCCAAATAAAGCCAGATTATTGGGAATGTGTGAAGAAAATATTTGAACTATTAATATTTATTTTTATCTCAAATATTTTCCTTTTTGTGTGTGCTTCATAATGTATATATAGTATCAGTATAGTAGTTCACATATATAATTTATACACAAATGAATATATAAACATATTGACATATACAGATTTTTCTTATTAGGAATACACAATATGAACCATTTAGGGATCACTGAGAAATGTACATAAATTATTATAATATTGTGATAAAAAATAAACATATGTTTGGTCATTCAGGTGACCAAAATAAATTTCTCATTTATATTTGGTCTTCATTCACAGTTCCTGTTCACAGCTCCCAAAAGCCAGATTGTGATAAAGGGGTCTCTTGTTATGCTAATGAGGTAATTTTTAGGAGGCACTTAAGGATGGGGCTGGTTGCCAGAAGAACCAACCAAGTGATGAGAAGATTGGTACTTTCAATTGTATGCCCAGATCTCTGGGGATGGAAAAAGTAGGTTGACTCAATAGCTAATGGCCATGATTTAATAAATCATGCTTAAATAGTGAAACTTCCACTAAAAACCCCAAAAGGAAGAGCTTTGGCAAGATTCCATGTTGGCGGATGTGGAGATTTGGGGAGATGGCAGTGCTGGAGAGGGCATGGAAGCTCTGCACCCTTTCCTCATACCTTGCTCTTTCATCTCTTCCATCTGGATGTTGCCATGTGGTGGGCTTCCTGAGTTCTGTAAACCAAGCATGCAAATTAGTTGAACCTGAGGAGGGGAGTCCGGAGAACCTCTGATCTATAACCAGTCAGTCAGAAAAACAGATAACAACCTGAACTTGGTGTCTAAAGTGGAGCATAGTCTCAGGAGAGTGAACCCTTTATCTGTGGAACCTGATGCTGTCTTCAGGTAGATAGTGTCAGAAATGAACTCACTTAGTTAAAATTTCCAGATACTCTGCTAAGGTCTAAAAATTGTTGGTATGGGAAAATCTCCACACACATCCATATGGAAATTTGTCTCAGGACACCACTACGTCAAACTGCATCCTAAGTATTTGCTGATTTAGCTTCTCACTTGTCCTTAAGGGAAAGAATCCTGGCTTCCTACTGAACCACGTACATGGTATGCCCTTGACATTACTCACGACGCCTGGACTCCACATCCCTCCTACCTGCCTTAGTGCTCTGAGAACAAAGGAAGTGCAGTTAACCTGGGGATCAAATACAGAAACTAACATATCCATATATTTGTAGAACCTATCTCCCTTGCTTATAATTGCTTTCTGTAGTCTTCTTTTCCTTTTTAAAATTGTAGTTGTCATGGTTTGTATGTGTTTCTGCTTTAAGCTGCCTCAAATCCTTTTAGGAGGAGGCAGAGCATAAATCATAAGTAGTTATAATACAGTCTATGGAAAGAAAAACATGAGTTAAACAACTTAAAAGGACAACTGCAATTGAAGAGGATTGCTCAACCTATTTAGAAGAGGTCCTTTTAAGCACTTTATAAGCAAGCATTTACATTTGAACAATTAATGTTCTAATTACTAACATTCTATTCAAATAAAGCCAATTCCTCTTGGCAATGATTTGTTAGCCTAATGCATAACTGTTTCTGCTTGAACTGAACACAGTGGCAGATCTTTCCAACAAAGCTGATGGTGGAGGCTGCTCCAGTATATTTCTTTGCTCCCCATGCAGTGCCCAGAGCATTTCCTTACCTGGGGTTGGTACTTAAAAAATATCCCAAATTATAGAATATGAGATGTGGAACGGTCATTATAGACATATTTGAAGTTCTACGTTCTGTGAGAAAATTTAGACAGGAAAAGAGGAAGAATTACACCTAAGTGAGTTAATGACAAAGCTTGAATTAAAACCTGAGTCTTCAACCCTCATCTAATACTGTTAATACCAAACTCTATTCCAACTTTTGAGTCGGATTTAGTATAATTTAGTCCTTTTGGTAATTCTCACTGTTCTTTGTAATAATTTGCCCAAATTACTAAGGTTTTAGAGGGTTTTTGATGATTTCATCCTGACCCATTATTCTGGGGCAAGGACTTCCTGCTCATGTGGAGAAAGTGTCCATTCTCCATTTTTTGCCCAGCTTCTGACAACTCTCTGACATTTGGGTTAAGGAGAACTGACGAAAATCCTCTTCCCACCCCGGGGAACCGTGCAGTCAAATGATGTGACTGACTGAACCAAGCATCATCTTGGGAGCCAACTTCTTCATTCAATTGTCTGAGAAGAACCAACAACTATTGTTTTTCTGAGACCCATAGTGTTGCCCCACAAGGCACACTCTGTTATGGAAAAGCCCAGGCGACAACTGGTAACAATGCAACAATGGGTCTTCCCCTCATCAAGGATGACTCCAGGAAAAATAATTACAGGCAGGAATGCTCTCCAAAACCCACAGATGGCTCACCAGCTCTTTCCCCAGAGTTGAAGACAGACCTGACAAACACCATCAGCCTCAAGGATATCAAAAGTGGAGAGAACAGGAAAAAGGGGGGAAGATGAAGACATCGTTAGCTGGACCAAAAGAGAGTCAGAGGCAGCAAGCAGTGGGAGGGGGATGATTCCTGAGTGAGGCAACATCACAGCTGACATCATTCAGGCAGGGCAAGCTGAGAAACAGCTGAGCTAGCAAAACCAGCTCCCAACAGGCTCTAGAGACTGTCCCTCAGCACAAGATAATCCTGCAATAATCGTTCCTTTGCAGCACAGAAAATTCCAGCAAAGCAGAGGCAGGGTATCAATCAAATAAGGGTTCTCGAGACAAAGCAAAGCAGTATCAATATCTTAACTCTCTTTCTTAGATCTGGTTGGGTGCTGTCCTCATCCAGAATGATCTAGGAATAAAGGCAGTGGTCAGTTGAGATGGGAGATATGAGTTCTGAGCTTAGCAATGACTACTTATCGAGAGGTTGGATAGCACACTCCAGGTCTCTCTTACTTATAAAAAAATTGAATTAGATCTGTGGTTTTCAGTTTTTATTTTAAGCATGAAAATTTTGCTTTAATTCCAGATACTATTTTACATGGAAAGTCAAGATTAAACCATATCATAAAGGACCCTTCAAACTGAAATAGCAGATGCAGAGCTTGACTTAAAGGGCACACCCATCTTCCTTATACAGCTGAGGACTCTCCTTGAACCCCAATATTTAGAAAATTTAAATTGCTGAACTAGAAGGTCAGAAGTACTTTCCACCTCTCATGTTCTGTGACACTCTGATCCTGAAGGCCTATGGATTTGGAAGATGATGAGACCGTTGTGTGTCACAGAAGGTGGATTTTGAAGAATAAACCAGCCCTGGGCCAAGGAATGAAAAAAGAGGAAGTATTTTCAGCAAGGAGCAACAGAGTAGCTTTCCAGCAAAAATAAAACATTTGGATAGATACTGGACACTTTACAGTGCAGATGAGGGAGAAATCAGTGCTGCCCAGGAATTATGCAGTGGGACCCAGACTTCATTATGCTCGCTCTACGGAAATCAATGGCAATTGTTCTCTAATAAAATCACATGTAGCAGATAGCAATGATAAAACACAAATCAACTTGGCAGACATCAAAATAACTCATCCACCTCCCATGTCCACAGAAGCCAAAGTCTACTCACTGTATCCTATGAGGGAAAAGGGGCAGCCATGAAGTCCTGGTGTCTTTGCACAATTGCTACTCTTATCAAGAGGTCACACAAATAATTGTTCCCATTCAGAAGCATGCCACCTTCTTGAAATAGGAGTGTATTTCCTCGGGGAAGCATCCATAGTTTGTTGAGAGAAAATAGCCATGTATTTCTGGAGAGGAAAACACAAAATGCCCCACATAGAGAAGTCTAAAATATGCAGTTGAATTTGCAGGTGATGTGTTTGTGCCATGGGAAAATTGCAAAGCAATGAGGTTGAAGGGAGAAAACAGAAGTATTGAGGAACAGAAGGATATCTATCTTCTGATGGCCTTTGTGCTAACACGAAAGAAAAAAACACATTAGAAAGAGGTTATTGAAAAGTCGTAAGCACATTCTGAGGCTACACTCCTAACTCCCAGAACTCGTTGCTGTGACTGCTTCATTGGGGTGAACCTTAACACTGATGAGTCTTCTTGGACTTTGCAAAAAACAAGTTGGTAGATTGTTTCCAAAGATTGCTCTCAGAAATTCTGTCAGCCATATATGTGCAGAATACTCCCCCAGTCAAAAGTCTCTATACATTTTTCTTCCCTCTAAATCTGGACTGCCTCTGTGAATTGCTCTAGCCAACAGAGAATGGAGCGGTGATATTAGTCTTTAAGAGGCATGGCAACTTTCAGTTCCCCTCTCATGGAAGCCTATCACTTGGATTTAAATACTGACTATTAGGAAACCACATGGAAAGAGAAACTGTCTTTATCGATGAGAATGAAGGTGCCTCAGTTGATAGCACCAAGACCTCCAGGAAGCAGAGACACACAGTTGAGGTCATTTTGAACCTTCCAACCCCAACAGAGTGCCCATGTGAACATCTAGCTGAATACAGTCATATGCATGATCCTAGCCAGTACCACCCAATGCAGACCACTGTATAGAACTGGGAGAAAGGATAAACTGTTAACATTTTAAGTTATTAGGTATTAAGATAGCTCATATGCAGCAATAGTTAACTGATATAATTTGGGCTGGGTGATGTGAGATTGTGTTTTAGAAAGAAAAGATGGGGCCCCCACTCTCCAAGGCAGAGGTACTGAATGGGAGATCATGGGCTCTGAGGATAGACTTCAGGGAGTCTATAACTCTTCCTGAAGCTACATGCAAAATTGTAAGTTCCTGGGTATATGTGCATTTCTCAAGGGAAAGAGATTCTGACATTAATCAAATTCTTTCACATCCAAATTTCCGATCTAGTTGGACTGGGTAACGAGTAGAGAAGACATATCTTCTTCTTGAGATTCTATATGTTGTTTCATCTAGTTTAGTATATTAAAACTTAAAGTATAAAACAAATTATTCCAAAGGAAGCAAAGCCAAATGTATAAAATCGATAAAAAAAAAAACAAAGCTTTTAAAGAGTGGAGGCTTAAATTCTTCCCAATGCTATTTTACCTTCATTGCCCATGGAGATTCCTGAGTTACCGCTAAGATATCCTTGAGATACTCTATGCTATGGAGGTGATTTTTCCCAAAAACTTTGTTTGTTCCAGAATGTCATATAAATGAAATCATATAACATATATTCTTATGCATATATTCTTATGAATCTTCTTTCACCTAACACAGTGTTAATGAGATTCATCTTCCTGCTCCATCTATCAGATGTTCCTTCTTTTTTATTACTGAGTAGTATTCTATCCCATCATGTAGATACAACAATTTCTTTACATATTCACTCTGTGAATGAACATTCAAAAGTTTTACCTCATAAGTTTAAGTACTGAAAGGAGTTTCCAGAGAAGCTTAAGAATTTCCTTTCCTAAATTTTAAAATTTACTTGGATTTTCTGTGAGGCTAACAGAGACAGAAGAATATCTCCATGTTGATCTGGATTTTGGAGAGGGTAGACTAACTGCTTCACTGAAATCAACACTCTAGCTGTGTGCTAATTACTACAGTCAGCGTGTCATTTGGTAGATGTGGGAGTTCTGCACAGCCTAAGAGAGGAAATAAAAGCCAGAGTGGCCCCTCCCTCTCAGTGCCCACCCACTTTGGGGTAGGTTGGCACCATTGCACACACGAGGATGCAGATGAATTCCCAGACAGTTGTGTAAGAGCATCAGTGTAACAGATAGGCAGGTGTCACAAGCATGGTCGCCCTGAACCAAACCAGCTTTATCACATTTCACAGTGTTTCAGGCCTCCCCTTTCCAGCCCAGATTCCATGCAGGGCCCTGAAATCGATATGTGCCCTGGAGAGCCCAGGAGGGCCCCCATCCAAAACTGCCTAGCAGGATGTGCCTTAGTCCTGCTGCCTGAAACAGGCCCCCCAGCTGCCCAGGAACTCAGGAGGCAACTGCAGTTACAGGGCATTCCTCTTGGCTTCTGGCGCCAGTGGTTTCACGGGCATCTTTTCCTGCTTGGCAGCCTCCAGGAAGCGGAGATAACATAGCCTGTGAACTCTGCCTGTAGGACTGAGAAATACATTTAGTCACTTACAATAGGGCAAGAAAAACCCCCAAACATAGTTCTGTGGGTTGGCACTAGAGTCTCTCTGTGGATAAGGTGTACCTGGATTGGAAATTCACTTTTCTCTGGAGTCCTTTTTGCCTGTCCTTGCTGCCACTTTGCAAAGACCTCCCCCTTACCAATCTGGCCCAATACAGACAAACACTTCTCCTGTGCCCTGCAGAGACTGGGCTGGGATCCCAGAGAGAAGCATGGCGCCATCTTTAGCTCTTGGTTTCCATCAGACCCTTCTGAACTACAGCATCCAGAAGGATGTGCACAGATCTCTTGATTCTTGAAATCCCTATCAAGAGTAGGATGCTAAGTTTGCTTCCTAATTTGTGAGAACTGCTTCTTTCAATGTCCACATTATTGTGTGAGCATCTGCCTTGTTCTTCAATGAGTTAAATGAGAAAAATCTGTATCACTTATGAAACTAGACTTCTGACTCACAGAATCATGACTTGACTGTAGCATTTCTTGAAGAAAACCAAGTCACACAACATGATTCAGTCTTAGTCACAACATGAGGTGAAAATTAACAGGAAAAAGAAGGTAAGGGCAGAGCCTCTAGGATAAGACTCCCTGGCCCTGCCACTGTGAGACCATAAACAAGCCACTCAAACTCCCTGAGCCTTTGTTTCCACATGTGTAAAATAGAATAATAATACCTATCTCACTGACATATAGCTGAATCACAGAAATTTAAATGAAACACTTATTTTGTTTGCTGAAACATAAGTACTCAATAAAATGTGTTGCTCTTGTAGACACATTCTGACAATGCCTTTTTGAGGAAAGTTTCTGGTTGGGTGAAGGGTTCCCACTGATTTGACTGCATTAGTTGCCCAACAGCCCTTTATTTTCATACTGGGTCCAGAGGCTCTCAGTTCGGAATCTGAGTGGGGACCAGCCAGTGTGAAATGGGATCACTGACCTGAGGCCAGTAATGCTCAACCCCCCCAGACAGTACCTTCTAGCACACAGGCCACAGTGGACAGACAAGCTGGCCAGACCACTCGGACATCAATCAATAAGGGCTGGGCAGAGCAATACCTGGGAATGAAGGTAAGAAACAGAACTTCAGTACCCTCCCCACTGCATTCAGGATGTCCAGGACTCATTTAGATGTCCAGCTGCCTGCATCACATCCTAGCCTGTTTCTACCCTGCACTGCAGCACTCTTCCCACGCTTCACCCAGCTCACCCCAACTCATTACTCACACACAGCTTAAATGGTACCACTTCTCAGACACTTTCTTTGGTCTCCTCCATTATTCTTTTGTCAACCTGAGTTTTTACTGCGATAGCGCTCTTCAAAATTTTTAAGTATGCACTTATTTGAAGGTTTATTTTCTGTCTGTCTCTCCATCTCCACCTCTTGGTTTATCACTGTGCTCTCAGCATCTGATAAAGCAGTAACTTGATTTTTTGAGAAACTGATGGAAAGAATGAATGACTAGATGGATGAATGGATGAGTAAATGAATGAATCTCAGAAGGCTATTTTAGGTTGAATTATAGAAAATGGCTTTGACATACAAAAATAGCAATTTCATGTTTTGACCTAACATTTATCATATGAGCAATTTACCTCCACTTATATATACAATTTATAAATTAAAAATGGTGAGGAAGCCTTCAGTGAGAGCATGCTCACCTCATTGATTGGGACACAATACTCTATATCCAGAAATGTAAAAGCATGTGAAGTACCTATCGCTGTCCTTGATTCATATGTGATAAAGTTGAGCAGAATAATTAATGGCCTGCCAAGGTCAGGTTTGATCCTGGTTTAGATTATACACATGTGTGTTTACATATTCCAGCATTTTTAAAGTTCATGTTCAGGAGCCAGGAAAGCTTTGTAAACTGAGGGAACATAGATTGTTGAACTTAAAACAACACAGTTAATAAAATGGTTTCACTGTTTTTGAACTTAATGGCAAGTAGGAGTTTTATTGATTTAATTCTTTATACTCACCATTAGCTCAATAAAATTGCTTTTTAATTTAACTCAAGTGCTTTTAGTTCACAATTTTTGAATTCAATAAAAGTCATTTTAAAATTCACTTTATTGCTTGACTCATTCTGAATGAAGCATTTCCCTGAACTTGAACAAGACCCCTTCACAAATGCGCACATTTCTTTTGCATGTACCTATTACCATCTTCTATATTTTAAATCTAAGCCCAAGGCAGTGGGCACAATGCCATTCATTTTTCTCATGAGTCATAAAGGTGTAGCTAATATCAAAACCTGCTAAGAGTTGAAGCTATGTGATTATTAAATTCTGACAGGTGTCCTCATTTTTGTTGTGATAGTAACTGCTACTAAACAAGCAATCTTTTCCAATAGCGTTGAAATTTTGTACTGACATAAAGCTTCAGCAGATACAAAGGTTAGCTAGTTATCACTAGCACCTTTAGCATTGTTTTGGACTTTATTCAGAGCATCAGATTCCCTCACTCCCTGCCCGCAACCTCCCAAGCTAGCAGTAACAGTCAGTAATCTGTTCTGACAAACACTGCATATGTTTGCTTCAGGAAGCTTCCTTAGGCATTCCACTACAACTATTTCCCTTGAAAAGCTTGGATTCGAGGTTACAGTACAAGTTCTACAAGTGGCATTGTTACCACATAAAAACTTTATTAGCAACTTTACAGTCTTAAACCTTTTTAATACTACTAAAAATCTCCAATATTGACATTCCTATAAACAATTCCTATAAGAGCATTGCTCCTGTAGCTTGCTAAGTACAAACATATTTTCCATGTGCTCCCCATTTTTCTATTCCTATTAACGCCTATAAGAGTCAATGACTTTTCCTCCATTAAAGAAAAAGAATACAAAATATTCAAAGAGACTATTTCCTATTTTCTTGGGCTCAGGCATCAGTACTAGAGTATGCTGGTTTTCTGAAATCATTGATATGAATGCATCTACTTTCTCTCCCCATGGTGAGTATGTTGGAGTGACATTTTATGAGACACTGTATGAGACAAAATGGTTTTGCAACATTGCTTTGTGAGGTAGAAGATTAAAGTCATCATACTGTTTGGACTCTGGCCACAGGCACTGAACCGCCTCTAAACTCAGCCTAAATTCATCATGTCTGTTGCGCCTCTGGAGCTGGGTGACAGTGTGTCCCGAGGGCAAAAAGGAACAAGGAAGACTACGGTATGCAGGCAGCTCCTTTCCACTCTTCCTCTAAAGAGAACTGAAAACAAGAAAATACAAGCATGAGTTTATTAATTAAAGGAACAGACCAAAAGATCTCTAAAGCAGAAGTTGGGGAGTAAAAGTAGACATTGGGTCCATTTGTTGTCATGGCAAGGAAGGGGGCAGGGGAGATAATCATTAAAGCATGCATGAAAGCCAATGTATCAGGGCCGACACAGACAGCCCGGATCGGGCAGGGCAGAGAAAGTGTTTGTAGGGAGAAGAAGAGCAAAGCCACACAGATGCACAGCACACAGTTGCCCCCCAAATGAACCTCAGAGAAGCTAGCCAGTGTTGTGTGTAGCAACTGACCACTCAGACCACAGACATCAACAGCTACAACCAAACTTCTTTTAAAGAATACTCAGTTGTTCCATCTGTGAAATGGAAAGCAGCAAACACTTTTCCCCAGACTACCCTCTTCTTAAAGTTATCTATGCCCAGACACCAGTTCTGTGCATACCGGCCACCTGGTACTTAAACAAGGAACAAATGGGCAGCCTCCAGCTGCCATGCAGACATGGTCCACAGATAAGGGACTATTTCTTCATGCTCTTGAAGATTCAAGATTTGTGAGCTGACTTGTGGCCACAGACTCCTCCCACGGCTCTTATCCTCAATATTTCATGCCGACCCAAGAGTAAGAGCAAGTACAATCTTTCCCTTTACTCTCCACATTGGATGAGGGTCAGCCCTGTCTACACAGCTCACAGAAATGTCACGTAACCCAAAGCTTTATGGTGAAGCACCCAAGCTATAGAAAGAATCCTGGCTCTATCACTTTCTACCAGTATGGTATTGAGCAATCACTTAAACCTCTTGGTGCCTCTTTTTCTTCCTCTGTAAGTGTGACTGATAGTAGAGCCTATTTCACAAGATGATATAAGGATTAAATAAGATCTGCATTTAAAGTGCTCACCACATCATCTGGCACACAGAAAACACTCAATAAGCATTAGATAACATAATTAGAACAGTAACTCTTCCCAGTGACTGACACTTATTAGAATCAGCCTATTTCATACTGCTGTTATAACAGAAGAGCAAAAACTTTTCTAATTCCTTCTTATTACTCTACTTTCCTTTTCATCTCCAGTCTCACATGCTCTCTAGTTACCCTTGACCCAAGCCTTACACTGGACACTACATAAAGTAGAAATAGTAGCATAACTACAACCTGCTTCTAATTGCTTGTCCCTTTCTCACTCTCACACTAAATCCCCTTTTTGTTATTGATCCTTCAGGCTGCTGGCCTATTCATTCGTGATTTTCAGCCTCAGTCCTCAAACTTGACTCGAAACTTCCTTGGCATTGCCTGATGACTCTCATCAGCTGTCCTCCTCTCCCCAAAGTCAACTGAGCTTCTGTCTCCTCCTGGAAGTGGCCTCACTCCTACCATAGGCAGGCCCCCAGGAAGAGTCCTCTCCAGACTCCACACGCGGCCAACACCCTTCCAGGTGGCACCTCTATAGGATTCACTTGGGTCACCTCACATTTCTCCACCTACCAGTAATTCCCAATGCATCTTGAATAGAGAACACATTTATGAGAAGCTTGGTCCCACTTACTCATCAAGAAGGTTGGAAAATGAGATTGGTGACATGTTCAAGATCAGCCTGTATGGGCACATACATTATCCATTTCTTTTGTCATTTTAAGGGGCTTCATTCCTACTTAGAGCTCTTTTATAATGGCAATGAAATTGCTTTTTCTTTCCCTGGCAATGTAGTCACAGTGAATGTGGACTTTCTCACAGATTGGGTGGTGAGGGGATACACAGAGCAGTCTAGTAAGTTAGCCGTGGGGACATGATATGGGAAGAAATATGTACGAAGGATCAAATCCCTTCATTAACAGGGGGCCAGGTGTGGGCATGGCCTGCTTGGTTTACGTCACGGGGCTGGAACAAAGAGATCATCAAAGTCAAAAAGTCAGTCTCAGAGCAAAACTTGGGAATGGAGATCTAGTGAAATCTAACTTGTCAAGCAGATGGGAGAATGCTTGAGATGGAACTGGGGGGAAATCTAGAACAATTGCCTAAAGCATCAGTAGGAGTGTTGGTCCTGTCTCCATGGACTAACCTAGGGTCTGATGAATAGGGGCACACAGATTATTATAGGCTTTTTTAATGTATTCATGTATTCATTTAGATACCACCTTCTTCCAGAGACACTTCAAGGAGATTCAGTCCTGTATGTCAAACACCACCACAAATCATGGTGGAATCCATTTTGTCTTTCTATTTCCAAATTACCAGTCACATACATCTCACTAATTCTGATAGATTCAGGGGAAACACTGGTCTGCCTCAGAGGCTGATCTCAATTAAAAAACATTTTTTAAGAAACGCTATCTGGTATAGAGTTCATCAACCTCACTTGAAGTTGCTTGAAGTCACAGGCTGGATGAATACTGGATAGGATATGAAAGCAGAAATTTAGGCATTAGGTTGGAGTCGGTGAAGGGGCAAGAGTGGTTGTAATCATTGACTTTCACATTTTTTTCCTTCTATTTCTAAGATGCTAGAGTCTAAGTGCATATAAAAACATACAGGCATTTATCTACAAATAACTAGAAGAATAATTAGACTGCTTTGTACAGCCCATGACTAAAATTAAGGAAACTGTTTTGGCTCTACCAAGGAAGTGCTTTCTATTGGAGTTCCCCAAACAGAGCGGATTGTCTTGTAAGACAGCGAGCTTCCTGCCCTGGAGTATACAAGACAGGATGGAGGGGTACTGCAGAGAGGGGTAAAGGGAGTAGGCACCCCAATGACCTTCATTCCATGATTCTGAGAAATCACATGTATTATGCTGCCTGAAGAAATTGAAAGCAGCAGGCTGGTATCCCTTGTAAACTTGATTACACCATTTGTTTGTTTAGGACATTCTTTTTTATGTGGGTAGAGCTCATCCTCAGTTGAAATTACCACTACTTCAATATTTGTGGCATTTTAATTCATGAGGATTTTATTGCATCACCAGATACTCTAATTGTAATTCAATTTGCAGCCAACACTTACTTCATATAAATAAATAAACAACTAAATAAAATAAGTAAATAAGTAGTGAGGGAGGCAAATTTCTCCTTTCCGATACACATGACCTGGCTCCAAGTCCTAGACCAGATTAAAGCTGTTCTCAATACATGGGTGTTTTTCAGGGAAGATTTGTGTATTTGAGGGGCTGCAGTGAACCTCATCATTATACAAGTGTGGATTGAATTGTCTGTGGTGTGCACACAGCTCTCGTCCTATCAGGGACCCCACCACACTCACTTTCAGCCCAGAAAGCAGACCTGATTACCTGACTGATTATTTCTCAGCATCTTCCACCACTAATGCTGACTGCAGTAGGATCAATATTTACTCAACAGCAAATGTGTGTTATATTAGGAAACAGAAAAAATAACCCAGAACAAACATGTAACTCAATTCAAAGAGGTGTGAAATCCGCTACTTGAGGTTATTATCTTTCTCCGCAAGCAAAGGCAGAAATATGCTGCTCCCACCTGTGTTGCAGGCACCTGAGCCCTGAGAACATAATCAGGCGGCAGCGGTGGCAGTGGCAGGGCTGCAGGCAGGGTTAAGCCACACAGTGGTCTTGGATTAGTGTCTCCTCAGCACCTTGGAACAATAGGACACAGGAAAGTGCTATGCGGCAGCTGCCCTTGTGAGGGTGAGGACAAGCACAGGATTCACCAGCTCACTCCAGCACAGCCTGGTCTCTCAGCTTTATTTGTCCCCATGAGCTCTCCTTGGAGAGGTAATGGTGGCCAGGCACAGTGTGTTATTTCAGGGTAGGCCAAGTCGGCATGAGGAGTTCCCTAAAGAGGAGTTGGGGGTTGTTGGGAGCCACAGATGGGAAATGGCTCACATAGGTGGCCCACCTGTGTCTTTACACAGAGCACTCTCTGGACAGCAAGTTTCTTTTTCTCCCCTCCACATTTCTTCCCTTTCCTTCACCTGACCCAGGCTACACACTTCTACCTGGCTCAGCCAACTTTCCCTATAGTGCTTCCCTCCACCTCCCTACAGTCCCCTCCACCTCCCTACACTCCCCTACACTTCTCTACACTCCCCTCCACCTCCCTGCACCTTCCTACACTTCCCTACAGCCCCATTTCCAGCAGTGCTCCTCTCCAGGCTTCCTCCACAGACAGTTTGAACCTTGCTGGCCAGGATCTGACCCTTCCAGATCTCTCTCCTGCTACACTGAGCTCCGTCAGGACCATAACTGCATCTTACCATCTCTGAACCCCAGGGCCTGCAGACATCTAGCCCATAAAAGTTTCTCATCAAATAGGTGCTGAAAAGACCAACCAGATATTTTGAATTGACCAACAGCAGTTGGGTCCTCTGAGCAGAAGGCTCATTTAGGCCTTTCTAGAATCCCTTTGCAGTGATTAACTTTACAAAGAGTCTGGTTAGATATCTACCCCTGAGGTCTCTTCAGAAAGACTGCACCGTTCCGCATCCCATCACTGTCACCACTGAGCAGGCCACCATGTCAGCAACTCTAGTACACGCAATGACACAGCCTGCATGGACTGCCTGGGCCTGGGACCCTCCATCAGCCCTGCAGTCAGGTCTCAGCAGACTCCCCTCTCTGCCTGGGACACAGAACCCCTCAGTCAGCTCGCACACAGTGTTCATGCACCCTCCTGCCTCTCTACCTAGAGAACAGTGACTGTGACCTTTCGGTGTGGCCTAACGTTGGCCAGTATGTGGCCAAGCATTGCATAGTCTCTTAAATGCCTTTTCCTTAACTACCCAATAAAGGATCGAGCTCTGTCACATGGTTCTAGTGGAGTTGTGGAGGTTAACACTGCTTTCCTGAAGGTGTACGTGCTCAGGGGAGATTAAAGGGCTAGTTCCTATAGTTTCTCTGCTACAGGAACCCTTTAGTGTTCTCTTTCTTCTTGGCCCTCTCATGCCTTGATGTTGTGGGAGTATGTTTCTTTTCTCCCTTTTTCTCTTGGCAGTTGCAGAACCACAAAGGCCAGTTTCCTGGCATGTTCAAAACACTAAAATCCCTTCAAATTCAGAAAGCAAGCAGTCTGCTCAAAGAGCCTACTCTGACTTTCAAGTGCAGAACAATTTATGTCCTTAAGGCTTAACTCTCAGTATCCTGCAAGACTGGCTAACACTAACAGCACAAAAAGGCATTTTCCCAAACAAAGCAGTTATCTTCCCAGCAGGATATCTGTCCACAGCACGCTCCCCATCACTCTCTCCCTTAGAATACAGAAATGTGTCCCAATTCTTTAAACAGCATATGGTTTGTACCATAGGACTGGTGACAGAGCAAGTCTCTGCCTTCACTAAGAAAAACTTTCATAGATGCACCTTTCATAATTTGGTGGAGCTCCAGTCTTAGAGCTTGAAAAGGAGAGAGAGGAGATGTCTTCTAGCCTCCTGCCTCCTGAACTCACACTGCCACGCCAACACCAATCAACAGACTTCCCTCCCATTCTGAATTCTTCCCCTAAGACTTCCTTGAGTTAATCTCCTTGGGTAATTTGGTAGTCTCCTCTTGGTGAACTCACATCACTTACTCTGTCTCACAGGAAACAAAAAGATTGTTTTCCTGAAAACTATAGGAGCAACCAGTCATGAGCATACTTCTGATTGTTTCTTCATTATAAAATTGCGGAACAGCAAATTTGATGTCATAAACCCAAATTTACCTTCAGAGAGCTAAGACTGAGACAACAGGACAAACTGTCCTGCCCTAGTGAACCCACATTCCAAGGGAAGACACACAGGACAGGAGGGCATGTGGCTGTGAAGGGAGACCTCATAGAAATCTAGACTGTACTTTTTCGGGTGCCCATTCATTAGCATGTTCATCTCTTTGAAATCAGGTGTGAGTAGCAATAGCAAAAGGAACAACTGATACTTTCAAGGCTTTGATATGCCAGAACTGGTTTTTGTTACCAATTAATCACCCATGAGATGAGTAGATTTCACTCATTACGTATATGAGGAAACTGAGGCACCATAAAAGTGTTGATTTTTATTTGGGGCGGTAACTTTAGGCACCTGCTTAGTCTCACTACCGACGTGTGGGAACCTAGATGAGAGGGGCCCTGTCATTAGACTGTAACTTTCTACCTTAGAGATGGTACCAAGGAATTCAACATATCTGGTAAGGGCATTTCAATTTCAGCAAGTCTTTCCTAAAAAGTGAATAGCCTCTTTTAGTCAGCCACTTCAATAATGAAACTTTGGTACCACAAGTATATCTATAAGCATCATCAGAGATCCTTTGTATTGGAGGCAAGTCTAAAGGCAAAAATGAATAAACAGAACAGCTATCATGCCCTCAGATTTCAAAGAAACAGAAGAGGCAAGACATATCCAAGTTTTCCTTCTAGGAGTTCTGAATCTGACCCGAAAATAGCTGAAATGACCAAATACATATATTGATTCAACAATATACATAATAGCAATTGCACAATGTTTCATGAGATACTGTGGTCATGTATTTACCCATCTCGGTATCAGGAGCCCATGAGTTCAAGGAGAGGGACTGGATCCCCAATGTCTGAAGTAATTACTTGCTAAATATGCTTTAATGAGTTAATTAATAAATAAAAAAAGAGAGAATTGGGTGAATGAATGCAGATATCCACAGGTAAGCCATGTATATAAATGGCATACTAAGTAAATCTCAAAAATGGAATTGAATAATGCTAATAAGCAATTTGACTTGAGTTTGATTATTTTCCAAACTTCTTCCTCTAGCAGGATTACTTCAGAGATAGGAAACCAGGATAGCCAGGTGATTAATTGCCTGTAGGACTAATCAGAGCTTCCACTTGGTCCCAAATTGATGGCTCCAGCCTCACTGTGGTAGTGCAGTTCTTCATTATATGAAATGGAAAAGTGATTTAATAATTCTTTCTGTCTTATATTGCTTTAAAGAATTCAGACAGTTAAAAATTGCATGGATTTTTCTACCATCTGTGTGAGTCTGGAGGAAAAAAAGTGCAGCTTTTATTTTTCCTATTTTTAATATGAGCCAGATGAAACAAAAAGATTGTTTCCCTGCAAACTATAGGTCAAGTACCTATAGAGACTCGAGGATGCTCTGCAAGTTATCATATTATCTTTCTTCCTTGACAGGATACCATCAGGTGGTGTATCATTTCAACATCTATTATCTTTCATGTCCTTTTATCTTCACACTAGGATTTCTTTAAAAATTCTAACCTGTGCATTTGGTTTCATTATACAGCATTGTCTTCTACCAAACCAATTTTTGAATGGCTTTCAATATTCTTCAGTTTCACATTTGTCATATCAACCAGAAACAGTGCCCTAGTTATGTCTGTTTTAGCTTGTTAAAAAGAAACCTATCCAGGGAATGAAGTGTTTTGAGCTCACACCTTTGAATGCAAGCATTACGTGTCCTGGAGAAATGGAAATCGTTCATTGAGGAAAGGCTGCTATTGCAAAAAATAAAACAAAAATGGTGAAAACAAATGTAACAACTGGCGCTTGTTTTTAGAATATCATCAATTATTTTAACATCTGGAAACATTCTGTAGACTGTGGCACTATTCTCCTACAGCCCACAGCGGGATATGTCCCAATTCACAAGTGGGTTGCCCTACCCAAATAGAAGTAGTCCAGAGATTTCCTTTGATTTCAGAGTCAGGAACACAGAGAGTCTAAATGAATATTTAAAAAAGAAGAGGAGGAGGAGGAGGAAGAGGAAAAGGAAGCTTTTCAGTTTACTTGAAAACTGAGTATTATGTTTGCTTGACTACCAGGGGCCTTCTGAAGCATCTCAACATTGTCTTAGGCTATTTGAGGACTTTTTCAGGATCTATTTGGATGTCTTCATTTCTTTCACAGCTTTACTAAACTAAAAGGATTTGCATCACGGGGAATTTGAAGGATTTTGAAGAAATTCTTACAAGTCTCTGTTGAAATGTTGTCAATTATAGTTGCATGAAGCATAACAGATTGGCTGGACTGGGAAGTGTCATTTCAACAGAATCAGACACCAGCCAGAGTATGTACGGCCCTGGCGTCATCTTAAATGTGAGTTTCACAAGACAGTACTCCTCCAGTATCATACTGACAAAGAGAGGAGCCTTCAAACCCTGTTCACTTACCCAGATGACAGGACAGATTCTACATGCTTTGGTAAAACAAGAAAATTCAGGTTACACAACCATTTGGCAAAAGATAGAGTTATATAGTAATTTTTATATATCAGAAATATGGATGCTTTTGAAAAATGGAATTTAAAAGAATGTCTGAATTAACCTATTGGGTATAAACAAACAAAAATCCAAGGTGAGGCAAAATTGGATAGGGAATGCCTTGAAATGAAGAAAAGATTGTTTGAAATATTGGAGATTGCATTTATTTCCCAGGGCTGCCATAATAAATCATCATAAATCAGGCGGCTTAAAACGAGAATTTATTCTCTTGTAATTCCGAAGACTAGCAATTCAACACCAAGGTGTTAGTAGAGTCATGCACCCTTTGGAGGTTCTAAGGAAAAATCTTTTCTTGCTTCTTCCAGCTCCTGGGGGGTGCCGGCAATCCTGGGGACCCCTTCATTTATTGCCTCATCTCTATAATCTCTGCCTTCTTGATACATGGCCTTCCTCCGTATATCTGAGTCTGTATCTTTCTGTCTCTCCGCATAAGGATATCATTCATTGTATTTAGAGCTCATCCTAATCTAGTATCACCTCATCCTAATGAATTATAAAATCTGTAAAGATTCTATTTCCAAATAAGCTCACACTCTCAGGTTCTGGGAGGGGATAAATTTTGGGGAGACACTATTCAATCTCATATCAAGTTAAATCATTATCTTGGACAGCTTTGTCAGTTTTCTCAGTCCCAGTGAGTTTTTAGCTTACAGCACACAATTTATCTAGCATGTTCCTTTCAACTTCTTCTGCTTAAGTGTACTTAAGTCTCTTAAGTCATCCTATTTATAATGATCTTCAGACAACCAAGATAGATCTCTAAATTCTTTATAATACAATTGCATTGAATCTAGTGTTTCCTTGACTTCTAGAATAGATTGAATTTCCCTAATTTGGCACGCTATCCTCTATAGGGACTTGGCTAATAACTAAAGGTACTTTAGTCTCAGAACTTAATGTTAGTTGAGGAGGAATAAATCAATGATGCCAGGGTTCCATATACTTGTTGAATATCAGTCAACAGAAAGAATGTACAAAAATATCACTTCTAATACCTAGAAGATTCTCAACAAAAGTAGCTAAAAAAGTGGCTAAATCATGATTTGATTTTTGCTTGGAGAATTTTAGATAACTTTACCTGTTGAGTTTAAATTAAACCATAAAAGAGGCTGAAAATAATAGTGCCTTAAAGAGGGAGGTTATACCTCACTGTCTCTAATATATACAGCATTCATTTGATTTTAAGCCATTATCAATGCTAAGCCTCACCCTAATTTCTCAAGAGGTTTTTGTGAAAAAAGAAAAAAAAAAGAATTATAAGATTTACTTACAAAGTCACCTTCAAATATTAAGCTGCTCCTGATTTTCAGGGACATTAAAATAAAAATAAAAAGTGCAGCCTAGAATTAAATAAATATGGTATATCCAAAGGTAGGTAGGCCTCTGTGCTGCATAGAATCCTTAGGAAACTGAGCTCCATTCAGCTCACTAGCTACTGTTGCAAGGAGGTTAATCCCTCATATTTGTGGTCCAGTAAGGCAATATGCATTCTCCAACATAAGAAGGTTATGAAAAGGGCATTTTCCAGATAACTTCTATCTTTGTAGTCACATGGGTCAGGCATGCTAGTTCTGCTTGTTACTTTTCTAAAAGAACCCAACCGTTTCTTGCCTGCACAGAGTTAAGATGCTGGATCCATGAAAGATAGGTAGGCACCTTGGTGGCCTGCTAGAAGAGCAACAGGACCCAATCTTCATTTAACATATAAGGATAATATTGTTACTATTAATATGATCTGCTTTGCAAAATGACTGTACCATTTCACAATGCCACCAACAATGAGAATTCTAATTATTCCTCATCTCTACAAAATTTGCTTATTATAACGGTTTTTTAACTTTAGTCATTCTAATATTATATATAGTTACACCTTATTGTGAATTTCAACTCATATTGTCCTGAGGATAACTAATGTTGATCATTTGTTCGTTCATATGTTTATTGAGTCCTTTGTATTTATTTTTTGAGGCAAAGGCCAGCATTCCGATATATTAGTTTACATCAGAATAGTAGATAGTGAATAAAAGATGTCATATAGGATAGGATGTTTAAATTAACAGGATCACAAACCACTTGGGAAGTGAAATCTCACAGGAGAGTACTTGGATGAATATAAAGCAGAAAAAGCAAACTGGATAATTTGGAGAAAAGATCATTTCAACCACTTGATAAATATTTGTGAGGACCTACTCTATGACCTGAATTGTATCACCTCCAAATTCATATGTTGAAGCCCTAATCGTCAGTACCCAAGACTGCCTGTATTTGAAGATAGAGCCTTTTTTTTTTTTAACATAGATGAATAGGTCTAATAGATTTGTTTTTAAGTGGGATTTCTTTACCCTTTATATAGAATCTTTTAGTATTTTTTGTAGAGCTGGTTTTGTGGTGATAAATGCCTTTAAACTTCGGCTTATTGGAAAAGTTTTCATCATTCCTTCAGTTCTGAATGATAATCTCACTTAGTATCCTAGGTTGTAAACCCCCTTTTTTTTAGCCTTTTGAATATATCATACCATTCCCTCCTGGCATTTCAGTTGAGAAATCTGCTGACAATCTTATGGGGACTCCTTTGTATGTGACTCTTTTTTCTCTGAACGCTTTGAATATTTTTTCTTTATTTTGTAGTTTTGACATTTTAATGATAATGTGTCTAAGTGTAAGTCTGCTTCAGTGTCTTTTCTTAGGGACTCTGAGCTTCCAAAAGCTCTGGAAGCTTGCTTCATTCTTCAGGTTAGGGAAATTCTCAGCTACTATTTTTTCAAATACCAGTTAGATTCTTCCCCCTTTTGTCTCTCTCTTCTCCTTCTGGGACCCCTATATAATGCAAATGTTTTTTTCTTTTGATGTTACCCCATAGGTCTCAAATGCTGTCTTAAGTTCTTTGCATTCTTTTTTCTCTTTGCTGATTTGCTTGAATGTATTCTTCTGCCCTGTCTTCTAGATCACTGATTCTATTGGAGGCTTCATCCATCCTTTTCTTGAGTCCCTCTATTGAATTCTTTAAGTCAGCTATTATGTTCTTTATTTCTTTGACATCTGTTTTGAATTGCTTCATTTGTTCTCCTTTGTTTTCTTTTTATTCCTCAGTTGTTTTCTTGATTTCCATGAGTACGTATATCACTGTCGTCCTAAATTCATCCTCAGGTAGTTTACATATGTCTGTTGTATTCAGATTTTTCTCCTGGACTTTTTATTAGATCCATCATTTCACATACATTTCTCTGTGTCTTTGCTCTGTTTGGCGTTATTATTATGTTTCTGTGGATTAGGTTTCTGGGCAATGACCTTGTATAGGATATTGACTTGCACCGAGTAAGCCTGGATCTTGGTTTGGACACTGGGATCTCTTGCGTTTTGTGGCATCGCCACTGGTTGGATTTGTTGAAGTTCTTATGTGGGACCTCTGTTGCTGCCCGAAAGTTCAATCTATGAGGCTGGAGTTTGTGTGGGGGATGCAGAGCCTTCCTGCAGTGTTCCAGTCCCCAACCACAATGACCACCCTGCTGTTGACCAACAATCAGCAATCAGGCTGCAGTTTCACCTCCATCCACAAGGTGGAGATAGTGTGTAGTGTTGACTCTTCCTCTGGGAGACTCTCTTCTTCCTTTAAGCCTGAAGTTGGGAATTCAGGGACAATGTGGTGGGAAGGAATGGGAGTGGGCGATTCCCCTAGCTGCCTTCTGGTTATGGCGGTGCCAGCATAATTTTCTCACCAGGTCTCTTATTCAAACCACCAGGTCACTGTTACCTCTTCTGCCCTGTGCCTAGACCCTCTCCCCCAGCTCCGTTTCTGGGTCCCACTGGGTGGGCTTTCTTCTGCTTTTGAGATTCCTGGGAGAGTCAGTTTTTCCTGAAGTTCTGCCCCCTCCACCATAAATGCCCTGAATCCATTAAACATTTTGTTGCATCTAATTGGAGAGCCAAAATGAAACCTTTATAGAATCATCTAAGGCAATATTTATATTCCTCACATATAAGTACAAAAGTACTATGGAGAGATTCTCTGTGGGTTTTGAAACCTTGAATTTTCAAATAGGTAGAAAGGGTGTAAGAAGGGGCAGGGAGCCCCTAAGCAGAGACACAGGAATAGAGGGGTTGAGTAACTGGGAAATCCTCATTGGACCAGTGACTTCTAAAACTGACTTTTAATGATAAAACCCTAGTCTATGCCTTCCTTTCCAGAATTTTCTCTACATGGCCCAATCTAAAACCTGGTCCTCAAAAGTCCACCAGAGTCTATGGGTCACTTATACTTGAAGTTGAACCCCAATGCCTCACCATAATTAGTACACACACATACTTGGGTGCATACCTAGAACACAATTGTAATTTAATAAATGTCTAAGAATTTGCCTTTACATATATGTACTTAGCAAAGTGATAGGAGGAAAGAGATGGAATAAAAGATTCAGACAATATTAGGCCACTGTATAAGTGTTCTGGAAATATAAAAATCAGAATATTTGAGCTAGTCTGGAGAGGAATGTCGCTAGGGGCAATGACCTGAAATCAGGCAGCAGAAATGTGGAGCTGAACATGAAATTTCCCAGTTGGCCTGTTACACTAGGCTTGACAGCCCCAAGGAGCCAGTGGAAGTTCATGTCATTAAAAAGTTCTTACAGTAATACTCTGTTAATGAGAATAATCCCACTTTGCTGGGATTGGAGAATGTCTTTAGATATAACACCTTCAACTTTATTTTTTATGAAGCATCTGGCACATTTAATGGCTCCCTTTCTCTTGGCTGTCACCATCCAGCTCTAGTTCTCTTATTTCTGCAGCTGCTCTTAGTTTTCTTTCACAGGGATGCCCTCAATCTCAGTCCTAGCCCTTCTTGTCCCTCAACCTATGTAACTATATCCTCTACCACAGTGTCAGTGGTCCCAAATGGATATTCCCATCCTGGTCATGTCTCATCCCAGAAACTTGAGACTTGTATATCCATCTCCCCAGTGGTCCCTCTTTAGATGTCTGCTGAGCATCTCAAAGTCAGCATGGTCCAGCCTGACCTCCTACACACACTGCTCTTCCTCCATCCTTCTCCATCTCAGGAATGAGGCTTCAATCCCCTCAAATTTAAACAGAACCCTGGACAGCATCTTTAATACTAACAACTCCCTCTCTAAGTCATGCCCATTCTGCCTCCTGGACAGTTTTCAAATGTTCTAATTCTCTCCATAGTAATGGCTAACACCCTGGTCCAGCCCTCCACTATCTCCCATCTGGACTCTGCCAACAACCTGCTTACTCCTTATACTGATTCCACTCTGCTGCAACCTCCATGCCACAAGACAGCATTAATAAGTCATCAGGATCACAGTCTGCTACTCCCCATTTTAAATCCTTTCATTCATTTTATCCCATACACCTTTGGATAAATTCTAAAGGTTCTACCCTCTCTTGTCCCTGTCAACCTATTCTGCTTCATCTTGTAAGGTCTCCCATTTTTCTTCCCCTTCCCCAAAGCTTACCTTGTTCCAGACACTATTTTCTTTGAATTTAACCTGCCGGCGGCGGTGGGGTAAAGTGGGTGCTGGAGCTGTTCCTTCCTCCTGACCACCCAACCACCCTTTGTCCCTCAGCTTCCAGCTTAGACACCATGTTCTCTGGCAGCCTCCCCAGCCCCTAAAGAGGTCAGGGCTCTGGGTTACTTGTTCTCTCTGCACTCTCCTCCTTTAATCATCATATCACCATAGTGATTGAAAATGCCTTTTGTTACATGTATTTCACCACCAAAGGCCCTGAGCTCCAGGACAGCAGAACTGTCTGCCTAGTTTGTTCCTGTGCCCGAGGCCAAGCACAGAGCATGGCAAGTAACAGATGCCCAAGAAGTGTTTTGAAAAGCTAAGCGACATGACTATGTGTACAGGTCTAGCAGCAGGCTGCTTTTCTCACTTTTCTCCTTGGTCTCCTTGTAAAGGAAAGGTGGGATTATAATAGAGAATGCAGACCATGAGATGTGTTGGATACATGCCCTTAGATGTGTTGGGTTCATCTTTGGGGCCATGTCAAGGAGCAGTTGTCCCTGGGAGGCTGAGCATGTAAAAGGCAGGCATTCAGTAAACAGCATGCACTGAGCGCTTGCTGTATGCAGACCCAAAGGGCATCATAGGTGATTTTAATGAAACAGAGGATAGATTTTCTGTCCTAGAAAAGCACAAAGTTCTCAAGCAAGAGTTGACCTGAAATTGATAAGAGACAGAGCCTGGAAAGAAAGTTCCCTTTCAGCATAACATCTCTGCTAACTGAAGCATGCTGTAGCTGTGCCCTTGGCAGCTAACTGGTCCTCTCTCAGCCTCAGTCTCTCCACCTGTAAAATGGAAATAAGAATATCTGCTTGGCCTGAATCACAGGGCTGCCATGACAATAAACAAAGTACTGTATGAGAAGCAGTTTTTGCAAACTGTAATCCATTGTTCAAAGGCGAGGGGTTTGCAGGAGCTGGACCTGACATTCATGTAAAAGCAGGAACACAAAGTAAAGGGAGTCACTTAGATCTCGGCCTGAGTGGACCTGGCAGGGGTTCATTTGCCTGTCTAGAAAACTCAAGTGCTCTTGACACCACAAATTACTGGGTGATGGACAAGTACAGCACCAGACCTCAGGTTCCATGAGAACTCCGTGATTTCAGGAGGTGTGAGGGGAGCAGACGGCATCTCCACAGGGCAGGCAGGAGCCACTGGGAGTTGAGTCTCCTGGACCACTCTGCTGAGGCTGGACCCTATGTGGAGCTGTGGTTTTAATTACAGCCATCTATAGCAGTCTCCTTCTCTATTCAGCCCCTGAACCTTGGATGTCTACTTGAGAATAATACCAAATCCTCCTCTGTCACTATATTCTGAGTTTAAACTTACTAAAAGGTGGTCAGAATTATCCCTCACTGGTATAGCCCAAGTGCTGGCTATCTCCAGGAAGCCCTAGAATCTTCATCTTCAAGGAACTAATCTTAATACAGTTTAAAAATAAAGATGGTGCAATGCCTCCAGAAAATTCCACATTTCCTGCTTCCAATCTCCCCAGGGGCTCACAAACCATTGAGAAATTCTTACTTTGTTTTTTTAATGGAAAGTGCAGACAGGAATGAAGGCTAGCAGGAAAATAGATAAGTAGAGAAGGGAAGAAGCAGCATTTATTTATTTTATTTAGTTTTTCACACTGATTGTTCCTCTGGTCCCAAGTCCCAAACCTGGGTTCCTGGGGTGTATGTGATCTGCACCTGCCAGAGGCCATGCAATTAACCATAAACCATCAGGGCATGCTGAAAGTCTTACTTTTTGTGTCTGTTAGTATCCCACTCCATTTTGCTGAGTCCACCTGTCTTTCTTCGCTTTTCACCTCCTGCATCTAGTCTCTTCTCTTCATTGCCTTCTGACCTAGACCTAACCCAGAGCACAGCCCTTTTCCTTTGATTTCCCAGAGCAACCAGTATACAAATCTATGTATGTAGCTGAGTTATATCAAAGAAGAAAATCCAGCCTAGCACAATTTGAATGAGCATCCAAGGTCTTAGGAGTCCCAGAGTCATAGGATTTCCTGCTGGATTTACCTAACCTCAGACCAACTGGTGTCTGTTCTATTTCCTGGGCCTCTACTTCTTTAGGCTCCTTCTGACAGTCGATGACATATGTCAGGGTTAAGAGCACACATGCCAGACTTACACAGCCTAAGAGAAAATACTCCCCCGGCTACTTCTTAGACCAGTGACAGCAAAATTCTTACTATACCTGTGACTCCACTTCTCCATCTATAGCATACTATTAGTATATTTAGGAAGTCCTCACTTGACATTGTTTTAGGTTCTCAGAAAGTGTGGTTTCAATCAAAATGACATATAAAAGAGTTTCTCGAATAGCATCATTTTGTTCAACATAGACAGGGACATATATTTTTTTCTCCCATCAATATTACAACAAAACAATGTCATTTGAGGACTAACCTTACATCATGGGATTGCTTGATTAATGAGTTAATATAGCCAAGCTCTTACAACAATGCTGGGAATGTGGGCCATTATTATCCTCCTCTTTCCGTCCACTTCTTGCTTCTACACTGCCTCCACTGCAAATGTTCCCAACCTCTTATACAGAGCCCTTCAGTACTGTTTCTCCTGAATTTGCTTAGGCTAGGTTCTGGAAATTCATATTCCATAGCACCACCCATCATGGAAAGAAATCAGACCCTTCTCAAATTATGGTCCCTAAACCTGCAGTTGCAGTTTTACCTGGAGCTGGTCAGATTTCCAATCAGAATTTGCATTTTATGAAGATTCTTTCAGTACATCAAAGAGTGAGAAGCACTAAATAAGACCACATTGCTGGAAAGTAGAAGAGACTGTAGTAAATTGGATGTATATAGTGTTTTTATTTTGCTTTGTTCTTACTTCACCTGTTTAACCCTGCTTGGGGTGTGGGGTACATCTCAGAGTCAGCCAAGGAGGCCATTTAGTTTCATGCTATTTTATTCACTGAGCAGGAAGCAGTGACACAGCTCAGTACTGGCTTAGTGAGAAGGAGAAGACAAAAACAAAGTAGATGATCAAAAGGGCTTCACCAAGACGTGGTTGTGTCAAGAGCAGATACCACACCCTCAGCACTGACCACCCAGCAGAAGAAAATCAACCACAGTTACCCTGTGAACAGTCAGCAATCTTAGACAGCCCTTCTAGCTCCAAATGAGCTTCAGGAACTTTAAGTCTGAGTTTTGGAAATGTGAACTAAAGACCTTCAACCTCAGAATCACTTTGGGAGCCTGTTAAATGCATATTCCTGGCCTATTTCTGACCTACTGAATCAGAAGCAGCCTGGGATTCAGGACTCTGCATTTTAACCCCCACTCCCCCAGACTTCCACCCACCCAATCAGGAAGATTCTAATGCACCCTGAAGATTGTGTTCAAGCATCCAGAGAGACAGTGTGCCAAAGTTACCAAGGACAATGGCTCTGGAGCCAGACACCTGGGTTTTGAGCTCAGGGATACCACTTAACAGGTTATGTAAATGGGCAAATTGCTTAACCTCCCTGTGCTTAAATCTATAAAATATTATAAAACTTTATTAAGATCTTAAAGATCTCAGAAAAGTACTTGGTCATAATAAATGCCAGATAAATATGTGTGACTTACTTACTTTAGAAGAGAGGTCCTGACTGAGGACTGACTCTCCCTGAGTCACAATCCTAGATCCTTCGTGTTAGGAGACAGCACACAGTCCAGAAACTCCTGGACCATGAATCTGAGTTTGCAAAAAGCTCCTCACAGACCTGTAGTGCTCACATTTTCTTCATTTCCATGTAAAAACCCATGGTAATGAAAATTCCCTAGCCCCATTATTTGACTGCGAGATGCTTACCCAGTTTAAGATAGCACAGTGTTTCTCAACTTTGATGAGATGCCAGAATCACCTGGGAGGCTGTAAAAACTACTGATCCCTAGAGCATCAGAGATTCTGATATAACTGTTCTGGAATTTGACCTGGGTATTTGGAAACTCTGAATGCTTCCCAGCAGATTCTAATATGTAGGCAAGGTTAAAACAACTGATACAAAGTAAAGCTACAACTCGGTAAGTAGACTTTTTCCAGTGAAAGGAGGGCCTGTTATCATTTCCACTATAGCTTTTTCAGGACAGAGATGGGTCCTTAGCCAGGAAATCTCAACAACTTACTCTTAAACCTGCAGAGTGGGAATTCGAATATCTGGGCTTTGAGGCTTGGATCTGATGTCAAGTCCAAATGCAGCCTCCTCCATAGGGACTAAGGCTAGGAACAAGGAATGGTGGCGAGGCCTAGAAAGAATGGCTTGTATGGGTGGTTCTGGTTTAGGCTCTCTCAATAATGTTGCAGACAATTTAGGACTACAGTCATTTAAAGGTCTGATTAGGGGTAGAGAAATCTTTCAAAGGTGACTCATTCCCATGGCTGTTGGCAAATCTCAGCTTCTTGCTGGCTATTGACAGGAGACTTCAGTCTTTTACCATATGAATGAACTATCCCACAGGACTAATTGAGTGTCTTACAATATGGCAGTTAGCATCATCCAGCGCAATAAGAGAGACAGAGGGAGAGGGAAGGGAAAGCTGCAGTGCCTTTTATGAACTCATCTCAGAAGTCAACCACCATTGCTCCTGCTACATTTGGATAGTTAAAAGCAAACCACTAAATTCAGCTTACATTCAAGGGGAGGAAAATTAGGCTTAATCTTTTGAGGATCAAAATGGCAAAGAACTTGTGGATAGATTTCAAAACTACCACCCTCTTCATCCTCCGGTTTCAGTTAAAATGGCGTTTCTTGAAGAAAGATGCCCTTGACCTGTGAGCATGAAAATAGGATTCAAGGTCATCTGATAACCTTCCACAGTACCCTTTCTCTACCTCATCACTACTATTTCCATCCTGAAAAAAGATGATAGATAGAAACTAGAAATTTCTAAAGGGCTAATTGTTCTCTTCTCCTTTACTACCTCCTGCTGACAGTAATTCTTGTCTTTGCTAAGAACTTGAGCATATCATCCAAATTGAAAGAAATGGGTCTTTGATTTCTAGTGGGAGAGTCGCCATAGAGTTTTGCAGGTTGCAGGAAATAAGGCTCCTCCCATTATCTCCCTGCTGCCCAGAAATGAAGCTGAATTGTCTCTGCCAGTTTGGCAGTTGGAGCCAGGTCAACCATCAGCATAGTTCTTCCTGACACCTATTCCTCCGGCACCCGGGCCATGGACAGCCTAGTTGACCATCCTCACCTGAGCAACTTCCTTACTTGTAGAGAATACCCCTGATAGGGAGGGACACATGTTGGGCTCATGCCATGCTGTTCTCCAGTGCACAGGAGGCTATCTGGCATTGTGGGGAGTCAGGGGGGACAAAACTCTTGATTATCATCTAGGAATTACTTTTAGGATTAATGTCTAGGAATCCCACAGGCCAAGGCTGAGAGGAGACACAGGTTCCCTCTAGGTACGTAACTGCCTGAAATTCTTGGATAAAAGGTAAGTTCCCCAGGGCTTGACAGATTGTTCCAGAATAAATTCTCCTATTCAAGGTGGGGTTCAGGGAGAACACCTTGGAAATCAAGTGACTCATATTCACATTAAAGTGAAAATAACCAAGCTAGCATCTTTCCCACGTGCAGAATGGAGTAAAGACCAAATAGAAATCCAGAGGGCACAAAGGAGAACCAAAAAGTAAAACTGGAAGTTGAAATAAATGACATTTGAAGTTCCTTTAAACTTGAAGATTCTGTAAAAAAAATTTTCAACCTCATGACCCCTCTCCTCAGAACTAGAGGGAAACCTGAGGATAGAAAACAAGCCATTCTGTTTTGTTTCTCTTTAATACAGTTGATGCTTCCATCATGGGCAGGAGGCAGAGGAAGAATATGAGTTGGACTAGAGCCAGAGATGATCTATATGAGCTCACTGTGGGTTTCCAAAAGTAGAAGATTCCTGTTTGGTATGATTTGGTAGGTAATTTGGGGGGTCTGGGAATGCAATTGTCACTCATTTATATGGAAAAATTCCTGAGCATTCTCATACCCTGAAAATAACCTAAAGTTATCATCCAGTACAATAAGAGAGACAGAGACCACAGAGGGGAAAACCTGTATCTGTATATTGTGAGTTCCTATCACCATTCAACTTTCGCTTTAGAATCTTTGGAAAAACAAAGAAATAAAAAAATTAAACTTATTTATAATCCTATCATGCAAAGACAATATTTAATAGTTAACTAAATTTCTTTTTCAGAATTTAATTGTTTATATATGCAGTGTATATATGCAGCATGTTCTCAATTTTGTTAAAAAACACACATATAACTATACACTTAATGACTATATACATATATACATATATATATGTACTTTTAGCAAAACTGAGAGCATGTTGTATATGTAACTTTGTGTTCTGCTTTTTCAGTTAGACAACTTGGTTATATTGACTGTATAATATTGCATCTGTACCTTTCCCTATGTCATTTGTCTCTACAATTTTATATGTCTGCCAGAAATATTTGTGCTTAAATCTTCTTATTTCCCATTATTTCATGAGGCAATTATCCTAACCAATGGAATTGAGTTTATTTTGAGGTTCATATTCACACTGAGAAATGATACTTGAAAAAACTTATACTAAATTCTATTCCAACTAACAGTATATAAAAGTGCCAGTTTAATTATTGTTGTGCTTGTATTCACAGATTATTTTATTATTTCTATATGAAAAACCTGACTCGTGCTGATTTTCATCTCATTGACTAAGAGTAAGAATGATATTTTTCATAGGTATATTTAGTCTCCTCAATTTCACTCATTAATTATGTAATAAATTTTTACCTAGGGAAATAAACATTTTTCTTTGTTTCACTTATTAATTTTAAGAGATTTTCATAAATGAAAGATGTTCATTTTTTTCTCGAATATTCTTAAAAATATTTTTCTCAGAGTGTCATTTGCCTTTCACTTTTATAACAAAATGCATCTTTTTTCTTTCTGTTTTCTTCTACTTTAAAAAATGCATTCTTTAGTGGTGATTTTAATGTAGTCTATACAGATGTTGATTTATAAGGATGTACACGAAAAACATGCTATAATGCAAAGTTACTTCAATAGAAAATTATTTCAAAGAAAAGTGTTTCATGATCCTCAACAAATTAACTACCTGTTTATATTTATTTCTTATTTGTGATCTTCCATTTCTATGTTTTAGTCTGTTCCCAATGGTCATCTGGGTGAGATTTTCCTCCCAACTAGCAACAAATTTGCATGTTGATGCATCCTTGCCCAGATGACCAGGGAGTTTTCAGAACTGATCATTTTAAAGTTTTAATCTCTATGTTTGAATTACAACTTTAATACATGTTAATACTTGGTAGAGTAAGTTCCTTCTCTTTACTTTGATCTATTCTGACCACTGGTCACATCATTCTTCTGGATGAACTTCAGAATCATCCTGTTAATGTTCAAAGGGATTTATTTTGAAACTAGGAGCTATATTGAAAGCAATGATCTTTTTCACAATATTCAATTTCCCATTCAGAAATATGGAATGTATTCAGGGACTTGACATCTCTCCATAAAACAGTTCTTCCTATGGAACCCAGGTATATCTTGGAACTGTTATGCTTACCTGCTATGTTTTTCCCTGCTGGGGATTTTTTTTTAATCTCATATGTTTTAACTGTCCATTTATCTTGTATCTGGCAATTCTGCTAAACTTTCTTATCAATTCTAAAAGATTTTCTGTCAGTTCCCTAGGGTTTTCTAGGCATAAAATCTTATTTGCAAATACTGATAAATGTGCCTCCTTCTTTCAGAAGTAATTCCACTACTTTCTATTGTCTTGTTCTAATAGTGAGAAAAAGCATCACTGTTTTGTTCCTGATGCTGATGGAAATATTTCTTGCATTTTCCTATTAACTATGGTATAGAATGTTGGTATACATTATGTATTTTTTTATATTAAGAATCCTACTATTCCTAGATTCCTAAACATTTGAAAAGCAGGAGAGCTGTTAAATTATGCCCTTTTATTATCCAATAAGATTGGCATAAGTTATATTACTATAGAAATATGTTGTGATTTCAAACACATTAAAACATGAAAAAGAAAAGAGATACCTTAGAATTGAGATGGATGTTCTTATATTGTCATATGATTAACGTTACTCTTTCATGGAGAAGTATATTTTTCATTATGTTATTGAATTTGGTTTGTTCAGCTTTAATTTGGAATTTTAAAACACAATCATAAACAATATTTTGTAACATTTTTAATGTTCTTTATTAGGTTTTTATATTAGGATTCTCAATTTCCTTAATAAATTCTAGCTTCAAATTGATTTGCTTTCCCATTTTCATTTTGCTTAGCAATTATATATGTAGCACAAAAACTATGGATCTTGAAAGACTGAACAATTATGTGGATAAAAGTTTTTGTCTCAGAGACATCTTTTTTAAAAGTACTATTATAATAAATTATTTATTTTTATATTTACTGAGCACTTCTGATTTTCAAATTCTTCTGAGTTAAAGGGGATCATTTATAATTCTTTGATAAAGCATTTCCTTTGAGATATTTGTATTTACTGCCAAAGAAAAATTTGCAATATTTCATTAATCTTTAAAGAAATGTCTGTATCCTTTGGTTTATTCCTTTCTTATCCTTAGTTTTATTTGTATTCTATTCTCTTACTTACATTTATGAGAGATTTGCCCTTTTGTCAAAGAACAAGCTACTGAGTTTACTTTTTGTATTTTCTTGTTTTTATTCCTTCAGTCTTTATTTATTTCCTCTTTGTTTTCCCAGAGTGAGATTTTTAAATAACTTCTCACATTGATTTGATTGTTTTACTTTGGGTTTTATTGTACAATATTTGTTATTATTACATTATTTAAGATAATGCATGTACCTATGGAGATAACTAATCATGTCAAATTCATTTTGATGTGTAATATTCTCATTTCATTATTTTCTAAATAGCCCATAATCATAGTTATTATTCCACTTTCACCTAATAATTGAGGTTTTATTAATTGCTTACTAATCTTTTATTTTTGATTTATATAGCTCTTTATGCTGTTCCCCCCTTTCTCTTTCACTTTTATTTTACTACACTTTCTGAGAAAACCGAGTCTTTGAGAAGGTTTTGATTTATTTTGGGATTTGAAGGGTCTATTAAAGTCACTTTTATATATGTTTCATGGCATTTTGAAAAGAAGATGTAATATTCATTGGTAGGCTATAACAGATTTACTATGCCAATTAATTCTGTATTTTGAAGTGTATTATTAAGATTTTCTGTGTATTTATTTGTCCCGTTAAGAATTGCTAAATACTTGAAGGGACATTTCTCACAGAAACTTTTATTGCATCACTATCGTTCCTATTTTTGATTTTTATAGTTCATTTTTATAGTCATGTAGTACATTTTACTTTTATACTTCCACTGTAGATGTCACCTTTCATCATTTAAAAAAAAATTCTTTATACCCTAGGTGACACAGTTTGTCTTGCAATCTAATTTGTGTGACATTTACATGCCACTTTATTGCCTTTGGTTTATATTTACCTGGTAAGTCTATTCCCATTTTTATTGTTAGAATTTCTGCATCATTTTGTAATATTCAACACATACTTGGATTTTTAAACTGTTTTATTTTAATAGGGGATTAGTAATGTGTGTTTGTAATCACAAATGATATGTTTATTCTCCAATCTTTATGTTGGTTTGGGCTTATGTTTTAAATCTTCTTTCCTGATTTTATTTCTAAGAATGTACTTATTTTCTTTAATCTTCTCCTTGACTTAAATGATATGCACAATGTTTTTATTTTTATCAAATCTTACCTTTAACTCTACTTTAGATGATTTCCACTCTATAGTTTTCTAATTATTAATAATTAGACCCCTTCAACTCCCTGACTCAGAGAAAGACAACGTGTTATGATTTAAGGCTTGGATTGCCCCATATTTCATTTGTTTAATGTAATCTTGGAATTAAAACAAAGTTATTGATATTTTCTTCTAATTTATCAGATAGGTTTATAAAAGTTATTTAAACCTGATTGCATTCCTTCATTTACTTAGTATCATATACTATAGGTTCTAGGGATAAAACAGTGAACAAGATAGAAAAGTTTCCTAAATTCCTGAAACTTAAATCCTGGCAGAATTAGATAATAGCTGTATGATGAACATTAAATAAATAAAAAAAGAAATTTCAGGTAACGATAACTGCAACAAAGGGGGGAAAACAGAATAATGTAATAAAAGGAGTAGGGTGTAATTGGCTTAAATAGTTGATGAAGCCTTGTTGGGAAAGGGTACTTGAGCCATCATTTGACCGAAGAGATAAACCAGTTATGCATAGAACTGAGGGAGAGTTTCACATGGAAAGAAGAATAACTGTCAGCCTGCTACAGAGGAAAGAAGGACAGTGAGGTTAAAGCACAGTGAAAAAGGAGAAAAGTTGTTTGACTAAGGTCAAAGAGGCAGGTAGGGTCTCACAGGACAGAATCAGGCAGGGTTCTTCAGAGAAATAGAACCAATAGATGCTATATCTGTATCTGTACCTATATCTATGTACATATATAAGTGTATTTATTATAAGGAATTGATTCATGTGATTATAGAAGCTAAAATATCCCAACATCTGCAGTTGTTAAGGTGGAGACCCAGGAGAGCTGATGGTGTGTTCCCGTCCAAATGCCAATAGTGTCCAGGCACAGAAAGAGTTAATGTTTCAGGTTGAGTCCAAAAGCAGGAAAAACTGATGTCCCAGCTGAAGGTCATTGAGCAGGAGAGGTTCAATGTTTGTTTTCTGTTCAGGCCTTAAGATGACTAGATGAGACCCCACCATCATTAGAGAAAGCAAACTGTTTTACTCAGTTTACTGATGCAAATTGTCATTTCATATGTAAACACTATCAGAACACACCCAAAGTAATGCTTGACCAAATGTTTGGGCATCTTGCAACCCAATTAAATAGACATAAAAATAAACCACCACAAGGACATAAGAAAAAGTATGGATTTTATTTTAAATATGAAGGCAAGCAACTGAGGTATTTTAAACAATATGTAATTATTTTTAAGAAAAGACTCAGATACTATGTAAAAAGCTGACACAATGGTGGCAAAGAGTGTAAGCAAATATAGAATAGGGTGCTATTGTAACAGTCCCAAAAAGGAAGTATAGTAGCTTGGAGTAGTGTGCAATGAAAAAGATTGAAAAGTGTTTTAAAGGTAGAGAATATGGGACTAAGTCATGAATAGGATGTTAGGATAAAATTTATCCCAGAAAAGCATCAAGATTAGGATAATGCCTATGACTTTACCCTGAGTAACTGGAGATGGGTGGAATATCTGTTTATTATTAAGGATACATATCAAAGACGAACTTAGACATCAAGAATTCTACTAAGTGCATCTATAGGTTGCCCAAGGAGAGATGTGGAATAGACGTAGTGTATGTAAGCCTGACATTCAGGGAAAGATCAGTACTTGATAGCTTTTTAGTGTCACTAGAGGACTAAAGGACACTCTTAATAGTGGGAGGAAGTGTGCTTTGCCACTACCAGCTCTGAGGTCCTTGGGAGATACCAAACCCTTTTTACCTGTGACTTCTGTTAGAACTGTAGTCTGCCTGATGCCTGGTCCACAACCCCAAGGCCTCTCGCCCATGCCCATGCCTGCAATGGAAAACTTTGCTTAAGAGCATAGCTAGTCTAGATATGGCAACAGAAACTATTCAAAATCACTGGGGAAGTTCTGTAGGAAACTCTTTGCATCCCCTGCCCTGCTGAGGGCCAGGCTGTCAGGTCTTAGAGCTGACTGTGCAGAGTTCAGTCTACACAGCAACATAAAGACCACCACCCTGGGCTTTTACCATAGCCCTGCAAATGCAACCTGATATCCTAACACAAACAGGTCATTATATCAAGGCATGGAAAGAAGTCTCCTTCATCTTCACCCACATAAACAAAGAGTATCAAAAAGAATTGAAAGACATAAATATACTCCAATCACAGACCAAAACAAAATCCCCAAGGAAAATCCTAATGCAACAGAGTTAAGTAAACTACATGCAAAATATTTTTAAACAACAGTCTTAATGATGGTCACTGAAGTCAATAGAACAATGGATGTAATAAGATCAAACCAAATCTAAAAATAAGATCTACAACAAAAGATGGAGGAAATAGGAGAAAGTTCCAAACAGAATTCATAGAGCTAAAGAACATAAAGACTAAAATAAAAAATGCAACAGAGTGGCTCAACAGTAGCCTGAGATATATCCAACTGAATCAGTAAGCTAGACTACAGGGCTGTGGAGCACATGAACAGACCAGCAAAAGAAGAAAGAATGAAAATAAAAGAAGAAAGCATAAGAGACAAGTGGAATAATGTCAACAGGAAAAACATTTGAATCATAAGGATCCTAGAAAACAAAGAGAGAAGGAAGGGGAAGAAACTTTTTTAAAGAAATGATAGCTTAGAACATTTCTAAGCTCAGGTCCAGAAGGTTCAGAAAATTCCAAACTGAATAAACTCAAATAGACACAAACCAAGACACCTTGTAATTAAAACGACAAAAATACAGAGAGAAAACCTTGAAAGCAATTAGAGAAAAATGAGTCACATAAAAAGTTTAAAATTGCTTAAAAATTTCTCTGAAGAAATTTTACAGGTCAGAAGGGAAAAGCATGATATATTCACAATGCTGAAAGAAAACGACCTCAATCAAGAATACTCTACCCTGCAAGGTTATCACTTTTAACTGAAGGAGTGATAAAGAGCTTTGTAGACAAACAAAACTTATAGGAATTTGTCACTATTAAATATTAAACCAGCTTTGAAATAAATACTAGACGAATTTCTATAAGATAAAGGAAACGCCACTTAGAAGCAGCGAGACAACAAAATTATATGCGGAGGAGAGTAAAATATGGGCTACTAAAATACACTTGAGATTAACATGCCATCAAGTTTTTAAAAGTTTTAAGTATAGAAACTTACGTGTAAATACCAGTATAATCGCAAATATATATCCATAAAAACAAAGAAAAAAAGGAAAATTAATCAAGCTAACTTAAAAAAACTTTAAAAGTACAAGTAAAAGAGGAACAAATGTTCAGCAATAGTTCACTACTATTTGCTACTAGAACAAAAACAGACACATTGATCAATGGAATCATATCGAGAGTCCAGAAATAAAGCCACACCTACATGGAAAGTTAATCTGACAAAGATGCTAAAAGCACACAGTGGAGTAAGGAAAATACATTTAATAAATGGCTCTGGGAAAACTGGAAAGACGTCGGCAAAAAAAAACACAAAAAAAACCAGGTTACTCATTATCACCATACATAAAAGTTAACTCAAGATGGATCAAAGACCTGAACATAGAATTGAAACCATAAAATACCTAGAAGACAAGGTAGGAAAAACATTCCACGACCTTAATCTCAAAGATGTATTTGGAGAAGGAACAACTATGGACAAAGAGGCCAAAGTAAAACTAACAATTAGGGCTATAGCGAACTGAAGACCTTCTGCCCAGCAAAGGAAACCACCATTAAAATAAAAAGACAACCCACAGATTTGAAGAATATATTCACAAAGCATATATCAGATAGGAGCTAATGTCCAAAATATGTAAGAAGCTCACATACTTCAACAATAAAAAAGCAAATGACCCACTCAAACGATGGACAAAAGAACTGAATAGACAACTACCTCAAGAAGACACACAGATGACCTGCAGACACCTGAAAAAAATGTTCTACATCACTTATCATCAGAGAAATGCAAATAAAAACTACAATGAGATACCACCTCACACAAGTGAGAAGGCCTATATATAAACATGGAAATAGCAGGCTTTGGAGGGGTGTGAAGAAAAAGGAATCCTCCTATATGTTGGTGCAGTCTCTTTGGAAAACAGTATGGAGATTCCTCAAAGAAACAATGGTGAATCTACCATTCGATCTAGCAATCTCTCTCTTGGGCATATACCAAGAGGATGCAAAATCTCTAATCAGAAAAAATATCTGCATCCAGATGTTTATAGCAGCACAGTTCACAATAGCCAAAACATGGAAACAACCTAAATGCCCAACAACAGATGACTGATAAAGAAGCTGTAGCATATGTACTCAATGGAATTCTATGCAGCTACTAAAAAAAATAAAGAAAAGAATTAAAAAAAAAAAAGAAATGGTGCTCTTTGCAACAATCTGGATGGAACTGGAAGAGATCATGCTAAGTAAAATAAGCCAGAAAGAAAAAGAAATAAATGATGCTATCACTCGTATGTGGAATATAATGAAATGAAATAATAGATAAACCAGCAAAAACTCTCAGGACACAAGATGATGACTGCAGGGAACTGGGGTCTGGTGGGAATGGGGAGGAATAGAAAGAAGGGAAAAGACACTGGAACTCTGGTGCAAGGTGTGGTGTGAAATACAGATTGAGATACAATGTCAATATTCAAAAATGAATACAGCATCGTGAACAAAAGAATTAATAATTATCAATAACTAAAAAAAGATTGTGAAGAAATTATATCCCTTGTATTTTGTTGATCAAATGCGAAATAGTGCAGCCACTGTGGCATACAGTTTGACAATGCCTCAAAAAGTTAAACACAGAATTACCATGCTACTGACCAATTCTTCTCCCAGAGAAGAAAAGTAATGGTACGCTCACATATGGGATGCTCATCATGGTTGAGGTGTGAATATTAGGCTAGAGAAGCTGGTGCTGGTGTCTCAGTAATCAAGGATAATGCTATAGATGTTTTGGCATGTATCTTTCCAGTCTTTTTTTTTTCTTTATATCTATATGCACTGGTATTTTTATTTTCCATAGGGTCATACCACATAGATCAATATATATCAGCATGGACTTCTTTCATACTAACCTAGCATATTTTAAGAATAAAAATAGGCATTGTGTTTGTGATTGTTGCTGATCTAATCATTTAAGTTTTGTCCTGAGAAATGATTATTTTTGTAAGTTACATCCTCATCTTCTGTCTTCTATATATGTGATCTTCTTATTCATTGTTCTAATTTATGTAGCAAACATAATATGTACTGTATGTCAAACACTGGTTTAAGCACTATATCAATAATAATTGACTTACTTTAATATCATAGATCCCTTTGAAGCAGATACTACTATTCATTCCATTTTATAGTCAAGAACACTGAGGTAAAAATAAATTACATACGTAGTCCTATATCACACTGCTAGTATGACTAATGTCTGGATTTGCATTCAGGAAATATAACTTCAGAGTCCATACTCTTGATTCTCTTTTATGTTGCCTCTCCATTCAATATTGTGTCCATTTTGCCTCCATTCTGGGGCCATAAAACTATACAGTTGTCTATAATGTTGCTGCTTCAGTCTTCTGCAGCTTCAATTTTGTGATTTCCTATCTTCAGTGAGACATTAAATTGTGAGATTATATGTTTAGTTTCTTTGTCATTCTCATCATTTCTGGCTATTTACTCCTCATTGTATTATGTTCCTGTTTCATGGAAGACAGGACTTCATGTCCCTTTCAAAGTATCTTCAGAAGCTTCTCAACATTTTATTTCTCATAACTTGTTATACAATTTTTAATATAGTCACTTACATTTTCCTACTTTTCAATATCAAAATTAGAAGTGATACATCCACACTTAGTGTTCACCAGTAGATGTGGTGTGTATAGCTCTATAATTCCTTTCACCTCACTTGCTGACCTTGGTTTTGGGAGAAAAAAGACCCTCCTTTGTAAGTATTTAGCTAGAGAGCAGAAAACTGTACACAAGGACGCCAGGATCTAAGCAGATGGTCATCAAGGTCAGTCCTACTGCATAAATGTCCTTCAGTTCTCCGGCTCATCCAAATTAAACTCAACATGCAGTGGTACTAGGGTTCTTTCTACCTGCACAAACGTACTCATGGGAACATCTTGTACGTAATAATATCTAAAACCATTATCCTTATTTCCTTTCATCTCAGCGGTTCTTGCAGGGGACATGGAAAGGAGAATTACCGAGAGGGAGAATCAGTGAACTGCATTCTGAACTTACCAATGAGCAATAAAATGGGAGAGGTGCGGGAGCTGCCATTTTACTGTTCTGATCCAGTTCTGATTATTCAGTAGTTGCTACCCTGATGGTTGATGCCTGTATGGTCATGGTTGTTGAATATTTTTAATATCACCCCTGGGTAGAAACAGTCTACAGGAAATCAAACTTGCTCTGTATCATTGGCAAGTCATATGCTGACGCCCCAATTGTAGCTCTGATTTTAGTTTTCGTAGATTGTTCAGTCTTTGTGTGCGCTCCTACAGATTCTGATAGCACGTTGACTATCGTCTTGGTTGTTGGTGGGGTTCCTTCAGTCTCCAAAGACTAATTAAGAAACTGTTTCATGCCAAGCATTTTGGGCTATAATCCTAAAGCAAGAGCACAAGACTTTGCTCCCACAAATCCCCATCTTTTCCCATGTCTGCATAGTTGGAATCTTGAAAACTGTCTAGAACTGTTATCCAGGAAACCCTTTAAACTGGAAAGTGATAATGTCCTTTCAATGAGAATCATAACCAAAGCAGTATGGAAAACAGAAAATTGCCTTGAGCTGGAATCAGATGGCTGAAGTTGTAGTCCTTGCTTCACCACTGATATGTGAGGACCTTGTGGGAGCCACTGGGGGCCTCAGTTTCCTACGTGTGAAACAAGTGGGTTGGACCAGATTATCTCCAAGATTTCTGCCAGCTGTAAAATTCAATATTCTCAAGATAAATGTCCTTCCCATTAAAGTAGGTGTCTCAGAAGTCATTTTTTATCAGTGGATCTCCAAGCTTATGTTTATCAATACAGTAGTCTGATTCTCCTGACCCTCTTTATACCATTCCTAATAAGAAATGTACCAACCATATGTGAAACACATGGCGTCTGTCCAAAGGCCATTCGAGATACATAAATTTCACACGTGAGAGATGCAAAACACATGTCGACACATCTCAAATCCGCATGTACATTTCGGTTACGGTTTAATGGTACTTAATTTTGAGAGTTATTCAGAATTCTGTTGGAGGCATTCCTTTAGAAATAATTTTTAGATGGAGTCCAAGAGGTCCTTGTATAAAAACAAGTAAAAGTTCTCTAAATTTTTGTGAGATGGCCAGAGAAATGGAAGTCTTATGAATTTGGTCACAGAGCTAGGCATCTCACACCTTGTGATATTTTGATAAAGCACCAATAAAATAGAAGGTTAAGTAAATGCTAGACTCATTATTTCACTTTGAGGGACTATGGTTTCACCTATAAAGTCACAATGGAAAGGCACAGTTGGTCCATCTGCTTTGACTGTCAGCCCAAATTGAGGCCCCTTTCCTGTGTTCTGCATATGTTGGTCACTGAATGTAAGTTCATGCCTCTCTTGTTTCCTGCTGAACTTCTCTTCATTCCTCCAGACCTTGCTCAACATCACCTCCTTGGTGAAGCCTTCTTTAATCTCTCCATCCTCCATTTGTGGCCTTACTTTTTCTCTCTCTCACACATCACACACACGATGCCTAGATGCCTATCACTCTACCTGTCAGGCTAAACAGCTTTTGTTTTCTTTCCATAATGAGAAACAATTATTGAGCAATTAAGGAGTAATAAATGTGTTTCTTTTATCCGTGGAATTTCTGGTGCCTAGTAATATGCCTGACATGTTTGCTAATTAACTCAGGACTCAATAAATGTCTGTCGACACTGAAAATCTGAGATTCAATTGGATTGCGAACCTTTGAGGTTTAGCAGGAACAGTCAAAGTCCATACCTTGTTTCAGAACAGAGACCTCAGCTCTGAGTTTTCTCTCATGGAACCACTCAAACTCTATTTGAGAAAGAATATATTAGGCCAAAGCATCTGCTGCAGTGCCCCCCACACCATCCAGCATCCAGAAGAGATCAGAAGGAAGGGAAAACACTGTGCAGGAAGGGTGCTCTCAAATTGCTTGGCTACTGTTAAAGTTAGGGAAGAAAGAACAGGTCCATGATGCAGAGGATAAGGGATAAGTGAGAAGGAGAAAACAAAGTCTGCCCGATCAGGACCAGCTAGCAGCAAAGCCAAGAAGTCAATAAAGCTGATTCCCCCAATGATCTTCCATACCTGCATTGTTCACAGGAGGCTAGTGAGCACTAAAATGCAGCCAGTCCAAAGCAGCATGTGCTGGACAAAATAACACCACATTTCAAGAACTTAATTCAGAAGAAAAAGAATGTAAAATTATCGCATTTTATTATATTTTATACTTATTACATGTTGAAATGACAATATTTTCTATATATTAGGCAAAATGAAATGTGTGCTTTAAATGAAAGTCACTGGTTTCTGTTAACTTTCTACAATGTGGCTCCTAGAAAACTATGTGGCTCACAAAGATTTTCTTTTGTCAGTGCCTTTCTAAACCAGGGCTTCCTTTTCAGTCCCAGTTATCATCATCTTATCTGCATAGTTACTGCTGTTTTTGAGGGTGGTAACCGGGAAGCTCTGGAAGAACCTAGTATCTCCAAGACCCAGAAATGTGTGCTCTCAGGGTAAACTGATACGTATTCACGGAGCCAAGAGGCCTTGTTCAGTAGCTGGCCCAGTGGACTTCACATCAACCACCACCGGGACCTGTGTGACTTCCTTTAGTTCTGGCTGAATTTCTCCCTTCGTGGGAGGAGGAAATTATAAAAAGCCATTGATATTTTCCACAAGCACATACTGATAAGAGCAAGTGGCCCAGACTAAGGTAAATAAACTCATATGTCTACAAAAGCCAGGCAGGTAACATAAACAAGTGAAGCAAGGCAGCCAAGTGAATTCTTTCACTACAGTCACATTTTACACATTAAACACATAGGAATTTTCTTCATTTCCCCAAAGAAATATGCTCTCTTCCTTCTCTCTTCTTGTTTTTGTTTTCCAAATGTATGATGTTCTTGGCCAATCTTTACTTTTCCTGCTTTTGCTATAAAAAGGAATCTCACTCAACTTTTAACTCAATTTAAGAATAAGAAAAAGCAGTGCAAACACAGTGATCGATTGCAGCTGACACTGGCCTCAGGGCGGGGGCTCAGTAGGGAGTTGTGGGGACTGCAAAGAAGTGGGGAATGTGGCCCCACTCACAGGAGCAGCCCTGACACCACGCCAGCCAGTAGGTGCCAAGAGTTAACATGGGTCCCCTTGAGGCCAGATCCAATTTTTCAAGAGATGCCGGAAATCAGGATATTCATATGAAATCTCCCAATATCCAAGTGTTGCCAGCTAATTCAAATGTTCTAAAAACATAATATAAAAGTCAGAATTTTGTAATCCAAACAAAATATTACCTACAGATTAGGTCTGGCTCAGGGACTACCAGTTTTCAATCACTGGTCCAGGACTAGACAATATCTGCCTTGTGGAGGGGGGCGTGGTGTGAGGGAGAGAGAGAGAGAGAGAGAGAGAGAGAGAGAGAGAGAGAGAGAGAGAGAGAGAGAGAGAGAGAGAGAGAGAGAGACAGAGACAGAGACAGAGACAGAGACAGAGAGACAGAGAGAGACAGAGAGAGACAGAGAGAGAGACTTGAACACTTTCATATGCCTGGAACTTCATCTACTTTCCTTATTTAATCAGCCCAATAGCCTATGAAGAAGGCTTCACTACTAAAGAAACAGGTTTATTTCTGCTCAGTGATTTGTCCAGATAACTTAACCAGAAGATTCCAAACTGAGGAAAGCAGTCCACTTATTGTTCCTGAAACACAGCTTCATACCAGCATTTTCTGCTCACTTCTTGCTTGGGAAATGTTACAAAGCTACCTGATTGTCCCCTCTTTACCCTTGTTATCATGTGCCTTCTTGGATTTTCGGGGATCTCACCTCCTGTGATGAGTAATTGGCAATCAGGATATAATCACATCTTTGTCATCTCTTCCCCAAGCAAGCAGAGTTTAGGACACAAGTTTCTGTATCCTGAGAATGAAGAACAAGAACCTATACGTGACACAGACTTGACATAGTTTCTTGACTGTGACACAGTATCATTTCCTGGCTTCCCACTCCCCCTTACCCTTTGTGTCTATTCCATTCATATCCTTTGCCCCTGCCCTTGGACTGCTCGTGGTGACTATTATAGCACTGATGGAAGGAATGATGTCACATGTGATCCACAGAATATAAGGACAAGACCTATATAAAGGGGTTGTCGAGATCAACTCTTACAAGCCTTCATCTCTCAGAAAGGAACCCAAGGTAAGAGTGAGAGACCTGGTCCAAGTTTTCCTCCAGCCTAGAGTTGCAGTGCTGGAAGGGGCAGCTTTGCAGACAGACTGGAAACAAGAAGTAGAATCCCAACAGATTTGCCAGGAGTGAGAGTACTTTGCCCAGCTTCTTTCTCTTTCCCAACATTGCTGGAGTGTATCCCCACTTCTCCTCAAAATGAAATTATCTTTGGTTAGACTTGATAGTTGCCATTTAGGCAGAATAGCTTCCAGATAGGATAAGCTCCTCCTCTCCTTCTCCACATTAGGTTGCCAGATACCCCTAACCACCTGGGGCCAGGAGCAGACTCTTATAGACACTATGAGTCCCCACGATTATAGTAATAGCCAGAATATCATATCTTTCTGAAACAACTTACTAGGAAGAAAACACTTTCCACATTCCTTATTTTGTTTGACATTTACGATAACCTTATAATTAGCAAGCAGATATTATTGTGCCCATTTTGCAAATGAGAAAACTATAAACCAGAGAAGTTAAGTGACTCACCCCAGTCAAAGACAGGACTGACACTTTAATCTTCTAAACCCTTAAATGGTGCCCTTTTGAGTTTTCATTTGCTTTTAAAGCAAAGGCGCAGGCAGTAAAGAAGATGAGCAGCAGGTATGAAGAGAGAGGAGGAGGAAGCATTTATTTATTTTATTTAGTTGTCCATCTTGGTTGTTCCCCTCCTCCCGGCTCTGGGTCACAATACCTGCTCTTTGGGATAAATGTGAAGGCTGTGGACCCAACCACTCAGCTACCAGGGCATGCCCTTTTGAGGCTTTTGTCTTCTACAATATGTTTTATTCTTCTGATTTAAATAACTTCTACCTCTTCATACTAAAATATAAAGGGAAGAAAATGCACAGCAGTTCAAACCTCAAAATCCCAGATAACTGTGATTAATATGTTGATGTATTTTCTTCCCTGTTTCCTCTGGATATATTTTTAACTGATTCAGAAGCATAGTAGATCTGTGTAGTTTGTATTATTCTTACACTTAATATTATGTCAAAAGAAATTCCTATGTCACGAAACATTGATTGGAAACATTATTTTTAGTAATTGCAGACATTCTACCCAACATAAGAGCAGCCTGCCACTATGTGGACATAATTTTTCAATTAAAATGATACTATGATCATCATTCTTCCTGCTAAATTTTGGTCTACATCTCTGGATAAAACAAACATGAAAGTTTTCCTTAAGATATAGAGTAAACCAAGCACTTAATCAACAAGCATTGAGGACCACGAGTTGTGCATCTCACAAGTCCTTGATTCTGAGGATACAGGGAACAAAATAAAAACTAGGGACACTATTTTCTCAAATACCGGTTCTTCATTTTTGCTATGAAACTATTTCCCGAGTCTGATCTTTCCCACTCCCCTACCTTCATTTAGGGGGCTTTTGCTGTTTGCCCCTAAATCCAACCTCTACATAGCAGACTGTATGAGCTCTCCAAAGTTGCATCCTACAAGGGAAAACCCTTCACTGAATTCCCATTTCCTTCCAGGAAAAAAAAAAAGTCTAGAGCTGTTTAAACTCTAACACATAAAACCAGAATCAAAACCAAATTCTGGCATATAGCACTGAGTAAGTGTCCTGCCATACATACTTTTATTCCCCTCCTTCTCTAGACTAGTCGGTGCTCAATAAATTTTTTTAATGTCTTTCTTCCCCTCCATTAGTCTAGAATCCTCTGACCACAGAGTCCCCATTATGTCTCTTTCCAGTCTGTCACAGCTTCCCCACAGGACACTTCCTTTGGAAAGGGGCATTTATGAAATTCCAGATGAACTGGTTCTTTATGTTTAGAAATGCATTAGGACCTAAAGCTATAATCAAGCTAATCTCCAAGGAAAAGCCTGCTCAGAGACCTTTAGAAACTGTTAATGGTTTAAGACGGAGTTGTTAAAATTTAGAAAACATAAAAAAAGTAGTTTGAAAACTACCCCCCTTTTCAGGGATGAGCATCGAATCCCCCTCTCAATCATTTCACTAGTTTTTCACTTGGATATGGACATCCTGGTTCTGAAGGCTCCAGCAGTAAAGTCAGATAAGTCCTGGTTTAGAGCATCTTATGGTAATCAGCTTGAATAGAATCATCAAGCTAGTTCTATTTTATGACTTTCTAACTGAAAAACAAAGGTGAAAACATAATGTCAAAAATGTTTCAAGTGGCAGAGGATGGTGACTTCCTTTGAAGGCAATTGTCCTTTTTCATGAGTAGTTTCTCCCTACACAAAACACTCCCTTATCTTAGCAGCAAGATCTCTGTGACATAACAATGATTATAGTTTATATATGGTTCTCACTGGATTCTTAAAACTCCCTGTGAGGTAGTTGGGGAAGGCATTATTTTGTCTATAAAGCAGAGGAAAACCCTGAGGTTTGGAATGTGTTAGTGGCTTGGCCACAGCTCTGAATTAGTAAGAGGTTGAATCAGGATGTAGAATAATCACTCCACCCAGCCAGTGGGCACGTTACTGTAAGCCAGAGATAGGCTGGTCTGTGGAACAGCTGCTCCTCTCACCCTCCAGACCTTCCCTCTAAATTATGAAGAGTCACATCTTGCACTGACCGTCCTGGGAAAGCCATAAGAATGATCAGGGCAAATTTCTCAAGCTCTTGGAAGGCAAAGATCTTAGTCATTCCAGGGGCTGGCATTGTAGATGTCACTGTGGCCAGGTAGCCCTGCAGAGTCAACACCTGCTGCATTGCAATCCCCACCTCTCTGCTCAGAGGGTTCATCACCTCATGCTGGGACTTTTTTCAAAATATCCCAGCTGGTTTCCTGTTCCTGACAATACCTTCCTCTAATCTTTCTTCTAACCAGTTATCTTCTTTTTTATTTTCTCCTCTCTTCCCTATTTTAAATCCAATAGGTACCTATTCTCTGCACAAGAAAGTAGACACTTCAGTCTGGACAGATGCATTGTGCCCCAATCCATGTGTCAACCTCATCCCCAGGCATCCACACAGATACTGAGAAGTTGGCCTATCTTTACCCTGAACCGATGCTCACATGCTGTTCTTTAGGGATCCTGAGCCTTTCACAAGTCCTGCCCACTTCCTGGAATTTCAAAACTTCAAACCTTCAACACTTGCTTCGAATGTTACCTGTAAGCTTCCTCTCAGTAGACCAGTTTTCCCCATTTCTGCACTCTGACATCCTAAGAAATGAGTCTGCTGTTCCATCTGGTTGCCTCCGACTTCATGTATTCTAATGGGCTGTTATCATACTGTCAGTTGACTCGCCAATGGGTTAACATATTCCTTGAAGGGAAAAACTATACATTAATGACTTTTGCTGAACCCCAAACCACGCCACTTATCACCAAGAACTGGGTAGTTTCTCAGAAGTTCCTTTCTGGGAAAGATGATATGTGAATTGGTGCCATGACGGCAAGCGTAAAATGTGGTGCACTGAGCTGGGAGTCTGGAATCCGGCCACTCAATTAGGTTTTAAGAAACATCTCTCTCCTTCCTGAGCTCATGCTACTCATTTGCAAAGGAAAGAGCTGAGATAAAATAATCTCAAGTGCTTCTTTAAGTTCTGTGAATTTCTAAATCTGTAGAGTAGATGTGAAGTTCTCTGTTGGGAGACAAAAAATACTACTACTATTATCTGGAGGGTCATACCTCTGTTATGGATTAGAAATAAAATCATCAAACAGCAATATTCTCACCAAATGTTGACCATGCATCCTGAAAATCCAGTGAGTTTTTTTTAAGGTCCCCACCCCCAAGGCCCTTGGCTATAATGAGATCCACACACTTGTCAGGTGCTAAAATCATTTGAACTTTGACCTTTGACCTTAATCTCACTGGTCCCCAGCACATGAGAGTTGTCCATGACTTTCACACACGTGTTACCTCTTACCTAATCTTTCAAAAGAAAACAGCATTATAAAGTTCAGAGATAAGTAGAAAGGAAGAAGAAAGGAGGTGAAGAAAAAGAAGACCAAAAATTAGTTTTCAACCAAGAAAAGATTTCAGATGCTTGGGTCATTACACCAAAAAGTTGATCTGAATTTGGGGGACCATTTTCATAAATGTCTAAGACACAATGGTTACCACACACACACAAACCCTCCAGTCCTAACTGAACATAAATACAAGGCTTAAAAGTGAAGTATACTTGTCAGGCACCAAATGGTGGCAACTAAATTGATGGGGTATGTGTATTATAAAAAAAAACAAAAACAAAAACTGATCATCACCAACACCGTAATTACTCATGAGTCCAAGGAATGTACGCCAGACCTCCTCAGACTTGCCTGATATCAGGCAAGAAAGCACCATAATTATATTTCATATCTGGGGCCAACCCTAAAAACATATGCACATTGGGAAGGAAACTGCTCAGCTCTCTGTGCCCTCTGAGGTGAATGCAGGTATTGGACTTGTTGCCTTAAAGAAAAACAGTAAATCTTGATTGTGCTAAATTTAAAGAGAAAAAAAAAATCAAGAAATATCACAAATGTCAAAGGGAAAAGTTCCATTTAACTTAGTATAAAGTTGGGTGAAATTCTAAATGAGAAACAAATCACCTAAGATTCAAATTAAATTAATTTAGTAAAATTAGGTAAGTAGATGGGGAAAAGCTCAAGCCCATTATTACAGAATGTAAGACATTTTCATCACAAACCCATTTTCTCAAGCAGATGCTATACATTTTGAAGAGTATTTTCATTCCTTTACTTCTTTTGATTCCAATAATATCTGAACAGTAAGCAAAGCAAGGATTATTAGTCTCGCCTTTGACTATCAATAACCTACTATCCTGAGAGGTAAAGTGACTAATACAAGATCTCACAGCAGCTCCACCCAGAGTTGGAACTGAAGCCCGAATCCCCAGAGACCAAACATCCATCTCACGCTTCCATATCACCTCCGGGGATTGGAGGTATGTTGATTTATTTCGTGTTTCTATAAGCTCTTGGCTAGAGAAAGCTAATACATTCATATTGGATTTGGATTCAGAACAAATTGTTTAATGCTGAGCCAAGCAGTCTAAAAAAGTACTTTCACCTACTTAATCTGGTTTAGATCTCAAAATTCTAAAATGTCCCATAAAAAGAATTTCAAACTGTTTCCCCCACTGTCATGTGTAAGCAGTTTAATGCACCCCAAATCCTGATGCAGCAAGTTTCTAATAATAAAGAACTATAGTAGATCTTTGAAATTCATGTTAGATCATTGAAACATGGATGTCCTGAGCCTAAACCACAGGTCCAACCCTCTCAGCTATGTGGCCTTAGGCAAATGATTTCATCTACCCAAGTCTCAGTTTCCTAATCCAGAAAATGGGACCATATCTACTCTTTGAAAGCACATGAAATTTCCTGACACATAGTCAAGTATTGTTAGTTCTCACCCTTTCCTTGCTCCAGTCTTTTAAAAATAAGCTTGCTAAATAATGCATGTGCTTCTAGGCTCACTGTGCTCAGAAAGCACTTGACCACTGCATTGGTTGGGTTCTGATTAAGTCTTCATATGCTATCATTCATTCACTGACCGATATTTATGTGTAACCACTGTTTAAGACATGGGTCTCACGGTGGTGAACAAAAAGCATAAAACCTCATTTTTACAGTTTATGTTCAACAAACTGGATGACGTCGACTTTTGGTCAGTATTTCTTCATCTAGAAAGCGATGTTTTGTGTGCAAATTCTTTGGTAAAACTCTGAGATTCACCATGTGGGGTTGGCCTCACCAAACTGTCCAAGGCAAAGGCCAGATCCCTGAGGAGCAGAAAGATACTGAGCACCATGATGTGCTCCTGCACAGTCACAAAGTTTGACTCTGTGCTCCTGAATTCTAGTCACTGGGGTCATATGCTTACCCAACACCCGTGATAAACTCATTATGCTAGGGAGGACTTGGAAGTGACTTGATATGCCTGACAATTTGCCTAAAGGCTGGGTTTATCCCTTCAAGTTTCTCTCTGACTCAGCCCCAAGTTTTTCTAACTGACTGATGCATTTCCAGCACGTGAGAGTGGTGACAGCTTCCATCACCTCGAGGGGCTCAGATCTTTGCCAATGTCCTTTCCTTTCCTCACTGCCAAGAACTTAGCTCCAAGTGACCATTACAACATAAAACAGAACAAAAGACCAGCTAAGTCTGCCGGAGTATAGTGGTCTCCTGGGCTGTCCTCATCTTCTCCAGGGTCTGGGGTTCCTGAGTGCACTGGTGCCAAGTAGGTTATCAGTGGGGGTGGGGCTGGGGACAGGTCATAAAAGCATCTTTTAGCTGTATAAGCATACCCATTTATTTTTTTCATTTTTATTTCCCTTCGCAGTGGCTCCTAAAAGAATTGTTTTCTGATTTTGAGAGGCATCTGCTGGAATGCAGAGAACAGAACGGTGACTCAGAAGATGGTGACGGAGGCATCTGCTTTGCATTGTCGGGTACATTTTTCAAATGTTACAGGGTGAAGCTAGCAATAAAGGGCACTGAACGCTAGAAACAGAACAAAAAGAGAGAAAGAAAAAGAAAGGGAAAATATCTTATTTCCGCTAGAGGAATCGGCCTTGATTCAGGATTTTGGTGTTGTAGGAAAAATCATTTTGCTTTGAACTGCTCTTTTTGACTCACATTCTGGAAAAAAATGTGCTGAACAGATAGCCCCCTCCTCCCCCCAAAACAGTTTTGCTGAAATATGAACACTCTGAGTTCTTGTTGACTTGTGAAAGAGATCTCTCTATATTCATTTGGGCTCCGTGCACGTCACATGATACCGATACATTCCAAATGCTAAGATACAAGATTACTACTTAACCATAGAACAAACCAACAGGAATTTTAATCAAGACAATATCCAATAATGAATAAAGATGGAATGTTTTTGGAGGGATTCCAGAATATACATTTGGGAATTTTTAATCTTGCTCGTCTTTGAATCTAGCAAAAAATATTTTAAACTTTTCTGACTGTGCCATTTCAGTCTGAAATCCAGAAACCAGCTACTATCTAAGGTATTAAAGCATTTCATCTACACAGACATTGAATTTTCCAAATCTAAGACAGTAATTGATACCAGATTAAGTGAAATATGAATCAGCAGGCAAGTTCTTTTAAATGTAGAGTTTAAGCTGAATTATTTTATGATACAAAGGATGAAAAGAATCAAGATAATAATGATCAGTATGTGACAAGGTTACTGTTTTTAATGTTGCTATATTTCAGAATTTATTTTAATGTTTGTATTCAGACCAGATTCATCTGTGATAGTCTATCAAACTGCTTAATTAAATCATCCTCAGCTATTGGTGTTCAGAGATTTAACATGAATTTGGAAGTTTTATGAATTAGCACTAAATGCAAAGAAAGCTTTTAAAAATAGTTATCATCAGCTATAACTTAACTGAAATATGAATTTCAACATGATTTACATGTCTTTGAAGCAGTAAGGGGCAGTAGTCCCACATAAGTTTGATAGTTATGGTCCATAAAGCTATTTTTCCACTTTTGGGATGGGGATGCCTATCTCACCCCGGCACCACAACCAAATGAAACAAAAAAGATTTTCTTTCTACAGGGCTGCTTTGAGCACCAGTGTTAGGGTGTTTGAAAAGGTCCAAGTGATGGTTGGAAGAAAAAGATGCTAAAGGTGGAACATAGATCATATGTGACATGTTACACTATAGGAAAGGTATTTTTATAGAATATGCAAGCAGTAGATGAAAGACTTCACTGTGCTTATTTTTGTCTTCACACACCTACTAAACCTGCATTTCTGCTGATGAGTGAAATTCTAGCTCTTTGGCGATCCCTGGACTTTAAATTGATACATCATCCAGCAGCATTAAAATGTTGTTTTTGCATGATTAAAAGTGTGGGTGCACAATTTCACTAGGAGGAATGAGAGTTGGAGTCATTTAAAGTAAATCAAGACTAAACAATGAAAATGAAAAAAATGGCCTGGGTAATTGCCCTGCTGTTCGTCTCCATATCCCAGCTGAAAGGAAGATTAGAACCCGGGTCTCAACGGAGGTTTTTGTTTGTTTGTTTGTTTTTAAAGGAAAGGTACAGGCAGGGATGAAGGCAGCAGTAGAAAAGCATTCAGGAAGAGAAAGAAGGAAGAAGCACTTTTATTTTTCAATTAGTTGTTCACACGGATTGTTTCCCCCAGGGCCAGGACTCCAACCTAGGGGTATGCTATTTGCATCTTTCAGAGGTAATTGACCTAACTGCTACTCTAACAGGGCACACCTGAGCTGAGACTGCCGCGGGGTTGAGGGTTGGATACTAGTCCAAGAGCAGATTCTCTGACATGCCCTGAGCAAGCTCTTGATTTGGGGGAGAAAGAGAGGCAGAAAACTGAAGCCATCTTGGACCGGATTTGATGGTTGTCTGCTGCTTTTAATACATTTAAAATGTGTTTTTTAAAAAAGAATTATTTCAAATCCTCTTGAATATTGCTAAATTTATCTGGGCACCCTGACCAAGCATCTCAGATAGAAGGAAGCCAGTGTACAGAGTGAAAGTTAGAAACCTGAAGAACTTGAAGGCATAGAACAAACTCATCACAGAAAGGAATTGACAGTTTTCCCAAAGAATGGGAGAAGCTAATAGAGTTATATATGTTTTAAGAGGTACATACAATCACGTGCGCACAATATAAAACAGAAGGTTTCTAATGACGGAGAAAGGAGGATGGGGAGAAGCTATTTGGTAGTAGCTTGGTGAACTTTGGCTGAACCTCTCTGTTTGGCAGGCTCTGGTGCGGACAGCCTAGGATGAGGCATCAGGGCTCGCATCTGAGAAGCTGACATCAAGCAGACAGCAAGACATGATATCTTATTTTCCTGAGCCATGCTGACACAAATTGAACTCCCCTTATTATTTTCTTATGCCAGTAAAGTTGCACTTGGAATTTAAGCATTTTGTGTGCAGATGTTGAAGACCGGGTTGGTTTCATTTAAATAATTTGCAGATTGGTTAGTAGCGCTCCAAAGACAGAGTGTTCTTCATCTGAGTTCAATTTTATGAGCTTTGGTTTCTGATCTTCGGCAAGGTAAAACTGCAGTGTTTAAAAAACCCAAGCCCTCAAAGCTCTTGTGCTGTTGCTGTTGGTGTTGCTGACTTTGTTAACTGGAGAAAATGGAGAGGCTCCAAGTTATCTCTAACTTATTCAGTTTTTTTACCTTTTTACTGATCTCCACTTTAGGAAAACAAAGTACCTTGTTTTGGATCAGGTAGGGGCTGGGAGACAGCAGGGCTGACATGGTAAAGTATCCAAATTAAAAATCGACATAATGAGGACTGACTTGTAAAATACTCCCATGTTTCTGATTTTAGAATCTCTTGGCTTCCAATTTTTTTCTGAGCCATAGCAATTATGCATTTGCATTGTTTATGCAGACCTTTGCCATCAGACATTACTTTCACCGATGTTTACATACCCAGTTTTACTAAAGATTATATGTGACCTCCCTGGAACCCAAGCATATAGATGCCTTATTGTATTCCCATTTCCTTAAAGGTTGACTGCCTTCATTTTCCAGTGTAGAATTTGTTTGCCCAGCTAGGCCCCACATACTAAACAATATAAGGGAATGCTTCTTGGAAGAAAGTAAGATGTCAGTGTACATTACAACCCCCCTGGGGTAAACGGAAAGCATTCATAAAGGACTAAAGAAATGTACTTTATAATGAAATGTACCTCATATAATTTATGACCCAGTACTCAGAGATGAGTTTTCCTCTTTGGGAGTGTATGTCTATATGTGAGAGAGGAGAATGTATGACTACATAAAATATTTAGTAATAATGTGAGGGGAAAATGTTCTTTCCAGTTTGGTCAGTAACCAAGAGAGATTTGCAGTGGTCTCTGTGAGTTCCTGAGGAGGATAGGAAGTCTCTTCTCCCTCACACCCGTGCTGTGGTCAGTGTGCTGGCCATAGTCATAGTCGACCTCAGAGGCAGAGAACTTAATCTCCCTGCACAAGTGGGGGGAAGGAGAGTGACATATGCAGAAAGAAGTGGGCTGTGTGTGTGTGTGTGTGTGTGTGTGTGTGTGTGTGTGTGTGTGTGTTGGAAGGGGAGTTCCATCTTGCTCCTCCTCCCGGGATTGTCTCTGAACTCCGAGCCTGAACCAACCTACAGCAGTATGTGCTAAATTGCGAGAAACACTCACAGTTGGAGTTAAAATTTTGTTGTGGATTGTTGAGTCTGTATTTTTCCCTTGTAATGGAAAAGATAAGAGTGGGTATATGTATGTGTGTACATATACACATGTGTATATATGTGTATGTATATATACATATATATGTGTATCTTTAGCTTCTGTATTGAAAAATCTCACAGGGGAGTCAATTTGACTTTGGGAATAAGAACAGAACATCTTTCATGAGAATGCAGTCAAAGTAGCAAGCATTGCAGTTTATCATAAGATTTTAGAGTTGAAGTGACCATAGAAATAATCTAGTCTAAACTTTCATTGTCCAGTTAGGAAAGCTGACGTTCAGGGAAGTAATATGGTAAAGTCAAGGTCACAGAGCTCATTAGTGGAAGAACCAAGCCTGAAAGCCAGGGCTCCTGACACTGCCCAGTCCTGCCACATGACACCATCTTCCCCTCCTTCTCCAGGAATCCCACTTCCCTCCAACACCACTGTAAAAAGAAGGGGCAGTCATCTCCATGTTACATCCCAAAAGCAAGCCCACAGATTCCTAGTGCAGCTTTATATGTGACTTGATCTATAAATTCTCCTTCTGCCTCCTTGTAGATCAGAAAAGCCCATTCAAAGCCCCACTTGACCAGAGCACTGGGTTGAAGGTGAAGGACCCCACACCTGGATTCACCATGAGCCCCAGCTATCTCTCCCTGTATCCTAGCTGGAGTTGCCCAGAAAGGTGATTCTGGAGGCATACATACAGGCTCTTCTTTTACTACTAATGCATGTTCTCCCATCTGAGACTTTGCTCTCTGCATAGACAGTGAAACAAGGAACTAGAGAAACTTCATTTTTTGCTGGGCTACTCTTGTAACCGCTTACATTTAGAGTGTGACCTCTACTCTTGTAACCACTTATGTTTAGGGTGGGACCTCTGCTTATGTAACCACTTAGAAAAACAACACTAAATTATAAATATCTTGCACTATCTAGGTTCAGGACCTTATGATTTGAGTCTGTTTTACTCCCTAAGGTCGCAGGCTAATAAACTCCTCCTAAATTCTCTTTAACTCTGGTATGTCTCTCTGATCTCATTGGTTACTTTGGAACAACAGAATCCCCAGAAGCCATGCATACTTCTCCCCAGACCATCTCTGGGAAGGGAGGCCAGATGCACCCATGGTTCCCCACATCCTTAGGGCAAAGGTGTGCCTCACAGGCTTGAGTCCTCTGAACTTCTGTTCAGAGTCCTCTGACACATGTGGGCATGATCACTGAGCATGATCTCAAAGTGGCATCAATGGGGGTGCTTTGGGATTGGGGTCCAAGTTTCTCCCTGTCAGAGGAAAGATACTTTTGGGCTGAACCCACACAGAATGGGAACAAAAGGAAAGTTATCCAAGATGCTGTGAGATAGAATAAAGGAGGGGCTTCCTGTACTTTGAGAAATGAACTTTCCCCTTTAAACTCCTATTTCAGTGTGTAGATGGTCACAGATAGAGACAGAGATAATTCCACAGAGACAATGTTCAAATCATATATTCACCAAGGACCAAACAAATGTTGGTTGAATAAAAGAATATTAAGTGACAAATTACTAATTAGCGGACTCAGTAATAGAAAGTAAACTAAAGCACATATAAAACACAATATGCTATAGAATGATTTTGTCTTGCCCTATTCGTTACTTTTACAATAATTTAAAATAAAAACAGTAATAATAATAGCAGCTCTGCTACCTAATACTTTGATATCACATAAATCCCCTCACTGCTGGCCCGTGCCAAAGTTCAGAATGATTGGTATAACTGATGTCGCCAATATACCCCAAAGAAAAAGTAAATCATCAAACAGTTTTGACTCTAATCAATTCATTTAATTCTCAAGAACCACCCACACCATCCTAGCAGAATCTCTCTAGAATGTTCCTCAGCCACCAAAGTACCTTCAGTATGATCCTAATGAGAAGCTGTGTTTGATATACTTTATAGGTTAGGATGCTACAAGCAATTATATATGAGAGGAAAGCTCAAAATTACTTAAAATCTATAAGACCAGCTAATGGGTGTTCCACTTCCTCTAATGACCTAGGGATTCAATAAAATGGCAAACAGGAATGAGGAGCCAAAGTAAATGTTTGGTCCCCAAATAATGGCTCAATGAAGGCATAAATACATCAGGAATATTTCTGTGGGGATGATCAAGCTGAATGGCTCAATGTGACACAGACCTACCTCCCAGGACCACAATCAGGGAGGATGTTGTGTCTTCCTCTGACCCCTCTTTGGATGCCTTAGTCTGCGAGGAATGCAGAGTGTGAGAGCTATGAGCAACTTTCAGAAATACCCTGTGGCTCAACAACCTGATGTGAGCTGAGCTCCTCCCTTAAGAGAAGATTTTTTTGAGTCTTAACCCAAGAATGCCTCAAGATGTGACCACTTGGAGAGGGTCTTTATAGAGGAAAGCAAATTAAAGTGAGTTCCTTTGAGTGGGTCCTGATTCAATATTACTGGGCTTTATAAAAATAAAAGAAACTTCAATACAGAGATCTGCTCACAGGCTATGTGAAGATAAAGATAGAAATGGGGCTGCTGCATCTTTCAGCCAAAGAACATCAGATTACCAGCAAGCCTCCAGAAGCTAAGAGAGAGGTATGAGCAGATGCTCCCTCAAGCCCACCAGAGGGAATCCCCCTGCTGACACCTTGATCTCTTAAGTCTAACCTCCCAGTGAGACAATACCTTTCTGTATTCTAAGCCACCTAGTTTCTGCTAATGTGACCCAGCAGCCCTCAGACACTAATATACCACCCCTTCCCTATTTCACTGTGTAGGTCAGTGGGGGAAACTGAGACCCAGAGGTAAGGAGTCACTTGCCCGAGATCACAAAGGGAGTGAGTGCCCGAACAAGCAGGCCCTTCCTTGCCTGTGGAGCAGGGGCCCTGCAGAGCTCAAGCTGCACACGTGTGCCATGATGATAGTCACAGAAGCCCATGATGGGGGATAATAGTTTTTTCCTGTTTTCCCTTTGAAGGAAAGATAATTAGACCCTTGATGTCCCCAGATAGATCCAAGCTAGAGCATCTGAAAAGCGGCACCCCCAAGCCTCTCCCCAGACACTCCCTCCATCCCTTCCTAAACTGATGATCAACGAATGTCCATCTAGTCTGCTAGTCCCTGCTCACAGAAGAAATTCTGCACTTTGGAACAGGAAAGATGGGTCTGTGTTGAAGGCGGATGAGCATACCACGTAGGAAAACACAGTAGGGCTGGATTGGGAGTGGAGGAAAACAAAGGTGAGGCCAGTGGGCATTTCCTGGCATGCCCCATGTGAATTGCGGGGTGGAGGGCCTGAAACTCAATCCGACAGAGTCAGGCCCCAGATTTTTAAGATGGAAATGCCTGGCTGGCCCTGAGCAATGGCATCTGACTTAGATCTGAGGCCTTGAAAAGCCCACTTCATCAAGAGATTCCGAAGTGAGTCAGAATATCTCCCCATCAGGGGAACAAAAGAAGGAGAAGCTATGATTCATGCTGTCAAATCCCTTCCCACCCAATAGGAAGGCTCATTCCCTGTCCACAGAGAGCATATAGTATGATGGGATAGTGCAGGGAGTGCTTTTGTAGGCCATCAGAACTTGGTGCAAATTCCATGACCAGCATTTCAAATTGGTTGAGCTACCTTCATGGAAGATGTAGAGGTGTGAAGCCCAGATGCCACTCACAGGACTAGTGAGGCTGTGCCCTCCCTGGGGCAGCCACACCCAGTGCCTGGGCCAAGCATGAGGTTAAATCTGGGCATTTCATCTAAGGTCAAACTCTCTCCAGGTTGACTTTGCTGAACCTACATTGCAATTCAGCTTCTCCCTCTGCCAGATCCTGTTTCTTCCCTTGTCCTTTTACAGGTGTTGATCTCTAGCAAACGTCTGTAGCCTGAACACCAGCACTTGCTGCTGGAGAATCCAGTGACACCAGCCTCATAGACATCATTTGCAAAGTCAGAATAGCAGTGATTTTCCTGCAGAACTGCCAGGACAGAGAAAAAGAAAGAGTGTAGAGTCCTGACTGGTGCATAGGTTGTGCTTATTAACTCAGTCCCCTTTCCTTTCCTCTGATGAAAGTTCCCCGACATTGTGGGGGAGAAACAGCTTTACACCTGGGCTGCCTCTCCCTATGGAAGCTTCCAGAACAACAGCAAAGGGGAAGATGACACCAGGTTGGAACAGTACCCTGCTGCCCTCATTTCAACCAGAATGAGCAGGTGGGTTATTCAGAGAATAGAGATACATGTGCTCAGGGCACAGACACTGTGTTTTTACTGTGAAGCCTGTAAAGAAGACTGCCTAAAATCCCATCTACTGAGTTCAGTCTGATGGCTGCTGATATATTTTTTAAATAATTCACTAGATTTGGTTCAACATGAAGCCTCACAAAGCCTTGATCAGAACTTCTCTCTGAATTTGACTTAAGACAAAATATTCTCTGTATCAAAATAGTAGTGAGGATTTGGGAGCAAGTCTGGAGAGCCTGCCTTTCCTGGGAATTCCCCCATTAAAACTGGGTCAGGCATGGGAGAAGGAGTCGACCAGAAGAAAGTGAATCTAGGAGAGAAATTCCACCACACAGTAGTTCTCTGGGTGACGGCCAGCCTAGTTTAATAAGGGAACAAAAGTTTCCATCTGATAGCTATTAAGTCAAGGGAGTCAAAAGAATTATGGAGCGTATTTGAATTCCACGTGTCCTCAGGACCGGTGCAAGAAGGAAAAGTGGAATGAGTGTTAGCACGGAGGTCAGAGCTGAAGCCCAGACCCCAGAGGCCAGAGAGGACTCACTGCCCTCTCTCCTGCCAGGGGCTGCTCTGAGGGAGGTCACACTCAGGCTGAAGCAGGGATGAGGTGATGAGATTGTCAACCCAAGGATGTTAAACTTAGAGAAAATGTGACTAAGTCCCTGCTGTGTTTTAAACTGGAACCCTTTGGCTTTCACGGCCATTTCATCTAAGAAGGAAGATCTTCACAGAGGGCCAGCTGGAGGAACTGTCCTTAAAGTCCTTGGAGGGTGAGGCTGAGCAGCTCCCTAATCCTGTTGGGAGGTGCTAGGTCCAGAGGGATGGTCAACACAGCAGAGTGGAACCCAGAGTAGCAGCTGAGGTAACAGAAAGCAGAAAGAGGAAGAGGGTCAACATTGAAAAACTTCCAACCAGAAACCCAGAATCAGAAATCTCAGATTTGGCCCCACCAAGCAAAAGGCACAAAGCAGTTTGGGAGAAGGGGCAAGGAGGGAGGCTGGGAGGAGAGGTTTTCTAGAGAGGGGAAATGATTCCAGTGGAGAAACAGCCCAACAGGAATTCTTCCAGGAGACCCCCATCCACATAAAGAGGATCATCTCAAAACCGCAGGTATTGAAATAGGCCTCGCACCGGCATCCAAGGCCCTCGAGGGAGACTGGACTGTAAGGAGAGATGGAAAGAATAGGGAAAATGGATTGGGAATGAAGTAAAGAAGAAAGAAAGGGGGAAGTAAAAGTCAGATTCTATAAATAACCAAGGAAACCACAAAATAAGTTTTTAAACAGAGGTATGTAGTGGTTTCCTCATGTCCCCCCAAGAAATACAAACTTTACAGCGGCCCCAGCAGTGCTTGGCATGCCTGGAAGTACATGCTGCAGGATAGAGCCAATAAGGAAAGCCTCGTTTCCCAGGAACTTCCATCCAGCTCTCTGCGTGTGTCAGTTTACGGAGCCTCGCAGCCACCTGTGTGATAGGGTTGTCATTCCCAGCCCGCCAGGCAGGGAACTGGAGTTTAACAAGTTGGAGCATCCAGCTTCATCTCATAGTTGAAAAATCAGAGTGGAATTTGAACCCAGGCCTCCTTCCTGCTTTCTAAGATAAAGGGCTACAGAGTGGCAAAACGGTCCTGTCCTGCTGGGGGACTTGCCCCTAGAGGAAAGAAGCTGCATGGGAGAGGGATTCATAGACCAGGAGGGGCAACCCCCCCACCCCACCAACAGCAGAATGATGGGCAAGTTGTCTTCCTGGTGTCCCACCCTCGTGCACAAAGGTATGTGGAGAGGGAATAGAGAGGGAATTTGCTGAAACATCTGGCTCATGAAACCAGAGTTCTAAAGGAAATTCCAACTGTCAGGGAGGCCCTGAATGAATGGCAGACAAGGATCTGAGCATCTTTGTTTTGTTTCTCATCTTTCGCCCAGGGCTGCCCAGTGACCCCCGTCCCTAGAAGGATGGTCCTTTCGGGAAGTCGGGGGAGGTGGGGTGTAAATACCCAAGTAGGGAAAGCAATTAGGCAAAGAACAGCTGAGGTACCAGTTCTGATCAAAGATAGCCACACTCAGAGACAGGCTGAGCCACAGCACTCCCTGGGGGAGGGGGCAAGACCGGGCATCGGGGATGCAGAGCCAGGGCAACCCCAGGCGCCCCTCACAGAGGCAGGGTAATCACTCACTGTCAGGGTGTTTCCAGGGGGGCAGAAACGCAGACCTGTGGGCTGTGCCAGCCCATAATTACCCACTCCCTTTCCTGCACTTTTAAACTCCTGTGGTAGGTGTTCATCAGCAGCTCATTTCCCGCAAAGAACCTGACTTTTCAAAATTAATATGTGCTTGTTAGCTCTGTCCTAAGTCAATGTATCATGTTAATTACACTTGGCAATCAGAACTCCTGCATTTGGAAAAGCAAGTTGGTGCAGGAAGCTTGTTATGACTGATGAGTGTCGGAAATGTTTTGGGGAGGCAGCTGTGGGGCAATTGTGGGCCATCCTCTGCATGAGGTGCCAGTGAGCTCGGCAGCATGCAGCCGGCTGCCATGAACCTTAGATGTGTGTCCTCCAACCCCTAGCATCCTGTCTGTAGAATGGAGGGATGTTGTGACATGGCAATTGTGTAAGGACCTGGTGCGTAGTAGACACGAAATACATACGAGTGTACTGGTATCTTCCTTTTGTCCTCAGACCCCACTGTCCCTCCGCTTCACACTGGGAGGAAACTGTGTAAGAAGTCTAATGACTCAGAGACCACCATGATGGAAACTGTCTCAGATAGGCGCTCCAATCTGCAGTCCCAGTGGGGCCCATCCACGGGCATCCTGACCAGTCATCCCACATGGGAATGTAACAGGCATTTGGAATGTGCTTCCCCCACCCCCAGGGGCTCCAGCTCCAGTCACTGGGAAGAGTTAAGTCGTCCCCACCGCGACCTTCCACAGTGAAGTATCACAGTATCTATCTATATGTTGGGTTTTTCTCTCTTTACCAAACTGGGACATGGTTGGTTACACAGAAATTCAGCCAAGTCCTCACTTAACGTCATCACTTGGTTCTTGGAAACTAAATTTGAAGTGAAGTGAGATATGTTAACCAATGTTGCCACATTTCTGGTTACAAAAACCAGACTTCAAAATAAAGATCTAAAACCTTTCTAACATTAAAAAGTCATTTGTATTCATTCATTCTCCTACCTGCTTATTCTATGTCAGGGCTGCTCTGGTCACAGCCTATCCCAACAGCTCAGGGCTCAAGGTGAGACCCCAACACTCAACAGAACGCTCTCCCATCACAAGGGCTCCACACACCCGCACTCTCTCAGACTGGACGACTGAGGCACACCATTGAACCTCACGTGCACAGCTTTGGGATGTGGGAGGAACATGGAGAAAATCATGCAGATGTGGGGAGAATGTAAATTCTACAAAGACAGTGACTGTGCTGAAAATGAGTTTTCTTTTTCTTGTTAACATTATAATGAAATGACATTATTTGAGAACCTGTTATAGACCCCTGGAGCACTTGAAAAATTCAAGCAAAAGAGGTACTGATGATGGAGATGCTTAAAATCTTCTGATGGCTCTTTTGTTCTGTTCAGACTCCTTCTATATCATCATATAACCTATTTGATATCTGGTCACACCCAGGTCTCTAGCCCCAGTCCAACCCACACAGTGTCAATATTTGCTACTGATTGTGTCCTTAACACCAGGCAGTGTGATCCTCACCTCTCCCTTCCCCCTACCCAGAATGCCCTTCCCCATCCTCTGCAATCACCTGAAAAACACTTCCATGCTCTCCACAACTAAATTCCCATGGCACTTCTTCCAGGCAGCCTTCTAGGAATTCCCTACCTTTGTTCTGCACTGCTGTAGCTTTACTTATCCCAGCTGTCATATTTATTATCCATCCATTTTCTCTCTGATCCCTTGACCGCTTAAAGTGTCTTTGCCTGCTCCCATCCAGCACCCATGTATAGTCACTCTTTTACCTATTCATTCACTAACTGAATGAATATAGAACTTCAAACTCTATCCTCCCAACTGTGTGACCTCTAGGAAAGTCCCTGGGTCACCCTGATCTGAACCACACAAGAGTTGACACAATGTAGGTAAATGGTAAGGGTAATACTAGCATGATTACATAAATCCTATTTACCAACAATTGTGAATGCTAGCTAGACATTCCATAGCTTAGAAAAGTGAAACATCAGGGCTAGGAAGCCCCTAATTCTAATGGTGAATGTATTTCTGAGACGCAGGCAAGAAGGAAGAGAAAAGAGAGGCAAAGAGGCAAAGAAATAGGGAGCTGTTCCTTAAGCCTGTATTTTATGCTCCAAAGTTACTTCAATAAATTACTTCAAAGAAGAAAAGAGTCTTTCAAAAATGTGAATACAAGGGAAAAGGAGCAGAGAGCACCTCTCCCAGAGGGCTGGACTACACCCACCTGTAGAACTAACTTAAGGAAGTCAATTTCACCTGACCTGCTAAGGGCAAGAACATGACCATAACCTCTCTGCTAGGTGCTTTCATCATGCTGTTGGCTGTCTGGTATCTCCAGGCATGAGTGTCATTCTACACTATAAACTTTGGGGACTTAAACCACATCCCTCTAATTGCCTTTTGCACTTAGGGGTTGTTTCATGCTCTTGGAAGAAATTCTAAGCATACTCCGCTTTCTTCCTCCATAGAGTCTGCAATCACTAGTTGTTGTAAGAGGTGAGGGTGCTAGAGACAGAGATGCCCCCATATGGGTTGTAAGACAAGGGTCCCATCTTAAGCATCAACCAGGTACATGAGCCAGGAAGGTACAAGGTGTGTACAGCATTGAAGGGAATCGAATTAATCCTGTGACAGCTCCTCCCACAAATGGGACAGGTCTCTTTTCCAGCAGGAGACAGGTTAGATCCAAGCTAGTTGTCTGTCTCTCTTCCAGACTGGATTGTAAGTTCCAAAATGGCAAGATGAGTTTGTCTGTCTCAGCTCTGAATATACTCAGTGCATATTTGTTAAAAAAAGAGTTATTCAGCTATCCATCAAGAAACATTACTCTGATCACCATTGGGTTTTTAGGTCCTTGGAAGACAAACTGACCTGTAGGTCTCTTGATTATTTAATAATCACAGTTTCAAACCACAGAATGTAAAAATGAAGGAGTATCAGCAAGCTGGCCCCTCCCTTCTTCAGTGAGAAACTGAGGCTCAGAGAGAAGGGAGAAAGGAAAAGAAGGAGCCCTTCAGCATGTGCCATGTGCCCATTATGTGACAAATATATCACATGATCTTTGCAAACACCCTGAAAATCCCCATTTTGCAGATGAGCAAACAGGGGCATAAAGCTCTGAAATAATGTATTCAAGACACCTAGAGGCTAGTAAGTAGACTCAACCTCTAGTGGTCTTCTTCAGAGTATGTCTGGAGCCATGTTGTCTCTCCAGAGAAGACAACATATCAGCTAGCTCTACCAGCCCAAGGAAAAAGAGGAGGCACAGAATCTGAAAAGTTAGATAAGGTGGGGTTGCAGCTAAGCCAGAGATGCCCCAGGACCCAGAGCTGGACTGTGAGACTGATACACTGGAGCTGCTGGTAGCTGTGTAGACCCAGGGCAGTGGACCAATAGTTTTAGTCGTCCCCTCTGGCTCAGGGCCCGCTGCCCTGGGTCTACCCCCTTTTCAGGCAAAGAGGTATCTGGGTGTATGGAGTTACATTAGAGATTAGATGCCTGCTGACCACTCTGGTCTAAGACGAAGCAGGATTCAGGGGGAAGCTTATTTCACCTCTTCTCTGTTGAGAATTGTCTTTATCTTCTTTAACCTTTATCTTCTGTAGAGTATTCCAGCAACATGATCAGAAGAACACTGGATATCTAGATTTTCATAACTGTTTGTTGTTGGAGAAATTTCTTAACTTTTTCCTGCCCCCTCTTTCCACATCTGTAAAAAAAAGTCTTCGTAAAGGGACCTATCTTGTAGTTCTGTTGTAAAGACTAAACTAGTTAATACACATAAATATTTAAAAATAGTTACCACCTAGTAGACCCGATATATATGTGTACCGGTTCTATATTTTGTCTCTAATTCTTTCCTTTTATGTATATTTTAAATAACTGCTGAATTAGTAATTTTTAATCTTTTCAAAAATAATTACAATCTTTTCTAAATGTCATAGATGTGATTCTGACCTATTTTTCAAATAATTGCTGCTTTAAATTCAACAGTCCTTCTAACTTGACAAGTGACATATTTTATTGATATTCTAATTTTTGTGTATTTTTTCTCAGTCATGTCTAACATTATTTTATCCAGAGAGTGAAACATAGTCCCTCTGACAGATACTAACTACATAATTAGTTTAAAATCTTAGCAGGTGGATCTTTGGGTTTGGGGTTTTTGTGTTTTTTATTTTCTTTTTGACGAACCAATCATGGCAACACGTGTTTTGTGATGTTCAGTGGGGACAAAATGAGACTCTAAGAGCAGAAACATCATTTCATGTCTCTATGAAAATTAAAAGACAAAAAGGGGAATATAAATTCTTGGTTGAAGGAAAAGAGAAGCAAGATTCTATTTTTAGTAAGAAAAGTTCAGACTAGCAGCTCTGAAATGATTATATCTGCTACCCTCCAAATGACGGTAAGCCTGACAATGGAGTAACAAAGGATAAGAGTTACTTTCATATTAGCATATGTCATGTTTAATCAATCAGAGAAGAACTGTAATTACTTTGCTCTCTTTTTAGCAAACTTTAAAGAAAGGGAGTCATGAACTTATAAAGTAAATGTCATCCTGTTTGGATAGATATAGTTTTATAGGTAATTTGTTACAGATTTTATTCAGATAACTTATAATTATTTCCTTTCCTGCTCATCTTCAATCCTTACAGGTCATTTCAAACACAAGCATGAGGGCAACAGATATAAAGTGAATCAATGTTACAATTTAATTATTTGTAATTTGCCATATCCAATGTATATCTGGCCAATGTATATCTGGCCAATGACCTCTCTCACCAAAAAGAGCAGTGATCAAGGGACACATGTTCTGAAGCTCCATCCTCAATCGGGGGTCACAGCATGATATGGAGGTTGCTAGGCTGCTGGGTTTGGAAGTCACGTAATCTCGTACTCATATCATGGTGTCTATGCTTGGACAAGATATTTAATGTTTCTGAAATTTGATTTCCTTGACTGTAAAATGGGGATATTAACACCATCTTCAATGGATTTACTTGCAACTGAATGAGGTCACACATACACACACACACACACACACACACACACACACACACACACACATACACAGCATGGTGCCTGACCATCGTCACTTCTAGTAGGTATTTAAGAAATGACATTTATGCCTTTCCATTCATGTCTGGCAGTGTAACTACAAGCTAACAACAGGTCTCTGCCTCTAAAGTGGGAGACACTCCAGAGCATCTTCCCCTCATCCCCTCCTGTCTCCTCTAGGGGAAACAGCAGCCTGCTGGATATTTCCCAGACTTGACTCACAGAAAGAAGCAAGGTACTCAGAAGTTAAGTCAGATAACTGGGACTGACAGAAAATGGCGTCTTAGCAATGTGGCTCGAAAGTCCTTTTGCACCTCTCTGGTGCTCAGCACACACTCTCCCAATAGATCTATAATTTAAGAACCTGAGGTTTCTCCCACGAATCCACTCAGCATCATCAAACACGCTTGTAAATTCACAGGAAAGGGGGGCAGTCCAAGTGGCTGCTCTCACTCTCCGTTTTTTTTCCATTTTGGAAAAAGCCTGTCCTTCCTTCCATCCCTCCCCACATCCCTTCAAGGGTAATTTTCTTATAATAAATTTAACACTGATATGCTAACGGCAAAACTTTGTCCTGGAAGATAGTTACTTTAGAAACAAAATTAAAATATGGGGCTGGGGGGAGTTGTTTCGGACAGCAGGGAGGATGGGTCAGTGTATCTGGGGAGCTGCTTAGGAAGCACAGGGCTCTGTGTGCACGTGGGGCTCAAGGGTTTGAATCCTGGCTCCTTCGTCTGACAGCTTGGAAGCAGAGTGTGCTAAACATTATTTGCGTTCACGGCTGCCTGACTTCCTCCACTTCAGGAACCATGGGACAGTTGTCCCTCTGCCTCCTTGAAGCTAGGCATGGCCATGCAACGTGTTTGTCCATTATCAGGAATGAAAATTACCGACATCAGAAGGACAAATGGAACATAACTACAAATCCAAAACCATTGAAAAAGTCATGAGGAATATTATAAACAACGATGTACCAATACATGTGATAAATCAGATTAAACAAATGTCTTTTATACTACCCTTCTGATTCCATTTTCTCATCTGTAAATTAAGATGAGGTCATTATAATTATAATTCTCTATAATCAAAATCATAGCATCTATCTTTTGGGGAGGATTGAAAAAATTCATGCCAAGAGCTTAGTGCCTCCCATACAGTAATAACTTAGTAAATACCGACAGTAGTAATTCCCAGCACATTTCTGCTCGCTTCCAATGCCCATCTAATAAGGAGGCATCTGTGCTCCAAAGGGCAGTCAACTCTGGCACCATTAGCCCACAAGCAAGTACGACATATCCTTGAGTTGAAGTTGTTTTTTTCTTAAATAAAAACAAGACAGAAAAAAATTAAATCAAACATCAACTCTTTTCATATAAATATGGGATACTGGCTCTCTTGAATAAGTTTACTTGACCAGCTCCCATTTCTCAATGAGAGGCATGGAGTCAGAAGTATGGGTGAGACTTGACTTCAGTGCCACTTCTCTTACGGTCTAGCCAGTGACCTCAAAGAGAAATGTCTCATGTATGATGGTGATACTCTTTCCTGGATAGTCTATGGGACTACTCTGTATTATCTGAGATCTGTAAATGAAAATAATTCATAAAGCTGAAGGTAAGAGTACAGCAAGTGTTTTCTTACTATTTGTTTTATTTTTAATTTATTTTATTGAGTGAATATTGAATTAGAAGTTTAAACAGGTTTAAGTTATATATACATCATAGAAAATCAACATCTGTACATAACACAGTATGAAGTTCGACACCATTTCATTTTTTCCTCCACTATACAATTCATCGCCTTTATCCCATTTGCCTTCCCACTGCCCTCTTCTTTCTCTTCCTGCAATTATTTACTTACTTTTTTGACTAAAACTCTATTGTTGTTTGATTTAATTATTTTTAAAGTATATTTTTATTTTAGTTCATTCATTTGCTTGATATCTCTATACAATATATGTGAGAGATATCATACAATGCCTATCTTTCACCTACTAACTTACCTTACTAAGCATACTTCCCTCTATGCCCATCTATTTTGCTGGAAATGGCAGGTTTTCACCCTTTTGATAACTGCATAGTATTCCATTGTTTATATATACCACATCTTCTTTATCTACTCATCTGTTGATGGGCATTTATATTGTTTCCAGCTCTTGTAAATAATGCTGCAATGAACTCAGGGATGCATATATCTCTGTAAATAGGTATTGTTGTGTTTTTAGGGTTAATACTCAGAGAAATAACTGGATAAAATGAGATTTTATTCCCAATTTTCTAAACTCTCTAAACTGCTTTCCATTATGGTTATATTATTTTATACTTCTACCAACAGTGTATAAGTGTTCCCTTTTCTCCACATCCTATATTGAACTTGTTTTTATTCTCTTGGGTAATAGACATTCTCATTATTGTACGATGTTAAGGTGATATCTCATTGTTCTTTTGATTTATGCTTCCCTAATGAAAAGGGAGATAGAACATCTTTCCACATGCCTCTTGACCATTTGTGTGTTATCTTTAGAGAAATTCCATTAAAATAATATGCTCACTTTTTAAATTATATTACTAGGTTTTTTGTTGAGTTTTATGAGTTCTTTATATATTTTGGATATTAATTAACTCCTTGATTTCAAACTCTACTACAAGGCAATAATAATCAAGTCAGCATGGTATTGGAATAAAAACAGAAATATGGATCAAACAGAACAGAATTGAGAGCCTGGAAATAAGCCCATAAGTATATGGACCATTCATTTTTGACAAAGGAGTCAAAGACTTACAATGGGGCAAGGGCAGCCTATTCTGTAAGTGGTCCTGGGAGAACTAGACAGCCATATGCACAATGTTGAAACTAGATTACTACCTAACACAATACACAAAAATTAATTAAAGTGATTCAAGACTTACATATAAGACTAGAAGCCATAAGATACATAGAAGAAAACAGGCTAAACACTATTGGACTTTGACCTAACACATGACTTTGGGAATTTGACTACATTAGCAAGAGATACAAAATCCAAAATAAACCAGTAGGATCAGTTCAAATTAAAGAGCTTCTGCTCAGTGAGAAAAACTCATCAACACAAAAAGACATCCTACTGAATGGAAGAAGCTATTTGCACATCACACATTTTTACTATTAAATAATCCAATTTGGTCTCTACTCCCCGCTCCAATGTCCCCTCCCATGAAACACCTGCTCTTCTGACCTCTGACCTTGCCTTGTACAACTCCTGGACTTGTATCACTTCCCACTTACCTTTTGTTATATACAGTTGGCCTTTGACTTCTATGTTCATAATTTCCTTAAGGAGAAAGTTCTAATCTTGTTTACAAATTCGACTGTCCTTTCAAATAAAACTGTTGGTTCCTCATGCTCTACAGGAGAAATGACAACTCCACCAGATTGCTCATTCTCCGGTTCTATCTCCCACTGCAGTCCTGTCCCAACCCAATTGTTACCTTAGAGAATACTTCCCTTCCCTAAACTGGCCACACATGACCAATAATAGTGAGCATAACAGCAAACCACAGGACTAAACACATCACTAACTCAGAAATGCTCGCATAACCTCAAACAATGAGAATATGTTCACTTCACTGGTAAAACTGAAGCACAAAGAAGTTACTGCCCCAAAGTCACACAGAATGAGCTGCAGTCAGGGTACAAATCAAGCAGTTTGACCTAAGGAGTCAATCAACAAGTTTGTTTGTTCCCTGTTCCCCTACCTCCAAAACATTCCCATCTACTCTTATCTTCATCTTTAAAACTCAACTCAAATCACAACTCTTCTAGGGAGCTGACTACTCCCAGCTCCCTCCCTCCTACCTACCCCTATCTTTTAGCCCATCCTTTTACCTAGTACTTGAACCCCAGCTACCCCACACTACACTGCTACCATCTGTTGACTTGTCTCTCCCACTTCTAGAATTGAGAACCAGAATCTTGTTCATCTCCGAGACCCCAGAACCTGGGGCACATTTGGTAAGATCAGTGTTTATAAGTGATGAAACACGAGTGGATGAAAGAATACATAATGGTTAGGTCTCATTTACCTCTCCCTCATGAGAGCCCAAGGCAGAGAAAACTCTCCCCATAGCAGAGACTGAAAGGAGGACAGCAGATGCATGAACCACCACTCCTCTAAAATCCCGGGTAACAGGGCTGTCAGGGAAGAACTGAAGGACTCCCACGTGAAAACCCTCATGTTGTCTGAATCCATCCTACCTCTACAATGCTCCTAAGTCCTTCAGGTTCAGTTCTCTACCTATATTTGTCCTTGCATCTTCCTCCCTCCAGCCTTGACCCTCATCCTGACCTAAACAGCTTTTCCCAACATCCTTCCTAAGTTCCTCCCAGGATTCTAACACAGAGGAATGAAGGAGGTCTCCTGTATCAGGTGCTATCGCACCCCCAATATAGGAGGTGACCTAGCTGGTTTGTTGAGAAACGTGGCAGCCCCATCTGCACTTGAGGTGAGGGAAGATGGAACCTGGCAGAGGACCACTCTTGCCCTTTCTATGGAGGACAATCCTATAGATGCCCCAGCCTGCTCTTCCCAGGCAGCCTTGCAATTGGTGTCCACTCCTTATGGCTTCCCAGCTGATTAACTGGTGGTTCCCTCTACCAGAGCAATGAGCATATTTGATTTGTATGCCAACTCCATGTTCAAAATGACACTCCTACTTATGTGAAAAACCTAACTTAGAATGAGATCTATCAACTAATTCTCCCCAGGACCAGAGGGACAAAAAGGAAAGCAGAGAAGCTTAATGACCAGCCATACAGAGTTAGGCTAGCCATAAACAAATAAGAACCCTCACTTGGAGGCAACTAAGTTTTGAGAATCCTGGGTAAGTCTCATGTGTCACCCTGGTTAGGACCCCGTCTTCCAGTGAGTGGAGAGGTGAATGATCAGAGGGGTCCCCAAGTCCGTGGACTGCTACCTAACTGAATTATCTAGAGAGTTGTCTCCAAAAACTCATTGGAGACGGTTTTCTAGGATATTTCTATCCCAATATACAGCCAACTTCCCGAATGTATATGGAGGGAGAGTTGCCGGTACGCAGAACTTGAGAGGCAGAGAGCAGCCTGGGCTTACTGTCCATTTTAGATTTTGCACTGATTGTATTATTGGAGTAACAGGATGAGGTCTTCATCCTCCAAGAGACACTGGAAAAGGAAACCCCAGAATCCTCTCCTGATTCTCACTCTGGTAAAAATTCCCCCAAACCATGGATAATTTCAGCTAGTCTTCAACTGAGCATGCTCACCCAGGTACCCTGGGACTGTGGCTCAGAGGCTGCTGACAGCCTCATTGCCCCTCGTCTCTCCAGAGGTCCCTCCAGAGCCAACCAGTTCAGGCCTGGCAAGCAGTTACCCAGGTATGTCCCTAGCACTGCCACAAAGAAGGGACAGACAGAACTCCACCTGAGAGATGGCAACTTCCTTCCCCAGCACCCCCAGAAAGCAACATCTGGGTGGGAGAGGGCCAAGGGGCCTTACTGTTCAGAGGGGCACAGGGCAGGTCTGTAGAGGCCCCAGTTTCCTGCCCTTCCTTGGGTGGGTCTTTCTTTTCCCCTTCACTTCCTTCCCTCTGTCTCTCCCTCTATCTTCAGTGTAGATTTTACCTTTCTTTTCCTTCTTTATGTCCCCTCCTTCCTCCTCTTATCCTCAGTCGTGCAGGATAATAGCATGGAAAGAGCAGGACAGTCTGGGAAGATTTGAGTTCAAATACTTCCTTTGCAAATTCCTACTCACATGATCTGGGTTACATTATTGCTCTGAGCCTCAAATTCCTCATCTGAAGAAATAAGAGGAAGAAAAGAATGTCCCCCACTCTGCTGCTCTATAATAAGATATTGAGATAAAGCACTTCATGTATAGTTGAGTGCTGAGCAAAAGTTGGCTGCTCTACACTCAAATTTAAATCAAGTCTTTTCCTCATTATTCGCCCATTTGTCGTTCATCTAACAAACATTTAGCAGATGCCCTGATATGTAGTGGGCCCTGTACTTGGTGCTGAAATTAAAGAGCTGAATTGCAAAGATGTGGGGCATGGCTAGAGCAAAGACGCCCTGTTCATTATGTGGGACAGGGGCTTCCTGGAGGGAGGAGTATCTGTGCTGAGAATACATAGTGGTCAGCCAGGTGAAAAGAATGTAGGCAAAGAGAAACAGGACCAGAAGGAACAGAATTTGCAAAGGTCAGTAAGTGAGAACTCTCGGGCACTGGCAGGGAACAAAAAGGGCTACAAAATATTATAAAGCAGGAACAGGAGAGACAAGACTAGAGGGGTGGCAGGAGCCAGGTTGTGTAGGCATTGCACATAAGTGTGGACTCCTGGCTCTAATAACAATGGTAACCATGGCACTTTTAAGCAGGGAGATGGCGGATCATAATTATATTTCAAAAGATGCCTCTGCTGCAGAGTGGAGAATGGGGCTTCAGGAAAGAGTCTGGAGTCAGGAGAACCACCCCTAAAGTCAGATCCTAATGCACATGGGAGAAGTTGTGACAAAACCAAGTCAGGGTAGTAAGAATCAACTAAAAGAGACCAGCTGCAGAGAACGAAAGGCAGAGTGAACAGACGCTGTAATAGACTGCTGACTAGAGCACTGGAAACCACTCCTGTGTCTTTACTTGTGTGAGATCCTGGCTGACCCACTTGCATCATTCATAGCAGTGGGGAGCCAGGTGACCAGAGTCCAGGGTGAGCTCAGCAATATAGCCCCAAACTTTCCCCAGGAGTTGAGTTTAACTGGAGCTGAAATTAGTATTAGGCTCTAATAGTCCATGACAAACATCTAAGGCAATTCAAATATATATGTGTACCCTTTCTCCAGGGACTTCAGTTATCCTCTGTAAATGGATCATGCATATTATAGCATCCTAGGATGTTAATGTATCAGAAGATATTTGACTGCTGAAGAATAACTTACAATTAGAAAGATGTGTAATGTATTTAATAACCTCTGGGGCAAGAACTACTGAGATTGTGGTGCCAGGGCTGAATCAGAGCCAGATAATGCCACTAAGGACCAAGCTTACCCCTGTCTCTCTTCTATGCAACCCTCATGTCAATCCATCTCACCTCCAGACTACAGGATGGCTGCTACCACTTCAGGAATCACATCCTCATTCAGTCATGTCCTAAGGATGTGCAGCAGGGAAGGACATGGATACAGGAAGCACATGAATGGAAAAACAGCTTTTCCTCTGAAACTTGTGTCCTTTAACCAGAAGGAACAACTTTTTCCAAATGATCCAGACTTCTGCCTGATCTCTCACTAGCAAGAACTGGATCAGAAGTCAACCTTTCACTGCAAGAATAGTAGGAAGGAGAGGACCTGATGTTTTTGAGCCTTATGCAGGAGCAAGCAAGAAAAAAGATGGCCGATAAAAAGCAACAGAAAGAAAAGTTCTATTTTACTGACAAGGAAACTAAAACACAAGTCAAGTGAAGTGCCTGCCCATAGTTCACACAGTAGTTGGTGGCAGAATCAGACCAGAATTCAGGAATGGATCTTCCAGTTCTGCATTCTCTCCACTAATTCCCACTGGAATTAGCCCCATGGCCCCAGTGTTTGAATTTATTAACGGGGTGGTCTTTTCCTGGACACATCTCAGGTCTCCTGGTCCACCTTGCAGTAAAATCATTCATATTGTGGGGATCAGGTGACATGATGAGTTTGAAGGGTTGTCAATGTTATTTCAGGGACTTCACGATCTTTCAGTGCCCACTCTACCCTCCTCACCTCCTTACCAGGCTTTTGCCACAGATAACAGGTGAGGATCCAGCAGATGGAAGGAAAGAGACAGAGGAATGACTGACTAGCACCCAAGTCATCTGTCCACGCTCACACCTGCGTAACCTGGAGCCATTGTCTTTAGGAGCTGTCAGCCTCAGCTCTCATCCTGGCACTGTCCCTGTGAGGTTGTCACACTGGGGCCTCTGTTTTCCTGTCTGGAAAATGGAAGGTGGAATCAGACACTTACAGAGTCCTTCACAGCTTGAAAATGTTAGGATGCACTTCTTAAAGTTCCAAGCCCACTGCTCAGGTGGATTCCTAAGCTACATGTGCAAAAGATTGCCAGGCTTCCTAAAGCAAATGGCTCCTGTGCTTTGTGCCTCTTCTTGGAGGACCCACTTCCCTTGCTGTTGTTAGCTCCCCTCAGAATTCCCACTCACTATCCCAACTTTAGTTCCTGGGCTGGGAACAGGCGCAGAGAAGCCCTTTGCCCTTCAGTCTCCTCCACCTAGCAAAGCACTATGAGGAAACCACAACCATACCAGCCGACGTGTGAGTCTGGGGGCATCCCCCTTCAGACTGCAGGGAGAGGAGCTGGGGCAGGAGGAGGAAGGAGGAGGCAAAGGGCAGGCGGCTCGCACCTCACTTATTTGTAAGTAGCACAGGTGGTTTCACTTTGCACCCACTTCTCCAGTGGGAGTCTGCATGTTAGCACCTGGGGACACCTGTCTCCAATTAGCCCAACCGTTTCCCGAAGAAATGATACCCCAAGAAGATGGGCCTCCAGCAGCCTCCCTGGCCAACAGAGAGGCTGAAGCTCTGTCCATACTCTCAAGGCAGCTGTGGGGCAGAAACAGGAGAGGGAGAGAGGTGGGGAGGTTTGGAAGGACTACGAGAAGAAACATCTCCCCAGCCCCGAACCTTCGCTCTGGTTTGAAAAACACCTGGTGGCCTTGTGGCCGCCAGGCACGGAGATATTTGGCATTCCTCCGTGGCCACGCTGGACCAGAAATGGAAGCCAGCCTACTCAGAGGGCTTCAGAGGGCCCTGGGGCTGCGGGGTCACCTTTGGGAGTCTGGCCGGATTTCATGGTCCTGGCTGTCTGAATGATTTGCTGAAGACTCCAGCCCACTGGGCTGCCTGCTGAGAGGCCTCACCCAGCTGTGGAAAAGCTGCCAGTTGCTCTTCAGGGCCTTCAATAACATTAGAAAAACAAAACAATCCCTCCTCCTCTTGGCTATCTGGAGACTTCCCCCTTAACACATTTGATTGACTGAAAGTAAATTACTTATTCTCACATCTTCAGCAGGAGATTAGACTTCCAGTATGGAGCTGATAGACCTCAGTCCTAATACAGAGACTGCAAAGGGATGGATTTCTAAAACCAGAGGCACACACTGTAATTCTATTTTGAAACTGAATGCATTGATTAAATCTTACAATTGTATTCCTAGGTCTCACAATAAACAAGCCAGGTAAAATCCTTATGACCTGGCCATTTGAATATTTTTGTTTAATTCATGTACCATAAAATTGCGATAAAATTCACAAGTCATAAAATCTACCTCCATTTCAGATGCATGATTCAATGGCTTTTAGTATATTCAGAGTTGTGACACCATCACCACAACCTTATTTTAGCACATTTCCACCATCGCAAAGAGAAAGCTGTTTAGCAGTCACACTCTTTTCTCCCTTCTCTCCCTACCCCAGTTTCTACCAACCATTTATCTACTTTCTCTCTATATATATAATATATATACATGTATACATATATTATATATTATATATGTGTATGTATAGATTTATGTATATATACACATGTACACACACACACACACACACACACACACATATATATGCCATTCATAGGAAAGGAACCATACAGCATTTGTCTCTTTGACTGGCTTTTTTCACTCAGTTTAATGTTTTCAAGCGCATCCATGTTGCAGAATGCGTTATACAGTCATGTGCAACATAATAATGTGGAAACATTCTGAGAAATGCATTGGAAGGTGATTTTGTCATTGTGCAAATGTGATGGAGTGTAGTTGCTCAAATCTAGATGGTATAGCCTGCTACATGCCTAGGCTGCACATGAATAACACTATCATATATGCAGTCTGTCACTGACCAAAGTATCATAACTGTACTTCATTCATTTTATGGCTGAAAAATATTCCTTTGTGTGAATACATTACATTCTGTTTATTCATTGTTAATTGATGGACCTTTGAGTTGTTTCCTTTTTTTTCTGGATGATTATGAATACTGTTACTATTTATTTGTAGGTGTTTTCAATAATTTTTATTATGTCCTTTTTGTCTTTACCTCTCTTTGGAAAATAATAAGGCTTAAAAAATCCATCAGTGTTTCCTAACACTGCTCTTCATTTTTCCTCCATGGTTGTTCAGAGATAATGTGCACAAAGTGCGGAGTCCTTGGCTTGGCACCCAGGTGCCCCTCAGTCGGCAGGATTTGGTATTGGTTCTAAATGGCACCTGTCCATAAGCCTGAGCCATGATGACATGGTCACTTCAAATAGACAATTTGAAGTCCTGTCTATGCATTGTAAGGGGAAGTTATTATCCCTTCTGAAAACAGGAGACTGGCATAATCTCAGAGCCCTGGAATGCTTGAGTGATCCTTTGAGATGAAAAAACTCTAGTTCCCTCTTTTCTCAGGCAACAAAACTACTTAAGCGAGAGAACCACAAGAGTCAAAAGACCTAAGTTTGAGTCCTGACTTCTCAACCAAGTAGTCGCAAGGTCTTATCCAAGACACTCAATTTTTTCTGAGTTTTGATTTTTTATCTATAAATCACGTGTACACACGCACGCACACGCGCATGCACACACACACACACCCCTGAAACAATCATGGCTCCATTCCCTTTGTCGTTGACTGGTTTTAGATATATGTTGTCCTCTTCTGCCTTGCAAAGAGAAATGGTTCATGAATCTTGGCGGCCACATTTTGGGTTATTAAGGAAGTTGGAGTCATGTTGAAATGGGTCCACCCTAAGAGTACAGCTTGACGTGATAAGCAGAATCTACCAGTAAGACTACACAGTGTGAGTTGTTAGGACTGGCTGCCTAAAGGAGCCCTACCCATTGTGAGGAAATTCAAGGGGACCCAGAAAGGGAATCTCTCAGAACTCCCCAGAGTGGCCACCAAAACAAGAGGTGACTGCAAATAATTTCCAAATACAGGCAGTTTGAAGTCACCACTTTTCAGGAGAGTAAGAAATTTCTTACCCTTCCTCCATTCCTCCCTACTGCCCACACCCAGGATCAGAGGAGACAGCAGCAAGTGGGTGGAGAAGAAGAGGTGAAGGAGAAATGCAGCCCTGCCCTCTCCCATTTCTAGACTATGTCAACATCAAGCCAACTGGGAAAAGAAGGCTGAATATGCCTCAACCACATCTGGTCACAAAAGACTTGATCAACTCAAGTTGAGGGCAAAGGTCATGAGTCTACCCAAGTTGGCTTTGAGTGAAAAAAGGAGGGCTACCCTCACTGAGTAAGATTTGAGCTGGAACAGGAAACAAAAAATACAATGACTTTAATATTTGCAGTATCAGATCCTGGGTTTCCAATATCCTAATTTTTCCTTGAAATTATATTCTTTAGCAAATAAAGAGCCTCATCTAGGGCTAGGCTTAGAGGCAAAGGGCTCAAGACACTGGAATTAGATGGACCCAGGTCTGCCTTCCTGGTTGGAGTTCTAACCATCTATGTGAGAGCACTGGCTCTAATTGTGCTCCTTAAGCCTCAGCTAGCCTTTCTTATTTGAAAAAGAGGCACAAAGCTGCTTCATATGACACCAAAGGATATGGGAGGAGGATTACGTGGCAAGAGAGGATGGAGAAGTGGAAGCTCCTCTGGACTCTATACTTCTGGACAGTTTATGTGGGATTTGCACTGGCAAGAAGGTGGAGCCAGAGCTCCCTATGGGTTGCTTTCCCAGTAGTAGAGATGCATGTAGGGTGTGCCCGGCCCTAAACAAAGCCCTTTTCATGTATCTTGTCATTTAGTCCTTTCAAACACATGATGAGATGGGTAGTAATATCATTCTCTATTTTATTCCTGAGGACCATGATGCAGAGAGAAACATGAGCATTAGAACCAGCATGAGCGATGAGTATTGTTAGAAACCCAGTATTCTGCTTCCAATACCTGCAGCCATAAATAAAGGGAATGTTGGAAGGTTTTTTAAATTGGTGCCTAAAACAGGAACATAGGATGCAATCAATAAGTTAATTGAATAAATGGATAAATTATAAATATGTTTATTATAGGTAGTCTGGAAATTTCAAAAAGTGTGTAAAATAAAATTTAACTTATCCATAATCTCATGACCTAGAAGGAGTTACTATATTTTTGTATTTTTCTTTTTTTGTAAAAATACATGGTAAAGGGAAAAAGTATTTACATAATTTAACTTAATACCACACACATAGATTTCTACCCATCTTTTTCACTTAAAATGAGATCATGAGTATTTTCACATCTCATTTAAAATTCTTCAAAAGCATTATTTTAATAATTTCTTATTTCAATGTGTCCTTATATTGTAGTTGATTTAATAATACCTCTGTGATTGGACATTTGAATTGCTTCCAAATAATTATGCAATATACATATATAGAAGCATATATATGTAGGTAGATAGATATAGATAGATACAGATATATTTCTTTTCCCCGGTTTCTATTTCCTTGTCAGATATTTCTAGAAGAATTATGAGGTCAAGCATTAGAAACATTTCATTTTTACATCTCTAGATACATACCATAAAACTGTTTTCAAGAAAAGTAATTCCAGTTTATACTCTCAAAAGAATGTGTAACTGACTTCATCCACTCACCAGAATTGAGGATTAATTTTTAAAAGCATTTGCTAGTTGAGAGGTAAAAACTAAGATTTTCTGTTTTCTATATGTATACTTATTATAGGCAAAGCTGACCATCTTTCTGTGTTATACTTATTTATTGTTTTCTTCCATGAGTTATTTCTGTCCTTAGTTCAATTTTATATTACAGTATTATTTTATTATTGATTTGTAAGAACTTTTTATATATGAAGACCACCAAGCATTTATCAGATTTTTTCAATAAAATTTGCTTTTGATTGACAGAATTTTCTATCTCAACCCTTTTCTCTAGTTGTCCACAAATCAGTTATAACTACACTTCCAGTGACATCTTTAAACCTTATCACTATACACACTGTCAGAGTATAAGCCATCAATAAGGACACATGGTGTCAGGAGATAGCCACATGCATACTCAAAACTTAGAGAGCGAGGTGCCCAGCTCATTGCACTGGACCTAGTTTCTAGCTCTGTCACCGTGTCAGCTGCTTGCCTTCTTGCCTGCCCTGGGGCCAGGCCATGCAGCCGACATTGACTGCTCTGACAGGCATGCACTTGAAGTGGCATTTCACCAATCACCAGCCTCAGATCACAGAACTCTGAGCTCAGCTGCAGGTGTCAGCAGCCAGGATGGAAACCATGACAATGATTAGTGACACAGGAGCACCAACAGATGTTTCTGTCCCTTACAGTTGCTGATCTAACAAGTCATTTCACAGCTGGTACAGCTCTCTTTGGCCTCATGGTTGCAGAGCTGAGGGAAAGGAACTAGGGAACCAACCTTTTTAATTTTCCGAGGCCTGACACTGGGGTGAGGGCCAGAGAAGGGTAACTTCAGAGGACTTTAACCAATGTAGTAAAGATGATGTTGAGCATGTGTGTGCCAGGTGGCATGATGGCCTAAAAATACAAAGTTCCAAAGGCCTATATATCACACATTGATGCATTCCTTCATTCATTCAAAACATGTCTATCAGATGTGAGAGAGGGGTCAAAAGAGGCCTTCCCAAAGACCATTTTGTGGGAGCTGAATTATAAAGTTTAATTGGGAGCTCAGTAGGAAGGACATTTCAGAAAGAATGAACAGCATGTATAGTCTTTTTATTATCTAAACAGAAATAATACCTTGCTTGATGCAGCTGAGGGATGCCTGATGACTGGCATGTTAATTCTCCAAGCAGGACAAAACTTACCCAGCAGATCTATCTGAAAGCCAGCAAGAAGCATCCTATCCGAGTCCAGAAAAACCCACCTGTTCCTTGGAAATTCAGCTCAGGGTCCCCTCTCTTTTGGCCTTCTCCTCCCCTAACTGGTCATATGCCCTTCTCCTGGGAACCCATACTCCCCTGACCTCCGCCTCTGGCTTTATACACTATAAGTGCTGTAATTTTCTGTGTATTTGATTGACTGGGCTCCTAAGAGTCCCTTGAGAAGAAGGCCTATGTAATGTTTATCAACAGTCTCTAGGGCTGACAGAGGACTGGCTTTGAAAAAGACTTTAGAAATCTTGTTATTCAGTCCCATCAGTTTGTTACTGGAGAAGCAAAGACACCAAATAGGTATAGGATACTCCCGAGACAAGGGCAGTGGCAGGGTTCAAATCCATGTCTGTCAGTCCACCTCCTGGGATGTCCCACATTACCTTCTGTAATGAGGGGAGTCAGATAAAATGCTGAAACACAAAGGCCCAGAGGCTGGGAGGCAGTGAACTCTGGGGTAAAACAACCTGGATGGAACTGGACGGGATCATGCTACGTCAAAGAAGTCGGAAAGAAACAGAAGCATGGGATGGTTTCACTCATATGTGGAGCATAAAGAAACAAAAGAAGTGACAAATTTCAATGAAGTTCATGAGAACGACTGCCAGAGGGTTGGGAGAAAAGAGGGAACAAGGGAATGAAGGAGCCAATACAGTGGCGGTGGTGGCCACTGGTACTCTGGATGCAGGTGTGTTGTGCAATGCACACAGAGGCATAGATTCAAAATCCTCAAAATCATATGGCAATGTAAACAAAAGAAATGATAAAATACTTTCATAAAAAAGAAAGCCAGATCCTGAGTTGGTCCTCTAGAAACATCCCTTCCCACTCTGCAAAGGGCTCCCTGGCTGGTTGGGTGAAGGCAGCATGGACAATAGCAGCTGTCTGTGCGCTGTCTCTTCAAGAGGTCTGCAGACAGCTGTTTGGATGTCCTGTGCTCTCTCACAGAGACAGCCCACCCAGTCCAGGTTAAGGCCAAGCCGTGCCCTCTCATGCTGCCAGGCAACACAGGTCACAGGGCCAATGAGCCAATTATAAACCCTTCCTTGTCAGCTCACTTTCAAATCCTTGTCAGAGTAAGATGTTTCACCTCCAAATTCAGTCACCGATCAAATGGGTGACTATGTTTGCAGGTAAGTACTGAGGGAGCCAGGCCCCAGAACCCCCGTGGTCAAGATCTAGGTTTGGCCTATTTAGTGATACAAGGAAGACAGGGCACCTTGTAGCATTGCCACTCAGAGCAAAGCGTTCATGTGAAGCTATTGAAAAGTCTTTGTAATTGGCCAGTTTTTCCTCTTCACAGAAAAATCTGTAAGTTGCATATTTTCTCATCCATGAGGGTTGGGACATCCTGGAGCTCACATCTTGGAGAATTACCAGAGGGCTTTTCTGTCCTATGATGTGTTACCTGCACCCTGTTTTTTTTTTGTCTCCTATGTTAGAAATTTTAGGACCCCATTCTGATGGTCAGTGCTCTGAAAACCTTGAGCCTATATTTATACGTGTATGGAGCTAGTGAATGTATGTGAGCTGTGAGAGGTATTGTGTGCTATCACAGAGCATGTGGGTATGTATGTGTTGTATCACGAGATGTGTGGTGATGGTCACGGAGTAGGAGGTGTGAGTGTTCACATACTGCGGACGCTCTCAGCCAGGAAACGCATGTTCTTTTGTTCTAGGGAAATTTCCATTGTTGAGTCTTTGAAAATTCTCTCTCCCACATTTTTAGAAGCGTATTCAAAAACCACTGGATATTCTGGCTGACCCTCTAATTGTATTATCTTTCTCCTTTATACCTTTTTTCCTTATCTTCTTATCTTTTCTTCTCTTTTCATAAAAAATTCATCAATGTGGCTTCCAAACATTTAACTAAACTTCCCCCAATCTCCACCTCCCCCCTAGGTCTTGAACCTGGGTCCACAGCATTCGTAGCCTACACCTTAGCAGCCTGAGGGGTGGGGGCTACCAAAGTTTTTAATATTATGTTTATATTTTCCTTTCTTTTTATAGTAATATTAATTATTACTTTAGTTCACAATGCTAAATTCCATTTAGGATCTTGAAGTGGCATCTTAGTCTACATTTTGCACTACACTCACTGTCAGAGTTCCAGTGTCCCTTACCGCCACCTTTTCCCCTCATGTCCCTGTCCCCCCATAACCAGTTCTGAGTTCTGTATTTCTGTTTGTTTGTTTGCATGTTTGTGGGAATTTGTATGTAAATTTGTTTCATTTCATTATACTCCACATATGAGTGAAACAATCCTGTACTTCTCTTTTTCTTTCTCAGTATGATCCCCTCCAGTTCCATCCAGACTGGTACACAGGGCACCATTTCTTTTCTTTAAATAGCTGCACAGGAATCCATTGAGTCTATGAAGCAGAGCTGTATCCAGTCATCTGTTGATTGGCATTTAGGCTGTTTCCATGGCTTAGCTATACAGCAAATTGTGCTGCTATGAACCCAGGGATGCAGGTGCTTTACCTGGTTAGAGATGTTGTATCCTCTGGGTGTATGACTAGGATATTTTTAATTTTCAACAGCTCCTTATTATTCTTGGAAGCTTCTTTTATGACCTCGTGTTCTTATTTCATAGATATGACCTATTTTATTAGTCTGATTCCATGAATTTGTCTCTCTTTTTGTGTTTTCTTCTGTCCAGCCTTCCTAGCAGAAGTTTTCCTTAAAAGTCTGACAGTCCTTGGCTGCTCAGTCATTTTTATGTGAATATGTTGGCATCTGTGGGTACATGTTGACAGAAGACTTAACTATACATGAAAATATCTTTTTTTAAGATCCCCCAAAAGTCATTCCCTATAAGCCTTAAGTGGTCAATTTCCTTAGCTAGGAACCCCAACTCTGTTAGGCAGCACAATTCTGAACACCCAGTTTTCGGGGACCCAGTTGCAGAAGGGGGAAGTTTGAGTGAACTCATTCAGAATGTAGACTCGCCCACGCTGCCCTTAATATTGTCACTTCTCTCCACCCACAGTGTCCTGTAGAGGCCCCTCAGCTCCTTCTTGCGGAGCTGCCCTCCATCACACTGCAGGAGGGCAGAGCTGGGCGTCCACTGCGTGGAATGGAAGTAGAAATCTTAGTCTCCCTGTTCTTTCCAAAGAGGTCAAACCACCTTACTGCATCAAGCCCCCAGTCTTCTCCTTCAAAGGCTCTCCAAACCTCCAACTTCTGAGCATGTCTGGGGTTCTCCTGTGACATACACTTGCTTCCTGTCGGCTCCCCACCGCCAGTTTCTCCCCATCTTGGGAGGCAAGGTTTCAGCTCTCTCTGAGTAAGTCTCTGTCCACATTTCATCTTCAGACATGGTGGCCATCTCTCAAAGAATGTCATATCTGCTCTCACGATCTTTGGCCTTAGGAGTTTTCACTTTTTAACTGCTTTACTGTGCCTTGTTAGGGTTTAGAAAAGGAAAATGTTTAAGTGATAAATATTTAAATGTGCATTCAAATCTACCCAATTTACCTTTACAGACTTGACTTCACTCTTCGATTTCTTAGCCTTCTGGTTATTAATCATATTAAAGAGACTTAAGTCATCTGAAATAGATTTTTGGTCTCAGAATTCACAAAAAAATCCTCACCCCTAAGTGAAGAAATGTGGATATCTTTATTATAAATGTCAGACCCTCTCAGCATGCTGATGGTTCAGTGGGGAAGCAAATGAGTAAAATCCAGTGTAGGACAGTGGAAAAAGAGACAGGTGCTGGGGAAAGTGGACATGCCTGTGTGTGGTGAGGCTCCCACTGGTGGCTGGGAGCCCTTCTTCCTGCAAAGTTTGAAGATGCAGCTCCATATGCCCTCCTGCTCACACACGAAAAGGAGCACTTAGACCACACCAGCAGCAGGATCCTGCAAGAGTGAAGCTCTCACATCCTAGTATGGGTCCTAAATATCTACTATACAACGAAAGATCTAGTTCTCAATACACACTCCACAACACACTTGTGTGAATACAGAGGGGTATATTTCAAAAGGACAGTAAGGGGATAATTAATCATAGAATGAATGGAAGTTAAGGAAGCAGATAACAGAAGTGACTTCTTTCTATAAAAATCTGAGATGTTGCTTACTTGTATTCTCACACTCACATATAAATTCTATCTTCCCTTATCTATCTTATGAACAGACATACACATACAGACACACACACATACACACACATACATGCACACACACACACACACACACACACACACAGCCCATACAGCCTCCACCCACAGCTTCTGATTCATGTGAATTTACAGCACAGAAGTCTGTAGATTACTACGTGAGAATGCTCTCTATCAATATGGAGTTCACAATAAAGAAATCTGTAGGAAAGGGAATGCCAGAAGATAGGATTTCATGGACATACACTAGTCAGGGACCAGTTCCCATAGCAGAAAAAGAAAATCCCACCTGGGGAATTCTGACCACACAGGAGTCCGAAAAGTGCACAGGGAACCCAAGGGATGAGGGAATGGGTGGGGGCCGAGACAATGTACCCCTGTCTTGGAAAAAGCAACAGTTTACTCCCAAAAAAGTCAAAGGTGCAAGTGAGGAAATGGATTTGCAAGGGCACATGTGCTTGAAAGGGATAACCTGGAGCTTTTGAACAGTACTTGGAGTGACAGAGAGGGGCTCTCAGGCCACCGATTGCCAAGAATGGAGAGTGCATTAAATCCTCCTGCAGCAAAAGGGCTGCTAAATATCAGACTGCTATCAGTGGCATGTCACCGGGACAGGAGAACAGGAGGAATGAGGCTCAGGGCAGCCAAGGGGGACACAGTGGTACCCACACTTCATGGCCTGTTTTCTTCGAGCCTGCTATGGAGAGAGACTCTGATCAATCCTAAAAGACAGTGGAGGAGAAAAGGGGTTCTCTAAATCTTGGGACACTATTGGGGTACGGTGCAGCTTTTCTCAAGTCACCCTGCCCATCAAGAAGTAACATGTACATTGTAGAGAGGGTGACCAGAGAGGCTGATCACCTTGCAAAAGCTTGCACAGCAAATTAGCTACAAAATTAGGACCAAAATCCAGACCTTTTGGCTGAATCTAGCATCAAACATATCTGCTCCTCCTTTTGTCTGCAGTGATACCCAGCATTAGTACATCTTACAGTTCCTATGACACAAAGGTGCCTGGTCAAATCCCACCCCCAACTATAATTCATAGGTGAAATCCCACCCCCAACTATAATTCATAGGTGAAATCCCACCCCCAACTATAATTCATAGGTGCAACCCAGACATAGACCTCCCTTCAGAGGAGACAAGGCTCAGGCTTTAATTGTGAATTCATCTTTTACTCACCTCTCCCTGCCATCTTTCACTAAACTCTTTATCTCCTCAGGACTTGTCTAAATCGGAAACCACTTTGTTGGTTTGTTGACACATCTCCTACTTTGCTGTCTCTCCCCTCTGTCAGAATATAAAGTCAGGGACCTGATCTATCTTGTTCACTGTGGTGTTCCCAGGGCCACACGAGTGCCTGGAGCACATGGAGGACCCATGAAGACGGAAAGGAGGGAGGGATGGGGGAGGGAGGGAGAGAGGGAGACAGGAAGGGAGGAGGGAAGGGAGGGAG